>CM053783.1:102237252-102587252 GCA_028749045.1 Cupressus sempervirens
TAATTATGATTATTTGAATACTAATGATCAAGTTAAACTTGAAGAAGCTATGATATACATGATGATTAAATTTAGACATACACCCTTGGAATTGGGAGATGGATTCCCAATAGGTTTGTCAAATGAATAGATGCCAAATGGAAGTGGGCAATATCCAATGAAAAAAAAAAGATAGACTATATGTTGAATATAATTGATTAATTGTGTATTATTTTTGATGTTACAAAAAATGTTATATCTTTACCAATTAGTATATGTCAAGCTCACTTGAGCATTGAAGATAGTTTCCTATGTCTGTCGAGCATTCTAGAGTTTGTGAAGTTTAGACTACTGAGTTCACTTTGACATCAAAGAGAAGTTCATAGAAGTTGAGTGTCAACCCAGTTCATCTAGGAAACAAAGGGAAAGTTGGATGGAACTAGTGTTAATTGAGCTCACTCGATTACAAAAGAAAGTTTGTAAAGATGCACTGTTAACCAAGTTCACTTCGTGAACATAGGAAAATCATTTCTTAGTTAGTGTCTATCGAGTAGGGTCAGCTAACAAAGGATTTCCTTGTTTTGGCATAATGCATTTAATAGATTTTTTTGTTGGTTCTAGTTGACATAGGAGATGAATATTAATTATTCTAAGTTATATTCAAGTTGACTTGAAAATGCATAAGGTATAAATATAAGGTCAAGTTGAGAACTGAATGTGTGCAAGTGTATGGAAGAATAGAAGATTCTTAGAGGAAGTAAATTAGAAGGATAAGAATAATATCCTTGTAGAGCTGCAAAGATACATTCGATCAAAAAGGATCAAGTATTCAAGCTAGAATTGTGATCTATAATCAATAATTTAGTTGCACCAAAAATTAGGTCATCTCATTGTTACTCTCTAACCATTGTAGCAGTAATCTAAATCTCTTAACCAAGTTGTCTTAAGAGCTATTTATAAATCCTCTAACAAGGTGGCATTTCTAGATTGAAGTATCTAAAGACCTCTAACAAGGCCACTCCTAATAGGGTGACTAAATCCTCTACTAGGGTCACACCTAATAGTGTGTTTTGTAACCTTTAACAGTTGGCTCCTAACAAGACTCACTTTAGAAGAGTGAAAATCAATAACTAGTTGCATTTGGTGGTTTTTCCCAAACTGGGTTTCCACGTTAAATCTTGGTGTCACTTATGTTCATGCTATTTCTTTTATGTGTATGCAAGTAAGTTAATTAAGGTTAATCATATAAAACATCTTAAGATTTTCATGTTAAGAATTTGTCGAGATATAGTTGCTATTAAGTGCTTGCCAAGTGATAACATTTACTAGTGTAAACTGAGTCCCTGTGTTTTTCCTGAGCATTAGTATTTTTAGTGAAGTTTGTGTTTTGTGTTGACATCTAAGGGATCTAATATTTATTTTAGTGGTAACTAATTCAACCCTCCCCTCTCAGTTACTCCTTTTATATTTCCAACAATTGGTATTAGATCTTCTTGTTGCTTGTAGAGAAGGTTTCAAGGACCCAAGATAAAGATTAGGATGTCTTATATAAGAGAGATTCCCAACCTTAACAAAGATAACTTCGAGGCATGGCAGGAACTTATGAAGTTGCACCTAGAAACCATCAATGATCTAGGTTTGAAATATTTGGATAATGCTTACAAGGCTCCTACTAGAACATTGACTATGGAACAAATTGCTAATAAGAAAAATTATAACATCATGATGATTGATATAGCATCAGATCTTAACTATGTTGAATTTGATGAGGTCAAAGGATGTGCTACTGCTCATGGCATGTGGACCAAACTGAAGGATATTCTTGGAGGTGATGATAATGTGAAAATAGCCAAAATAGAAAGCTTGAGAGGTCAGTTTGATCATATGAAGATGAGAGAGGATGAAAACATTGAAAAATATGTTGAGAGAAACAAAGCTAGTGTCAGTACTATCAAAGCCTATGGAGGAACAATTGAAGATGTAATAGTGGTGAGCAAGGTGCTCAGAACCCTTCTTCCTATCTATGTAATGAGAGTGTTTTCCATTCAAGAAATGAGATGTGATCCAAATAACAAGATAACTTTGGATGCTCTAGTTGGAAGATTGATTGCATTTGAACTAGAGAACTATGATAATTATACTCCTAGTTCTAGCAATCTTGAGTCTACATTTGAATCCAAGTTACAACTAAAGAAGAAGAAATATACAAAGTCTAAAGGAAAACAATCTGAGAGTGAAGAGGAAGACAATTCTGATAGTGATCTTGAAGCCATTGAAGCATTGCTTGCAAGAAGGTATCGCAAAGGAAAGTATAAAGGTAAAATTTCTTTAATCTATTTCTCTTGTGAAGAAGTTGGACACATTGCTGCAAGATGTCCAAATAGAGAAGACAAAGATGAAAAGAAGCACAATAAGTAAAAAGGCAAGAAGGATTTCAAGAACTTCAAGGACTACAAGGACAAAGGTAAGAAATCTTGTTTTATGGCTAAAGATTCAAATAGTAGTTAAGATGATGAAATGGTATATATTGCTGTAAAAGATGAATTTGATAATGAAGGAGATAAAATGACACTTATCTCTCATGTGAGAAAAAATGATACATGGATTATTGATAGTGGTTGCTCACATCATATGATTGGTAACCAAAAAAAGTTTGAACATATGGAACATTATGATTATGGAAGTATGAGATTTGGAAGCAATGAACAATGTTGCATAAAGGAAAAAGGTTGTATCTCACTAACCAATGAACTTAGATATGATAATGTTTATTGGGTTGAAGGACTAAAGCAAAATCTACTAAGTGTGGCATAGCTGAATAACATTGGATTCAAGGTAAAATTCATGAATGGGAAGGCCAAGCCACTAGATGTAAAAGGAAATCTAGTTGGATCTAGTAAAAAAACCAAAGGTAATCTATTCTACCTAGATCTCAGTGAAAGTTCACGTTTCATTGCTCAAGTAGAAGAGAGTTAGTTATGGCATAAAAGATTATATCATGTGAACTTTGATAATTTGATCAAGATAAGAAAGAACAAAATAGTGAGAGGTATTCCTAGTTTGAGGAAACCTGATATGGGCCTATGAAAAAATTATCAAATTGGCAAGATGGGCAAGACAAGTTTCAAAAGCAAGAACTATCATTTAAAAAAAGTCTTGGAGTTGGTTCATATAGATTTATGTGGACCTATTGGAATAGAGAGCTATAGTGGAGATAAGTACTTTATTCTTTTTGTTGATGATTATTCTAGAATGATGATTGTACTATATCTGAAAGAGAAATAATAAGCTTTCCAAAAGTTTAAATGGTATTTGGCAAGAGTGGAGACGAAAACTAGAAAGAAGCTAAAATGTTTAAGGTCAAATAGAGGTGGCGAATTCATCTCTAATGATTTCAATGAATTCTACACTGAAAGAGGAATTAAAAGACAAGTATTAGCCCATGGTACACCTCAGCAGAATAATATAGCTAAAAGAAGGAACAGATCCATCATGGATTGTGCAAGAACTTTGATGATAGAAGAGAATGTTGCAATCAAATACTGGAAGGAATAAATCAATATTGTAGTGCATACCTTGAATAGTGTATAATTGAAGAAAGATTCAAATCAAAATCCTTATGAACTATGGCATGGTTACAAACCTAATGTAAGTTACTTGAAAGTATTTGGTAGCAAATGTTATATTCTAAAAGAAACTAGGAAAGGCAAATTTGATGTCAAAGGTGATAAAGGTATATTACTAGGAAACTCCAGTAGAAGTAAAGCATATAAATGTTTGGATTTATCCACTCATAAGATCATAGAAAGTGCACATGTGAGAATTGATGATTTTGCAAAAAAGAGTAAAGAAGAGAGCAACAAAGAACCTGAGGCCGCAGTCTGAAGGACTTGAGTCACAGACAATGGGACCCAGTCTTGATATAGAAGATCATGGCGAGGCTAGTGGAATAATTTAAAAATCCAAAGTACCTGTCTTAGCAAGATATGTCAAAAGGCACCATGCACCTGATCAGATCATTGGAGACAAGATAGATGGTACAATAACAAGAAACAAATTAAAAGGTACATGTTTTCTGATCGAGTTTGAACCTAGATCAGTTAAAGATGCTTTGGATAATGAAAGTTGGATTGAAGTTATGAATGAAGAGATATAATAGATAAAGAGGAATAAGGCCTAGACTCTCGTTCCTAGACCCAAGGATAAGAACATAATTGACACAAAGTGGGTTTTTAGAGATAAGTTGTATGAAGATGGATACGTTTCTAGAAACAAAGTAAGATTAGTATGCAAAGGTTATTCTCAAGAAGGAGGTATTGATTATGGTGAAACTTTTTCTCCTATGGAAAGATTAGAAGGTATTAGAAATATACTTTCTTATGCTACACATAAAGGATTTAAGGTTTATCAAATGGATGTGAAATCTGCATTCTTGAATAAAATTCTTGAAGAGAAAGTTTACATAGAACAACCTAAAGGTTTTGTAGATCTTAACAAAAGGGATATGGTTTGTAAATTGCACAAAGCATTGTATGGTCTCAAGCAAGCTCCTAGACTTGGTATGAAAGTATTCATAACTACTTGATAAAGATTGGTTTTCAAGGACCAAATGATAACAACAACCTATGTATCAAAGACAGACCAGACAAAAAGATTGTATTGGCTGAAATCTTTGTAGATGATAGATTGTTTCCTAGAAATGATGACTTGTGAAAAGATTTTTTAGAAGAGATTAGAAAAGAATTTGAGATGTTCATATTTGGAGAGATAAAATTCTTTGTTGGCTTGAAGATTCAATAGAGGAAATATGGTATCTACATTACTCAATCCAAATATATCAAGAAGATACTTAAGAAGTTTGGAATGGAAGATTCTAGACCAGTTGGAACACCTATGTCTACTAGACATAAGCTTTACAAGAATGATGATTCCAAGGAGGTAGATCAAATCACATACATATCAATGTTTGGAAAACATCAACATGCAATGCATACAAGGCCTGATATTGCATTTGTAGTTGGTATGGTGGCAAGATCCTCACCAAAACTTAAAGAAAATCACATGATGGCAATGAAGAGAATCATGAGGTATCTAAAGGGTATTGAAGACTATGATCTATGGTACAAGAAAGGAGGAACTTTGGATTTGAAAACTTTCATAGATGCTGATTGGGTAGGAAGTGTTGACGATAGAAAGAGCACCAATGGTGGAGTGTTCTTTCTTGGTAAAAGACTAGTGTCCTGGACAAGTAAGAAGCAAAATTTTATTTCTCAATCTACAACAGAAGCAAAGTATGTGGTAGCAGTAGTTAATTGCTTCAATGTTGGTTGGTTCAAGAAACTATTGGTAGGTATGAAGATAGAGATCAAGGATCCAGTGGTTAGATTTTGTGATAACACTAGTGCAATTAATATATCAAAGAATCCTATTATGCATACCAAGACTAGATAGATTGCTATAAAATATCATTTTCTGATAGAATTGGTGCAAGATAAAGAGGCAAGATTGGAATATGTGAATACTAAAGAACAAATTGTAGACATATTCACTAAGCCATTGCCTAAGGATGCATTTTTGTATCTAAGAGGAAAGTTAGGGGTTATTCCCCTATCTAAAGCTCACTAAAATGAATTTTAATGATGCATCAACTAGAACACGTTGAAGATCAGTCAGTTGATGTAGTATTGAAGAGGGTAGAATGCATATGAATCAGTAAATGAGGTATATTGATATTCACTGAATATTGTGTTTGGTGTAAGATGTCAAAGGGGGAGAGTATGCATCATATCACATAATTTTTTTTTGAAAATGTCAAAGAGGAAGAACTTGGTTTGATATTTTTTGGTCATGGTTTCACTTAGTGCTTTTCTAAATATGTCTCACAATGAATGTTCCTAGTTATTTTTGTGCAAATTAGGGTTTGGTCTCTTTTGAATTTGTTAACCCTAAGAAAACCCTAATTAGTGTTTTAAAAAATATTTCCCTAAGCAAGCTTTTTGGGTTGTATGCCTTTTCCTTATAATCAAGTGGGAAAATCTTTTTAAAATACCCCTTTTTGGGAAGCTTTTATAAGATTATTCATTTTGTTTCATAAAGTTATTGAAATAATATTTATCGTAAGATCTCTTCAAGATTGACGATGATCGCTATGTCATTATAAGAAATTATGTGGCTTTTACAACTAGCAACATGGCAACCAAGAAACTATCACATGCAGGACCTAGTTAGTAAATAAGCATGGTTTCAAAGTGACTTGCCTACACCATCATATATCTTTATGATCAATAGTGGTTGTGTTGTCTCTTTTAGAAATCACAAGTTTTTTACCCTTAGCAACATAGCAACCACTGCAAAAAGGAAATACAGGGGAACCAAACCTAAAGACAAGCACTATGATTTTACTTGCCATTAGTAAGCCTCATCAGCACGTCAGCTTGTTAGAAGTATTAGATGTAATTAAAGATAAACACTAATAGGAAGGTACTATTGATCCATGTCGTCAAATCTCTTCAAGATCAATGGTGGTCGCTATGTCGTTATGAGAATTTTCTTAGACTTTACTGCTAGTGACATGGTGACTGCCTTAAAAAGAAATACAATAGGACCAAATTTTAAAAGCAGAGCCGTAAAGATTACATGGCATTAATGGCCATGTTAACATGTCAGAATGGTATGATGTCATATGCCACTATGGATCTGCACTTAAGGAAACATACTTGCTGATTTGTGTCATCAGTTCTCTTCAAGATCAATGGCAGTTGGTATGTCACTATAAAAACTTGCTCGATCTTTATTGTTCGTGACATGGTGACAAAAGGAAATTTAGGTGGACCCACCACATTTGCAATGGAATGATTTTTAAGTGTTCATCATTTGATCAAGGCAACATCAATGATGGTTGCTATGTTGCTATGAGAAGTTGCTCAATCTTTATGCTTGGTGACATAGCGAGAGCGTGACACATGCCCAAAAGAGCAAGTGGGTCCAGTGTAACTCACTAGTAGTGAAAGGAAATGCCTATGCGAAGATTTTTAATTGGGTTGACCATCAACCTAGAGGATTGAAAATGAGTCATTAACAATTTTATTCCTTAATTGTCAATTTTTTAAAAATTGATGGCTTGTTTTTAAAATTAGAAGGTGGTGCCACCCTATTTTCCTTATAATCTATTTATGAAAATTAAGGCTCCCTGTGCAAAGTAAAACTAGAGATATAGTGTAGAATTTCAGAAATCTTCTTCACACAAATGAGTTTTAAGTTTTGCTAAGAGCCAAGAACCTATTGAAGAACCCTTTTTGCTTAATTGAATTGTGAAAGAGCTTTTTGAATCCGTTATATGTTACAAAATTCAAAGAAGACATAGTAGAGAGCCAAGTAAGTATCTCAGCCTACACATCACTCAAATTTTTGTTGTTGTTCCTAGACTTTTATTATCAAATATGTCTCCAAAGAAGGGTTTCTCTAGAAAAGTAGAATACACTAGTAGGAATATACATAATGATTTTTTGGAACAACTAACTGAGTCCACGAATGAGTCGACTCAAATTAAAAAGATAATCCCTATGAACCCTAGGCTTAAAATTACAGATGGTTTATATGATAAAGGGAATTGGGTTAGGGATGCCATTACTTCAAAAATAGGATTCCAACTTTTCAGGAAATGGTTCTTAGAGAGGAAGTTATTCACCTCCCGTGAGAATGTTTGGAATTTTGATTTGGGTAAACTAGTAGTCTTTGGGCTTTTCATGGACTCAGACCTTCTTATAGCTATAGCAAAAAATTACAACCCCATAGGCATGATAATAAGGAGAGTAGATGGGGAACCTCTGATAAAGATTAATGCTGAAGAAATCTGAGAGGTTTTTGGTTTGGAGCCGGTTACATATTACCATGAACCCATTGATTTCAGGGTTTTGAGAAGGAATACTTGTCTAGGAAGGGTTAGATTAGGTAAGATGCATTGAGAGAACACCTAGCCATAATTGGGAATTTAACCTTTGTTACAACATCAATTAAAGAGCCCTTTAAGAAGGACTTTTTCACTAGCAGGGCCATAGATATTTACATGACTTTGTGTAGGGTTTTTGGTGAGGATGAAAAAAATGTTACGCTAATAAAGTTCATGTATATGATGGCACATATCTCTTCTTTTGGTGTGGACATCATCTTTGATTTTGCATCTTTTATAGCAGAGGAGATTCATATAGGATTAAATGGGATTGCAAAGAGTAAGGTGGAGAAAACATTTGGCCATTTTTCATTATTGATGCACATGTTCTTATTTAAAGGGGTTACTTATTTCAAAAAAGAGATGGTTTTAAATAGAGAATATGAGGGAGAAGCTCTACTAGTCTAGTTGTGGACTGCAGATATGACTTGGGATGTAGAGGAGGCTAGTTTTGTAAGATTTGATAGATACTTTGCATCTAGGTTGAGAAGCCTCATATTAAGAGACAATCCTAGAATTCCCAAGGCACTGTTGGATTTTATCAGAACTATGGTCAACCCTTCTAGCTTGAAGGTATCCCATAATTGGGTAGATATCATACCATACCCTATTTCTATAGTTTTTAGAGTATATGGTTTCCAAGGGACTCCCCATGTACTTCCTTACCAAGCGCCTCTGAAGGTAGGGATAGCTAAAATGCTATGGCAGATAGGTGGATTGGAGGAAGCACGATTGATTGGTAGGTCTAGGGGCTCAATTTTACCTTCTTGTAATGTTGCTCATCAGTTCATTATCACTAAGCATGGTTGGGGTTCCTATATAAAATTTTGGACTAGTATAAAGTGGTTGCCTACCATGTCCATTTTTGTGATAGTGATAGATTTTTTGATGTATTTAGATGAAGGGCTAAGACTGGTGTAAAGAATCATCAATCCTACTTCCCTAAAGACATAATAAGAAATGAGTTCTCTCTGCAAGAGCAAGAGATCAAAAAGGAGAAATGGAGAGTTTACTATAGGTTTTAGAATTCATTAATTGTTTTGATAAGAATTATAAGCCTCTAGATGATGCAAAAATAGAGGCAAATAAATTAAATAAATCGATGACTACTTTTCCTAAGATTATGGAAGTCATGAATGAGAAGAAATTATTCTTTAATAATTCTTATCCTAATAAGGCCCAAGAGGTCATGAGAAGGTTGTCTTTTACCCTTGAAATAGGATTAGGGCAATTAATTGTTCAAAGAAGATCTGGCTATAATATAACTAGAATAAAAGGGCCACAATGGATAAAGGAAAACAAATAATAGGGTCAACTAGTACTATTATGGAGGAGAGACCTGATGAGCCTATGCCTAAGAGGTAGAAGATAGAAAGGGAACAAGTGCCTTAAATAGAAGAGTATTTACCCACTCAATCCCCATTACACATAGGAGATGAACAACTCACTAAGGAGTAGGTGGAACAGTTGGGATCCCAAGGGGGAATTTTCATTACTACATCAAAATTAGAGGGGGGAAATCCTCAAGAACATCCTATGCCAAGCCTTGAATTGACTATTGTTGATTATAAAGGAAGGGAGTTGGACCCTATTGTAGAATAGGCTAGCCATGAGTTCCTTTTTTATGACAATTTTGTTAAGTCTAGAGCCTTCTATTAGTTTGCTTGGAGGACAAATATTGAAAATTTTGAAGAGAAATGTAATAAAATAAAAATAGAGCATCTTGAAATGGAGAAGGTAGACCTATAGAACCAAATAAAGGAGGAAATGATGTAGGAATTTAAGAGCTTCACCCTAGAAGAAGGAAGGAAATGATAGAATCATTCGGGGTGTTGCTACTACACAATTGGGATATTGCAGATGCAATGGTCTTTAATTCTATTACCAAGAAATTAAGTGCAGATGAGAAGGAAAAGAAATAAATGAAAGGTGCCAAGTTTAGTGATGATCATGTTGCACTAGTAATCTGGTCAATAAGAAAAGGGTCCAGAACTAGCTCTTCCTAGCCTAATGATATCGGCCTGATAGGAAACTTAATTGTGAAGAGAGTTGAAGAAACTACTAGTGAAGAGGCTATAGAGTTAGGTGTTGGATCAGCTAACTTCACCTTAGCCACAAATCTAAGGGATAAAAGAGAAAGGTTAGAGTTGCAGGATAAGTATGAGAAAGTTTTGGCTACCTATAATAAAGAAGTTCAAAAGAGAATTGAACTTGAAAACAAGTTGATGGGACACCAAGGGCAATCTAGTAGGCCTAGGATTACCTACCCATACCCACCAATGGAATCCACTCCTCTTATTGAAATTATAGATACACCATAGAGACCTTAGTATTACATTGAAAAGGATTTTGAAGAAGAAAAGAGTAAATTGTGGGCATTACATGTAGAGTCAGAGATTCAGTATGAGGATAGGCTAAGGAAAGCTATCATGTATTTAGTAAATAAAATTGATTGGCCAAATTTTTACGAGAAATTAGCAATTTAAGCAATAAATATATGGGATGAGCTAAAAGAAAATGATGATGCCCTAAAACTAATTGTCAACAAATGGAGCAGAAGGAATAAAAATATTACCCTTCTATGTTTTTCTATTATTAGTTTATCCCATGAGTATATAAAAAGGACTTATGATTTAACTAATGATCTATTAGAGTTTGATGATAAGAGAGTTGTATTGCAAAAAAGGATCATAAGTTATCTTGACAAGTATAAGCATATTAATTTTGAACTCTTTCCACATGCCATAGTTAAAAGGGATAAGTTGAGAAATAGGAGGAATGGGCCCAAGAATTGAATGACCTATTATGCCTTCGAATGAATAAGGTCATAAATGAAAAGGGAAATGCATGGTGGGTAGCTACAACTAAAGAAGTTATAAAAGTTCAATTATTCTTTGATTCTTTGAGGGAAGAATATGTTGAGATTGAAAAAAATGAAGAGTATGTGATGGAGAAGCAACATTATATTCAACATTTTAATTGGCCAGATGATACCGTTTTTAACAAGTGGATGATAGATTTTGTTCATGCAAAATAGTTGGAGCTTGATGAAACTGGTGATGAAATGGAACAAGATGAAGTACAAATAATTGACACATCAGTAAAAGTAGAAGAGGACAAGGGTAAGCAACCAATTTCAATTATCAGAACAGAGGCCCAAAATGATGACTTGGAAATAGGATAATCGATGGTGATTGTTAATCTGTCAGAGTAAGATGACATGGATGGAATACCTCAAGTTCAACTTAGCCTACAAGTACCAAAACAAGGCCCATTACATGTAGGACAAATGATCACACTTTTCGAGGAAGAAGAAGAACAACAAGGCCAATCATAAACTCCTCTTAGCAACAAAAGATGTAGTAGAAAGTGGTTCCATCAAAGAATATTCATGATAAAAGACATTCTATTGTATCAATTTTTGTCTTTTGTGACAATAACATTGTAAAAATCTTTCTTTCTTAAGGACATCTGTCCGTATCCTCTATGCCTGAATCTTTTTTCATCTCACAATATATAAGTAAGATTCTAGGGCTAGAGGAGAGGTTCAAATAATTGTATAACTTTAGTTTTATTAAGCTTTGTTTGGTCCAGTCCTTGATACAAGTTTTATGATGTACTTTCTCTGCAAAAATATGAGAATGCATTAATGTTACAGGATCATAGTGTCTTATCTTAAGGTTTTTTGAGCTCTATTTTAATATTATTTTCAAAGAGAGTTAATACAAAGATGAACTGTCCCCATATCTTTGCTCCCTAAATATTGTCTCCATTTTTATTATCTGGCTATTGTGAAATTGTATGAGCAAAGCTTGTTCAATTAAATGCAACTAGGATAAGTTGTATATCAGTTCACTATTTATTTTAATTCAATGAATTAGGTAAATGATTTAGTGAATATGATAGGATCTCTAGGCAGTAAGAAGGATATGTGTAAGAATGAGTTTAAGTGAGAATTGCTGGTAATATTGATTGTAATATAGTCAATTAGGTCATAAAATTGGATAGACTTTGAATCCCAATGGATGAGGCATTGATCAGTTAGTTCAATTTTCATATGAAGAAATCATGGATAAGAATCAAGCACAATTGTGAAAATCAAAATCTATTTTACTTTAAATGTATGAAGAATGTCATAGCTGGTTAGTACTTGTTTACATCTAACCTCTGAGTCTTAGCTAGCTGCCATTGCCCATAATTATTTTTAGATTTGAGAAGAATTATGACTAATCTACTGTAAGGGATGAATATTTTTGTAAAATTTCATGGAATGAATGAAATGTGAATGTAGTATTAAGTTGCGAATCTTTTATCCCTCAGGTGCACCCACCTTGGTTTTGCAGAGCCAGAAGAGTAGAAAGTCATTTATGATTTTGCAGAAGTTGGGTCCAGAGCTGAAAATCATTTAGTTGATCATGGGAAATAGCTAATCCTTAGGTTATTTTGATCTTTACTATCTTGGTATTAAGTATTTTTTTACTTAGTAGTGTAAAAATTCCAACAATATCAAAGAGGGAGAGTTTTCTATTAGAAGAAGATGTTGAAGACAGAGTTTACTAATAGAGGGAGTTCACACTGATAAAAGGGAGATCTCATGGATGAGAATTAGAATGAAACCAAGAATATTTTCATTACTTTATTTTTCTCTAAAAATATCATTGACTTATGACATGTTGTGTTGCCATCAATGCCAAAGAGGGAGATTGTTGAATACAATTGGTTAATTGTATATTGTCTTTGATATTATACAAAATGGCATATCTTTACGAGTTAGTGTATGTCAAGCTCACTCAAGCATTGAAGATAGTTTCTTGTGTCTACCAAGCATTCTAGAGCTTTCCAAGTCTAGAAGGTAGTCACTACCGAGTTTACTTGGGTGTCGAAGAGAAGTTTGCAGAGGTTGAGTGTTAAACCAGCTCACTCGAGTAACACAGGGAAAGTTGGATGGAACCGATTTTAACCAATCTCACTTGGTTACCAAAGAAATTTTTTGAAGATGTTGTGTTAATTTAGTTCACTTGGTTAACATAGGAAAATCATTTTTGAGTTAGTGTCTACTGAGCAGGGTTGGCTAATGAAGGATTTTCTTGTTTTGGCATAATGAGTTTAATAGATTTTTTTGTTGATTCTAGCCAACTTAGGAGATGAATATTAATTGTTCTAAGTTATATTCATGCTGAATTGATAATGTATGAGGTATAAATATGAGGTCAAGTTGAGGATTGAATGTGTGTAAGTGTATGGAAGAATAGAAGATGCTTAGGGGAAGCGAATTAGAAGGATAAGTAGAATATCCTTGTGGAGTTGGAAAGATACATTCAATCAGAAAGGATCAAGTATTCAAGCTACAATTGAGATCTATAATAAAAAATTCAGTAGCATTAGAAATTAGGTCATCTCATTGTTACTTTCTAACCATTGTAGTAGTGAGCTAAATCTCTTAACCGAGTTGGCTTAACAACTATTTGTAAATCCTCTAACAAGGTGGCATTCCTAGATTGAAGTATTTAAAGACCTCTAACAAGGCTACTCCTAATAGGGTGAATAGATACTCTATCAAGGTCACACCTAATAGTTTGTTTTGTAACCTTTAACAATATTGGCTCCTAATAAGGCTCACTTTAGAAGAGTGAAGATCAATAACTAGTTGTAATTGGTGGTTTTTCCTAAATTGGGGTTCCACGTTAAATATTGGTGTCACTTGTGTTCATGCTATTTCATTTATGTGTATGAAACTAAGTTAATTAAGTTTAATCACAAAAAAAATCTTAAGATTTTCATGTTAAGCATTTGTTGATTTATAGTTTCTATTTTAGTGCTTGCCGAGTTACAACATTTACTATTGTAAACTGATTGCCTATGTGTTTCCTGAGCATCTGTATTTTTAGTAAAGTTTGTGTTTTGTGTTGACATCTAAGGGATTTGGGATTTGTTTTAGTGGTAACCGATTCAACCCTCCACTCTCAATTACCCTTCTTATATTTCCAACACTGCCTTGGCACAAGCTATGTCAGATTTGGGGAAGACATATATGTCTATAGCCCTTAGATATTATGTGAAGAAATTTATGCCAAGAGATAGGACATATAAAATTTTAGAGAATAAAGCTCATGAGGTTGAGTATGATAATATCAAGGTGTGGAAAGAATTATTTTTAGTGATTACTCCAATAGTATAAATCGGGGAAGGAAGTGATGCAATTGAATTAAAGGATGCATACAAAGAAGAGGTTGCTAAATTGACTGAGATCAAGCAACTAGAGCATCAATATGAACAGGAGGTTGTTACCATCAAAGACATATCTAACACACCTCCATAGAACCAAAATGTGTTAAATGAGGAATATATGCATAAACTCTTGTCAGACACAACTTTACCTTGTACAAATCCAGTTTTGTTACAAGTTATAGATTATCCAAAGATTGAGACTACAAAGACTAGTAGTGTAGAGTCTATATTAGTAGTAGAGGATTCAAGTATTGAGCATCAAGACAATGCAATCATTCTGTTTACATAATTAACTTGTATGCTTATTCTTCATATGCAAGAGAAGATAGAAAATGTCACATGCAAAAAGAAGGTAGTCGAACAGGTAACACCAAAGGAGCAAGAGGCTTCCCTAGCTCTTGTACAATTACCGAGTACAAAGCTTTTGAATCAATGACTAGTACACCTAAACTATAGGTAACATCTACACAAGGGAGGAAAAAATAAACAATGAGATCAAATAAGAAGGGGAGGCAATAGCCATGTCCTTCAGGTCAGATGAGTTCATATAATTCTGTGACAAATATGGCATCACCAGATCTACCTCATCTCCATATTATCCACAAGGAAATGGGTAAGCAAAATCCATAAATAAAAGTTTGTTGAAGATAATTAAAATGGATTTTTATAAAAAGGCATGAGACTCCAGGCTACCTTTAGCAATCTAGGTTGATGAAGTAACAATCAAGAAGACCATAGGAGTGTCACCATTTGACTTGGTATATGGGATTCAGGCAAGAATGCCTCAGAACAACCTCATTGGTTTATACAACTTTTTCCAAAAGTATGATGAGGATATTATATATGATATGAAGGAAAGGATGGATGAGCTTGCTGGGTTAAATGAACACAAAAGAGAACCATCTACCAGAAATGCTAAATTATAGTTGCAAATGAAATACTTGTTTGATAAAAAGGCAGTGGAGAAAAAAATTAAGCCTAAAGACTTGGTGTTAATGTGGAATGCAAGAATAGAGGATAAGGGGAAGCATGAAAAGTTTGAACCTATATGGCTTGACCCTTATTAAATAGGCTCCAGGTGGGGAGAGAACTCATACATCTTGAAAGAGCTCAACGAAGATATTCTTGAACTATCAATTCATGGATAATTCTTGAAGAGGTATATCTCCTAAAATATACTTCTTATTCTCCATAGATAGTAGTTAGGTTGTTAAGCTTTGTATATATTGTATACAATGTGTTTCCTGTTGATCTCTAATCCTATGTTGTCTATTAGTGTTCAAACACTTAATCATTTACTAGGCAAGGATAAATGGTCATCACCATGACCGAGTCATCTAGTAAAGGCCAATCATAACAAAGGACTTGTTTATTTTGCATTACATACAAAACAAATTAGTGATTTCCAAGCACCCCAATTGAGATTGAGCATATATAGAAGCTAAGTTATTTTAGTGGAGATTATGTAGTGCCTGCCCCTAGTTTGCATTTTATTATTATTGCCGAACTCTTTTAGGCCAGTTTACGCTTGTTGATTAGTAGCACTATCTTTCAGATTATCAGATATTGTTTCATATTCAGTTGATTTTATGATGATTATTATAGTGATTTTAGTTATTGATGATGATTAGTTAGATGGATTATCATATGTGTTTTCTTATAGATACTTACCCATACTGCATGTGTATGGTGTGTGTGTATATTTTCTTTATGTATTACATTTCTGATGTAGTTAAGGGAGTCCTAGTCACCTGCTAGTTGGGATCTACACGATGCACCACTTCCTGCCATTGCCTATTTAGTTTAGCATATATGTGCTTGTACATGCATGGATTTTATGCAGACTACAGGTACCCGCTATCTACTTCCGTGAATTGCCAGGATGAGCGTACCCTATTGCATTATCTCAATGGTAAGAGAGGGGAGATAAATTCTTTAGTCCAAATCCTAACCTTTAAACCCATTTGTCCTAGAAAAATATGACAAGTATCTAAGTTAGTTTACCCATTTGAATTTGTTAAGTGACGCGAACTCGTGATTTTGACCCTGGAGTTTGATCATGTTCTTTGCCTTCAGTTGAGTTGTCATATTTGATTTTGTGGGTCTATTGTGATTTTCTATTATAATTAAATCAAATTAAAAGATAATTTAATGATTTAATTTAATGGAAATTTTATAAAGAAATTTGATATTTAATTATATTTAATTAATTGAGAAATTAATTAAATAAAAGAATTAAATTTAAAAGATTATATTAAAGTTCTATTTTTGACAGATTTATATTTATTTAATTTAATAATAATTATTTAGAAGTTTTATTTTAATAATAAACTCTAAATAATATTATTACTTGAATTAATAAATATATTATTAAAAAATCTTGTAATTAACTTGAGAGAGAAATACATAAAATTTATAAAGTTTATTTTTATTAAATTGCATAAAGCATATGCAAGAAATTTAAAGATAAAGTTATAGCTCTAATTTTGGCATATTTATAATTATTTAATTTAATAATAATTTATTTAGGAGTTTTATTTTAATTAATAAACTCTAAATAATATTATTAGTTAAATAAATAATTATGATATTCAAAATGTCTCATGATTAATTAAAGTGAGAAAGAAAATTAATTTAATAAATATATTTTAATTTAAATTGTTTAAAGTTGCATGAAAATTTATAAAGAAAATTCAATATTTAATTATATTTGATTAATTGAGCAATTAATTAAATAAAAGAAAAAAATTTAAAGATTTTATTAAAGTTCTATTTTTTGATGTATTTATATTTATTTAATTTAATGATAATTATTTAAGAGTTTTATTTTAATGATAAACTCTAAATAATGTTATTAATTAAGTTAATAAATATATTATTAAAAAACATCTCTTGAATTAATTAAATAAAAGAATTCGACTTAAAGATAAAGTTTTAGTTCTAGTTTAGGCATAATTATATTTATCTAAATTAAAAATAATTATTTAAGAGTTTTATCACGTCAAGAGGCATAACCTATAGTGGCAGAATGGGGGGATCTGAAGTGGTGTGACCATGTTAATGTTAAGTTTTTAATACTAAAAATTGAAAGCTGACTAAGTAAAATTAATATATAAATATACTTTCTATATCCTATACAATTACCAACTTTCATTCAATTTTAGTTTAATTTGTGAGTTGTATTCTTCTTCCCTCAAAGGCTTGGATCAGAAAGCTGCTTTCTCTGATTATATTCACTTCATCACTGCTGCAAGAAAAAATTCTCAGTTTCACTTAGACCATTTAGATTCCGTAGCTTCATCATGAGTTCATTGTGTAGACACCTAAAAATCCTTTAAAAAATAAAGTATTTTTATTTTTTGAAAAAATACCTGATGACATCATCATTTATTAATTAATTAATTAATTAATTAATTAATTAATTTTTATGCCATTAAATCCCTTTATCTTAATTAAAAATATTTAATTAAGGAATCCCTCCCAAAAATGTTTAAATCTTATTTAAACATTATTTCCTTATTTATTAATTATTTAATTAATAAATTGACCAAAAATCCTAAAATAAATAAAAAATTTATTTTTGGCCCAAAACTTGGCCAATTTCCTTATGACCAATAACCTCTTCCAAAATCTTCTAATCCTTCTTTAATTTTGATTAAAGGCTAATCCCATCATTTCCTACCCCTAATCCCAACTCAAAATATTTAATTAAGATTAAATATTAATCCTCATGTTTATTAAAAAAGTTTTAATAAATATCTCCTCAACCCAAACCCTTGAAATAAATAAATCTTTATTTATTTCCTAAAAATCTAATTTATCCCCATCCTAAGAAGTTCTAGACTCTTCTAGAAAGTCTTCATCCTCATCCTAGGAAATTCTAGACTATTCTAGAAAGTCTTTATCCTCATCCAAAGTCTAGACTCTTCTAGAAGATGTCTTTAAAACTAATCCTAATCCCCTCCTAACCTTGTCACATTCCCTAAACATGAGTTAAAACTTCCTAACCCAAGCCAAAGTTAACAAATATCTCCTCCTTCACCCACCCTCATTAAATGCCATCCACTTGCCTATCCCTAAGCTAATCCTAAACCATCCTAATCTATCCTCTAATCATTTGCACAATCCTAAGCAAGCTTAAAACCCTGCTAATCAAGCCCAAGTCGAAATTGCTCTCACCACCCTCAAAATATCTCAACCATAAAATTTTATGAAGCCCACTAGGCCATAAATGACTCTTCCAAGCCCTTTTATTGCTCTTACAAGTCATTATGAGGGTCTTTATGAAAATTTTATCTCTTGAGCCTCCTTTGTTGACTCATCCTTCCCCTTTCCTCCATCCTCTCACCATGTGACATGTGTCACTCCTTGATTGGCTGTAAGGAAGCACAATCCATGTGCTCTCCTCTCATGCAATCTGAGCCCTCCATGAGCTTTTTCCCATCCTTGCATCTTAGCCCTCAATCCCTCAAGCCTCTTGCCTATAAATTGAATCCTTCCCCTTTGCAAAATAACACAATCCATGAAGTAAAGTTATAATGCTATTTTGAGAGCCAAATCCATACTAAAGCCATCTATCCACACCAAAAATCCACAATCATCCATTGCAGCCTTTGGAAGCATATTGAGCATACATCCTATCCATTTAGATAAAGCTACTCAACAAGAGAGCTTCTTATTGAGAGAGTCCATTAATGGCTCATATTCTCAATTGAGAGCTCATCTTAGTCTATCTTGAAGTTTATGAATTTTGTTTAGTTTGTAGAAGCTTTATTTAAATTTGGTTTCTATTAGCAAACTAACATTGCTCATATACATTTTGGCACGCCCGGTGGGACCCCGCATGGGTCATCTTCATTAGCTTTTTTAGTCAAGTTTTGTATGTCATTTGCTGATTTTGGCTAATTTTAATTGTTTTTATGATTGGTAGGATTGTATAAATTGGTTTTGTAGGTCCACATGAGCATGAAGAAGACAAAGGAACTCATAATCTATCTCATAGTGTTTGCAGATTTTTCAAGCTTATAGGTGGACAAAGAACTTGAAATTCTTCTTCCTCTTCTTGTCTATATTCTTCTTATTCCATCTAATTCTTCTTCTTCTTCTTGTGGGAGATCTTGGCCATTTTTTTTTTTAAGGAAGCAAAATCATACACACTTCTTTTTAGTGCTTAAAATGAACCCCCAAATCATACTTAAATCCATTGAAAAATTAAAAATTTGCAAAAAAGAAAAAATCTTTTAACAAGTGAAACTAAACCAATCTAATCATTTGCATCCTTGCAACATCAAGGTTTTAGATGCATTCATGCAAAATTAGGAACACTTCATTTTTGGTAATTTAAAAAGAACTTCAAGTTTCCATTTCAAAAGGTTCAAAATCAACACTAAGTGCACACTAAAGTTCTTTTAAAAAATCTCATGAAAACTAAGAGTCCTAAATGGTTGCCAAAAATTGTCCTAAAAGCTTTGTTATTTGTTCCAAACAAATGTCTTATTGCAAAATCTTGAATGTTTGTTAGGTTTTTCATGCATCAAAACAATCTAGGAATATCATTTTTGGGCTTAAAATATGCAAACTAGAACACAAAATCTTGAATGAAAACCAAAGTCCAAAGAGTCATTTTCACTTTTGAGTCCAAAACAATCTTTGAATGATCTAAGGTTAAAACAAAGCACTTCAAAGTTCTTAAAACAACACACAAAATCTCAATCTTGAATGCTCAAAGGAAAAAACTTGAATGTTTAATCACTTGTCTTTGAATGCATGTTGCTAAAATCACTCTTGAGTGCCATGGATTAAAATCAAGTTTGTTTTTTTATTTTATGAATGCATGATTAAAACAAAAAATCCAATCTTGAATGCCATAGATCAAATAATCATCTTTTGGGGCATAAAAAGAATCCACATTTTTGAAATCTTCTAAGTTATAAAAACTAATAAAGATGCTTTGAGTAAGTTTGTAGTTGGAATCACCCTCTTTAATCACCCATCAATTTAACCATTGGTTGCAATCTCAGCGCCATCTATGGGGATGGGTCTACCTAAGAGGGTGTTAAGTGCTCCACAAACATCAAACTCCACTCACTTGGGTCTTTAGTGGTTTTTCTAAGTTAGAAAATTCCTTGAATGCGCATTAATCTTGCTCACACTTCATTTGGGCATAAAAATTGGACAAATCTTGACGTAGAGGGCCTCCGGGCGCGCGCTTGGCAATCGAGTTTCACACATATTTGTTTTGGGCTTAAAACAAACTCACTCAATCTTGAATGCCTAACAATCAATGAACATTGCATGGTTTGGACGCATTTTCAATTACGCTCGCATTTCTTATGTTGACGATCTCTCGACTTTCATGATGTTGATGATGCTGTCAAATTGGAATGAACATTGTATGCCATAATCACAAGTGTCTTGAATCATAGCTTAAAAAATCTAAATCATCAATTGGAATAAACGCGTGTCTTTTAAAGCCCAAGATCATGTATGTGGTCTTGTTTTACACTTTTTAGGAGGCCTGCTTGGGGATTTCATCACCCCTTGGGACGACCTCAACTCCAGCGTTCCAGCGGAGTATAAAGATCGGGAGGTGAATCCAAAGACACCTCTCTTGGGATCAAAATTTTGTCACTCGGGCTAAGCCTCAAGGAACTTTATACCCTTGAGAAGTGAAAGAGGAGAAGTGGGTTACCGCTCCTCTCGGCTGTGTGACATCTTTGTGGTTTCATCTATGGATTTGGGCCTCACGTACCTTGCGTATATCGAGGACTCCCTAGCTAAACTAAATTTCATTCTTGTAGAAAGCTTCCTAGGATGTTGGTGTGTTTGACGTGCTTGCTCCAAACTTTTGTCTGCTTGTTTGTTCATAGCTTTTGAATGAATGTTTGCCAACTTTGGTCAAAATCCCAAAAAAGTAGAAATCTCCCAGCTCCAGGCATACTTCGTGTAGTCACTGCCTTATCAGAAAATCATCCAAGCTCCCCCGATGCAATCGAATCTATCTAGTTCTTTGCCTTAGAACAATCCCAAATCCAAAGTCCATCCAAATCATCCCCCCAGCCAGCTAGCAACCCAATCCAAAATCACCCAAGCCTTTAAAGAGTTGTTGTCACTTTGCTAGATTTTGCTATCCAATCAATCCTACCAATCAACCAATCTCACCAAGGTTATCCCTTTGACAGAGCATTGTCTAGGGTAATCCAGCTTTGTCACTTGTATCCCTCATCACGTTGAGCTAAAGGTTGCGATCCACAAGTGGTCAATCTCTTGTCATGCCATAGGATCACTAGTCTATCCTTAAGTTGACACAATCACCATGAATCCTGCATAGAGGAAAGCAAAACTCTCACTTTTTGATAGCATACCCTTGAAGTCTTCCACCCACAAGAAAGACAAAAATCTCTAGCCAATCCTCCTTAGGTCTGTCATACAGCTTTGACTCTCCCTAGGAAATCTTTCATCAGCAATCCAAAATCTGTGCTTAATCAAATCCAACCATGAGCTTCCGTGTTCATCCATATGCAAGACCCCATCCCCATCAAACTCATCATCAAAGCATGAAGTACCAATCCTATCATGATGTGTTTGGTCGCATTGTCCTTGATCCCGCCACCTCCTATTCCAATGATGATGAAAATCTTGTTGACTATGACGGGTATATTGAAAGCCTTATAAACATTCCCCCAAGCATCCCCCAAAATCCAAGAGTTATTCCAAACTATCTAGTCATGCCATCTGATATTCCAGCTTCCCCTCCATCACCCCATCAACCAAGCTTCCAATCTTCCACCCCCATCACACTAGCTATTCCTATCAATCCACCTCCACCTTCGACACACGAGTCTCCAAGGAATCTCCTAGAGAAAATACAAGAAAAGTTGCCTCCAACAGTCGATAAGCCATGTCATCTAATCCAACCATGTGAAGTAGTCAGTGATGAAGCTTCCCCATCTATAATATCACCTCTATCTCCCATAGCTATCATCCCCATACCATCCATCAAATTGCTTAAAATCCTTCCACTTCCTGCAAGCATCAAAATCCCACCACCTGTCAAATCCCTCTAGATCCTATCCACATCGCCTCCAAGCATTTCCCAAATCTCTCATAATGACCCTTATGCATCCATCTTCTACTCACCCATCTCCACTACTGAATCTCCCATCTATCCATCCGCTGCCTTTGAAGAATCCATCCCTTCACCTCCTATCACACCATCCACTCCAAACCAATCCTATCAAGATCTTGCCCAAAAGCATGTTGACATCCCCCAAAGCATAAATGAAGATATCATAATACCATGTCTTCCATCCATAGTGCAGTCACCATCTCCTCCATCTCCAAAACCTCGAGCCATATCTCCTCCACTACAAGATATCTTGTCATCCCACCAGCTACATCAAGATCCTATCCTTCCATCTCCCCCGCTCCATGCTTCCATCTTACCACCTATCCAAGCTATTCCACCATCTATAATCTACCTTCTTGGTTCACTTACATTCATCCACGGTGGCCCTCTCTCAGTAGAAGAATTAAGAATAGTATCTCCCCATTGCAATACACCTAATAAATCACTTCTACCATTTTCTACAAGCAAAAAGTTTCCTCAGCTTGTTCAAATGCTCAATCGATGGCATTATCAAGGTCAAGGTTTGGGACCACAAGAGCAAGGAATCAGAGAGCCTATTATTGCACAAAAAAATCTAGGATTTCATGGTCTTGGATATGTATCCAAAGGCTCACCATCTAAAGGTGTTGGTACACCACACCCCCAAACCAAGCCTATCTCCAAGCCCACCATGCCAGCCTCCCATCACTCCTTCAAGAAATCTTATGTCATCCCCCCTCCACCATCTTTGCAACCCAAAACAACCTACCATATCCCCCCTTCATCCGCTAAATCCATTTTGGGTCCCTATGTCCCAAAATCTACCATCCTCCATCCTCCTATCAGCCATCATAAAAATCTTATTCCATCCATTCCTATGCAAGATCAACAAAGGCACATATCAGGGCACATCATCCATCATCATCCCCCTACATGCTCTTTCATATCCTCTCCATCTCACAAAGCTTCTCCTAACCATCTTCCCAAAGCTTACCACAACAATGTAAATGCCAACTTCAAAATGCATAAAGCAAAAAATCCACATCCTAGGCAATCATATGTCTATTCTAAAAGACATACTCCAAAAAGGAAAAATCCAATCAAAGAATGCAAAATAATGCAAACGCCTATGAAAAGAAAAACCAAAACCATGTGGATCCCAAAGAAAAAAGTTGAAACCCAATGCATAAAGGCATCCACCATTGCTAATCTCCCATCCAGTGACTCATGTCCCCCATCTCCTAACTCCATCTTGGGTGCCTATATCCCCAAGCACGCTTCCACAAATCCTCCATCACGCTCGCATCTACCATCTATCCCCCATATGCTCTTTTCACACCTGTCCCAACATGTGCCAATGTTGCTCTTGCAAGCATCCCCATCTCTTGCTCCTTTCCAACCTTTTCATCCCTCCATCTCTTACCATCAATCCCATCTAATCCAATCTATTGCATAAATCACACATCCGGTGTACCAACAACTAGCAACAAAATTGAACATTCCAACAGCTAGTGAAAAATTCCAAAAAAGCCAAAATAGCTGAAGAAAGCCAAAATCATTCCAGCTAAGTCCAAAGTCAAAAAGTCAAAAAAGAAAAAAGAAAAATAAAGTGTCCACTGGTGAAAACTTGGCAATTCAAGCGCTTTGGACAAGTACCATGATGACTTTGCCTCTATGGACAACTAAGAGTAGACTGTGATGGACTAAAACGTGCTAAGATAGAGCAGTTGCTCTTGCTAAGATGTGTATAATTATATAGGCTAAAGAGTACATTTCAAGTACTCTTTGAGGAATGATTAAGGTTTAATTAGTTTAGGGTTATGGGTGAGTTAGGTTAAATTAGTGCCCCAAGTATAATTATAGCTTATTTAAGTTGGGCTTTAGGTTTTAGTTGAATTAGTGTTAACATTAGTATTTTAGAATAAAATTAGAGTATAGTTTAGGGTTTTGTGTATATTAAATTTGTTTATATCTTTCAAACAATGATAGATTTAGATTAAGATTTATATTAATCTCCATTTTAATTTTCTATAATTGTAATACAAAGATAGGTTTTTGTCCATAATTTACTATGAGAAAATCATATTTATTTATGAAATATTTTAATCTTTACTTCCATAATTTTTAATAATATATAGCTCAATATATTTTATGTTTTATTTATTTGTGAAATATTACTAATTTAAATCCTATTACTTTTAATGTTATCACATTCAGATTTTCTAGAATGCCTCATCCAAGACTAAATTTTGAGAATAAAGAGCAATGAAGATAGTATCAAAGAGAATATGCTCAGAATTATATGAGACGACGACATGAACAAAGAAATAATGCTTAGAGAGAGGAAGCTAAAAGTCCTAGAAATGATGAGCAACAAATACAACATAGAGAATATGCACAAAATTATATGAGACAATGACGTGAACAAATAACTAATGTAGAAAGTGAAGAAGAAAGGAATCATCGAAACCAGCTTGATAGAGAAAGACATGTCAAGCATAGGGAAACTATGATAGTGGAAGAGATTGAAGAAGAAATGAGATAGCATGTAGATAAGATAAGAGCACATCATACACAAACATCTCAAGATAACCAAAATATAGTGAGAAGACAAACAAAAAGATCTATGAGCCTAGATGAGTTGAATGAAAGAGAAATACAACAAATACATCTATGTAAATGTGACTCAAATCAAGGACAAGCTCAATCTCATGAAAATGGTGGGTTTAGTTCCAATGGGATGAATTCTATGACAATAGATCGTGTTCTACAAACACTAATTATCGAGTAGAGGATCTTATGAATGTTGATTTAGGTAGTTATAATTTACAATAGGAGTTCACATCACAAATAAGAAGACAAAGACAATTGAAAAGAACACAAAATAGAATGGATAGGGTGACAATCAATACTATTCAAAATAACAGGATTGACTTGAGGATATTACAAATAATGTTTCGAAATGGACTAGATAAACTTGTTATGCCCAATATGTGCTACATTTTTCAAGAAAGTTATCTTTCAATGAAGGTTGCACAGGTCCCTGAAGGCCCTTGTCATTGACGTTGACAAGAAAAGAATGAACATCAATTTTCAACATCAAACAACATGGATCTTGGTCCACAACCATTACAACTTTCTAATCTAACACAAATAGAAGAAATTTTGATAACACATATCAACCCCATTCTTCAAGTTACACACAGAACTGGAGGTCAACTTCAAGAGAGGTATTCAAGCCAGTGATAAAGAATAAAGAAAATGATGATGAAGCTCACCTAAAAATTTTCATTGAAGGATATATGGATAGACCATATGCAATGGAAAGTGTCACACTAATAGATGCAGCTAGATCTTGGACTTATAACTCTAGAAGAAAATGAGATAATAAATGGCAAGCAAGGACAATGGTAGCTATTGTGAGAACATTTCTAAGATTTACAAATATTGCTTCATGAAACTCACAAAAATGGTTTTATTTTTTTTGGTTAGAGTTATTATTGTACAAACCATTTCGTCATATACAAAGAGATATTGGACTAGATGATACTAAAATTGTATCCAGTTGGGAGTCCCTTAATTATAATCCATGGCATGTGGATAGGTGGACTATTGAAAATGAATATGAAAATAATGTTGAAATTCATGATGATTTTGAAGATGAAAATGAATTACCAAATAATCAAAATATAATTGAACATGAGTGGGAGATACTATCAAGACCACATTGTGGACAAATGGTGGATCTAACAGAAATATATATGTTGGGAAGAAGAGATATCGACAGACAAAATCCATGGAGTGTAGAATATTGAGGAGAAGAATACACAAATAATGCAATAAATTTTATCAATGCTATGAAACAAAATGATTTACTTATACTTGAAGATATGATGATGAGTATATCATATGAAACTTTAGGTGCTAAGAAAAAGAAAGCACTTGATATTATTATGACACATTATAATCAAGGTGAACATGTCATGCCATTATGTATGATAATTCAAGGAACAACTGGAACATGGAAATCATATTTAATTCAAGCCATTCATCAAGCTCTTTATGATGCATCAACACCACAACGTTCTCCCCTATTATTATTAGGACCAACTGAAATTGTAGCTTTTAACATTGGCACATCAACAATTCATTCAACTCTAAGAATTCCTCTTAAAGATTTTTTTGACTTATAGGGCACAAGGCTCACAACATTACAAGAAGAAATTGAACATATTAGGTACATATTAATTGATGAAATGAGTTTTACTGGTCAAAATTTGTTACAAAATATAGATTCAAGATTACGTCAAGCTTTTCCAAAAAATTCAAACATGAATTTTGGAGGAAGATCGATTATTTTAGTAGGAGATTTGGGACAACTACCTCCTATTAGTGACAAACCACCTTATGATAGTAATGTTCATGAAAATTTATTATGGGAAGAGTTCAAGATTATTGTTACTTTGGATAAAGTGTTCAAGCAAGAAGGTGAAAGTGAAGACCAACAAAGGTTTCACCAATTACTCACTAATATATGAGATGCAACTCCAACTATAGATGATTGGAAATTATTAATGACAAGGATAGATGTTTCATTGCCCCAAAATTTTAAGGAGGAATTTGATAATAATATTAATCTATTTTCAACAAATGATAATGTTCATAACCATAATAGAAAGAAATTACATTCACTAAAAAAACCAATTGCCTGCATCATTGCATCAAAAGAAGGAAGTACTACTCCAGGGGGAGGTGAAAATGATGAACTAGATATTGAACTATTACTTGCTAAGGATGCAAGGGTCATGTTAACATCTAATTTATGGATTGAAGCGGGACTTGTCAATGGAGCTTTGGGATACATTTAAAATATCATATACAAACCTAGAAATGCCCCACCACATCCACCAACATATGTTATGGTTGAATTTGACAATTACTTTGGAATGCCATTTGAAGATGTACCTCCAAAATTAATTCCCATTTCTCCAATACAAAGAAGCCGCACATTTCAATTGCCCTTACGTTTGGCTTGGGCATTAACTATCCATAAATCATAGGGATTAACACTTTCTAAGGCAATGGTTGACATTGGACCAAGAGAAAGGATATGACTAACATTTGTTGCTATATCACGAGTTAAGTCTTTGGATGGACTTCAAATTTCACCACCATTTTCTTATGATTTTTAGGAAAAGATGAGGAAAGCAAAGGAGGAATGACTCAAATATCTGGAAAGAGATTAATTGTATGCATTGTATATACTATATTTCAATATCCATAAAACATAATTGATATGATAAGCATCATGCTTTAAAAAAAAAAATTCTGATTAATAATTTAATAGATTTTAGTTTTACATGTTGCATTGTGGATGCTACTAGCTTAGATATCTTTATACATCTATCTAAAACACGTCGAGAGATGTCAAGCTCGAGGTGCCTATTTCAATAAAAATATTATTGAAAATAGATAGGTGCCTGGAGCTTGACATCTTTCGGTGTGTTTTAGATAGATGTATAAAGATATCTAAGCTAGTTTTAAATATTAAACTCTAAATAATATTATTAGTTGAGTTAATAAATATATTATTAAAAAATCTTGTAATTAACTAGAGAGAGAAAACATAAATTTAATAAAGCTATTTTGATTAAATTGCATAAAGCGTATGCATGAAATTAAAATATAATAAATTAATGAGAGAGTAAGCAATTATTTAATAAAGTTTATTTTAATTAAATTACGTAAAGTTTATGCATGAAATTAAAATATAATAAATTAATAAGAGAGAGTAAGCAATTATTTAATAAAGTTTATTTTAATTAAATTGCATAAAGCTTATGCATGAAATTAAAATATAATAAATTAATTAAAAGAGAAAGCAAAGTAATTTAATAAAGATATTTAAATTTAAATTGCTTAAAGTTGTTGCATGAAAATTGTATATAGAAAATTCAATATTTAATTAATTGAAAAATTAATTAAATAAAAGAATTAAATTTAAAAGAATAAATAAAAGTTCTAATTTTAGTGTATTTATATTTATTTAATAATAATTATTTAAGAGTTTTATTTTAATAATAAACTCTAAATAATATTATTAGTTGAGTAATAAATATTATTTGATAAAAAAGAAAATATCTTAATATGTTAATATTTGATTTAATTAAAAACTAATTAAATTTATGCTTTAAATAAAAAGTTTAAATTAGAGGTCTAAATTTAGAAAATTGGTTAAGGATAGATTAGAATATGATGTTATTTAATTAATTAGAAATTAATTAAATATGTACTTCAATTTAAAATATTTATTTTAAAAGTCTAGTTTAAAAAATTGAATAAAAATATTAAAAGATTAAAGATTAAATATTATTTTATTATGATTATTTAATTAATAATTATTAAATTAGAGTTGCATTTAAATAATGAGCTTTAATTATTCTTATTAATTTAAATAATAGACTATGCTTTAAATAGTGCTTCCACTAATTAATAAGTGGAGGAAAAGAAAATATAAAAGAATATTTTAATTAAAAAGTTCTTTAAATGTGCATGAAAGAATTAAATTTAAAAGATTTGATTAAAGTTCTAATTTAGGCATATTTATATTTATTTAATTTAATAATAATTTATTTAGAAGTTTTATTTTAATTAATAAACTCTAAATAATATTGTTAGTTAAATTAATAAATATTATATTAAAAACGTCGCATGATTTAATAAGGGAGAGAAAGCTTTAATTTAATAAAGTTTATTTTAATTAAATTGCATAAAGTGTATGCATGAAAATTAAAATATAGTAATTAAAGATAGAGGGTTTTCGCATGATTGCATGATCAGAGCCTTGATTTGGGGGAAAAACTCTTTATTAAGGAAATTAGAGCTCATTTCTAGATACACAGGTTTGGAGGAGCCAATTTTCGAAAAGAGGGTTTTCAAAGGGAAATGAAGATTCTTGTGTGTTTGTGTGTTCATTATTTTAGCATAAGATCTAAGTAGGATCTTGTGGGTTTGTTTAGTAGTTGCGCGTTCTTTGAATTCCTGTCTTCTTTGTGTATGTTGTGTTTTTGTTTTCAAAAGTTCTTTGGGTTGAAACTCTTGTTTGAGAAAATTAATTTCCATTATAGAATTGTCTATGATTTAATCTAAAAACTTTTAGTAAATATTGAACTTTAGGGTTTTCAAAACGTAATGAATTATGAAATTCACTTTTGTATGTGCTTTATGTGATGAGTGATTTACTAGTGTTGGGGTTTTTTCGGTTGACCTAGCTTTGACCAATCTTAGGATGTTACCAGAGGCTTGGGAGTTTTGTGTTTATGATATTACATTGAATTGATCTTGATCTTTTTATACCCAACTATGGTAATGTGTCTGGTATGCTCTATGATGTGTGCTGATCTATTGATTGTTATTACTTTCCAGTGATCTTGTGTGATGCTGAGGTGAATGTATGACCTACTTGACTTAACCATTTTTGGAGTCATTGATTAGTTGTATTTGGATTGCTTTCTAGTCACTTTTATAAGACTGAGGTGTTTGGTATGATTTGTTCTTGATGATGTCATGCTATGACATATTTTACTTAGCAATTTTGAGTCTTCGATCAGTTATCTTTGAGATGCTTTCTAGTTGCTCATAGAGAACTAATATGTCATTGTGATTTATCTCTTGATGCTTTCCAGTCACTTGTATAGGACTGAGGTGATTATATATGATTCTTTGATTTATACTTTTATGAGCCTAGGGTAGGTTATCTATATGTAATGTTGGGAAGTGGCTTGCAATAGAGGCTGGGGCCCTAAGTGGATGCCAGGGTAACCCATTATAAGTTGTTTAATAAGTGAAAATGCTACACTAAATGGGAATAAAATGAACCTAATAAGAGTCTTTTTATGTTCTCACCCATGCCTCAAGTGCTAGTACATACTAGGATGGGAGTAGAGAGAACACTTGGTTGCAACCTTGCATATGTAGTATGCCTTGTCAGTACGAGAGGATACTAGTGGTCGCATAGGGATCACTAGGGGGTTGAGATCCTGAGAGACTGCCAGGGTAACTCTAGCATGATTCATGCGATGAAACTTGCCCACTTACATAGTAGGTTTGCTACATGTCTTTGTGTGCCTCTAGGTTTAGATATTAGTTTATCTTGGAACCTTTGAGTTAGATTGATTTTAGGGTTTCTTAGACTTAGAGAGTATTTTTGATATTTGGATTGATATCCTGTTTGGGACTTGAGACTATCTCCTCAACACAGTGGGAGTGGGCCATTTAGGTTCGACGTGGTTGGGTGGTAGTGCTTTTTACTCTTACCATTGAGATCCATCCATTGCTAACGTGGCTGAAGTTTCCTTGTCTGCATTTCCTTTCATTCTATCTCTGTGTATTATGATAGATGGTTGTATCTTTATGATGGATAGTTATATCTTTATGATGGATGGTTTCATTTATTCTATTGTACTTTGTATCATGGATCCAAAAAGGATGATGTAATCTAGTTTTATAAATGTATACTCTTTTAGCCTTTCATACCCTGTGACATGTATAGTGGATGATTGAGCATTCCAAATTTTATTGCCAAGTGGCATTTGGAACAAATTTATATTATTTAAATGGACTTTGGACTTTTAATTATTCTTTCATATGGATGTGGTATTTGTTAGACTTAGTATTAATTAAATTTAAATGTGATTCAACGTCTTGGGATCCTTAAGGAATGTAACCTATTATGTATGCTTATAGATGAATATATGTTTTTGCTTCCACTACTTTGTGTTTGACGTATATGTTGTTCTTTATTTTAAAAAAAAGTTTGGAAAAATTAGTAAAACTTTAGGTTAATTCTTTTGGATCCCTTGGCAGGGCGTTACAAATTGAGTAAACTAGAAAGATAGTTTTTTCCAAGAAAATACAGAAGGTTATGCATATAGAATCCGAGTGCCAATATGAATTTAACAATGGCCAAGTGTCAACACATTCAGATGTCAAACAATTCATTTTGTAATATGAGTTTATAATTGCACAAAAAACTATGTAAAATGTTTTTGCTGACTTCCATATGATATTTAATATTTGTAGAGGCAATTAAGATGGAGATTACACATCATTACAAAAGGTAATGATCCCAAAGAATGCAGATCACCAAATCATAAAATTAGATAGAAATGATGAAAGGAGATGGATTGTAGAGTGTCGATCAAGATCTAGAACTTTCGATGAACACCTATTTAAGGAGGATTCTAATGCTAGAATATGTGTGTGTGGGAGTGATAGAGGAGAATGTGTATGTGTGAATGAATGCACAAGTGAAGGGGTGAACAAGGACATAATAGAGAAAGAAAGGATAAGTCTAGAATTAGCTCAGATAAGGGAAATCAAAGAAGGACTAAAAGGAGATATCAGATTGAGAGATCAGATTAGAAATTTTAAAAAGGAGATCCAAAATTAGCTTGCAAAGAAAATTGAGGGTCAAGTACTGAATCAATTTTGAATCAAGAAAAATCTCTTAACTGAATGATCCTAACTATTAGAAATAGAAAGGAGTAACTAAGAGGGGAGGGGTACGTTAATTACTACAAAAATAAATCCAAAGTCCCTTTTAAGATATCAACACAATATAAAAACAAACCCTGTTGTAACTCGATTAACACTGAATATTCTACTGTAACTTGGTTAACACTAAATATACTACTGTCACTCGGTTAGTGTACATAATTAGATCTTAAGATATTAATGTGATTAACCTTTATTAAACTAGTTGTAGAAACATAAAGGAAATAACATGAACATAAGTGACACCAAGATTTAATGTATAAACCCAATTTGGGAAAATCACCAATTACACCTAGTTACTATTTTTCACTCTTCTAAAGTGAGTCTTGTTAAGAGCCAACCTTGTTAAAGGTTATAAAATAAACTGTTAGGTGTGATCCTATTAGAGGATTTAATTCACCTTGTTAGGAGTGGCCTTGTTAGAGGTCTTCAGACACTTCAATCTAGAAATACCACCTTGTTAGAGGATTTGCTGAATAGTTGTTAGGTTAATTTTGTTAAGAGATTTGATTTACTACTACAATTATTAGAGAGTATCAATGATTTGATCTGATTTCCAATGCAATTGTCTTTAATGATTTAGATCTTAGTTTTGGTTTGATTACTTGATCCTCCTTGATCAAAATGTTCTTTGTAGCTCAGATAACTCAGATGCTCTACCCTTTACACATATCTTTCAAATTCACTTCCTTAACATCTTCTTCTATTCCATATTCAATCCTCAACTTGACCTTTCATATATATGATTTATCTTGTCAAGTTAGCTTGAATACACTTTTAATCAAAAAAATTGTTAGAATATATAGTCCATTGATATAACAAAGGGGGGGGGGGGGGGGGGGGGTGGGGGGTGGGTGGGCCGAATCAATTATCAAACTAATATCACAAATAATAACTTTAAACAATTGTAACCATATGAGTAATGTTAATTAACACCACAAAAAGATACTCATACATAATTAACACCAGATATGTTAACTAGGGAAACCCTTGATCAAAGGGAAAACCTTGGTGGGGATGGTAGCCACAAGATGATATGCAAATACAAACATTCCTTGTTAGAGGATAGACCATGTTAGGAGTCTGTTACAACATTTAGTAGATATGAGTCCTTGTTAGGAGATTCCAACCCTGTTAAGAATTGTGGAAGATAGCTGGAACCACTACCCAAACAACTTCAAGGTTAAGATCAAACAACCCACTATCCAAATGATATCTGTATTATTGCATGCAGAATAATAGAACTAAAATGTATTTCCTTCCTCTATCTCTGTCTTGTCAGCTAGACTTCTTCTCCTTCGGATCTTGTAACTAGATCTCATATTGTGCATCCAATGATCCCTTAGATTGCTTACACACATTCAATAAGCATTCTACTCCTTTTTGCACTACGTACTTATACTTCACATTCCACTTGATCTTCTTCCTCAAGATACATTACAAATAAGGAAAGCAACTTTCCTTTATACTGTATCTTCATAATAATTCCTTGAGTTGGCCTTGAAGCTTTCACAATTAATTAAAATAAGATAATTAATTAATTCACAATTACAAAAACACTGTCGGCTCACAATCTATAGAAAACTTTACATGTGTTCAACTCTTATCCCTTTCCTAGGTTCAAATCTCTGAAATTCTCTATGTTCAATAGATACATCATTTTGCAAGTCATTGTTAGTCTACAAAAGAACTTCAACATTCTATCTAACAAATCCAAAATTATCTTCTTCATCAAAATTATAATATTCCATCTCTTTAGTACCAAACTTTTCATCAATCCTTACATTTGTGCAATCAACTATTGTCTTAGTTCTATAGTTGAAACATCTATACGCTTTGCTTTTTAATGAGTAACCAAGAAACATACCTTCATCACTTCTAGGATCAAACTCACTAATATCATCATCTCTCTTTATATAACACTTCTAAATATTCTAAAATACTTGACTGATGGTGAATGACCAAGCCATAACTCGTAGGGTGTCTTGCTCATACCTCTCCTAATTTATACTCTGTTCAGAGTATATACTATAGTATTAACCATTTCTCTCCAAAATGTCTTTGAGACATCATTCTCAAATAACATTTCTCTTGCTGCTTTTGCTACTGACTTGTTCCTTCTTTCATCAATCCCATTCTGTTCAAGTGTTCTTGGTGAATATAATTGTCTTTTGATTCCATTCTCTTCACATAACATGTTGAAATCTCTAGAGGTGAACTCTCCTCCTATGTCTAATCTCAAATATTTAATCTTGACATCAAATTCATTTTCAACTCTATTCTTGAATATCTTAAATTTCTCAAAAGCTTCAGACTTCTCTTCAAGAAATGCTACCCACATCATCCTAGTGAAATCATCAACAAAAATAATAAAGTACCTTTCACCATAGAATCCTCTGGTTCTTGTAGGACCACTCAAATCTATGTGAATAATCTCCAATTTCTCTATAGTAGAGAACTTCTTGCTAGGAAAAGACACTTTCCTTTGCTTAGCCAAAATACATTCCTTGCAAATAACATTAGTAGGCTTAATAATCTTAGGCAGATCTCTCACTGCAAATGTACTACTAACTTTTACAATATTATCAAAGTTGATATGATAGTACCTTCTATGCCATAACCAAATATTGTCAACCTTTCCAACAAAACATGTTATTTTAGTAGGATTCAACTAAAATACATTACCTTTGGATCTGGTTCCAGTACCAATCAGCTCACCATCTTTGTCTTTGATAATGCAAGTCTTCTCTGTGAACTACAACAAATATCCCTTGTGTACCAACTATCAAGCACTTAGTAAATTATGTTTTAAACCATCAACAAAGTAGAAATCATTAGTGTTAGTTTTACCATCAAGAATAATAGATCCAATCCTTGTAATATGATAGGTTGCATTGTTACCGACTCTAACAATATCTCCATCATGATTTTTGAACTTAAAAAATTTGTTCATATCACCAGTCATGTGATGTAAACATCCACTATCAATTATCCAATCTAATTTCTTCTCAACTTGGGTAAGTAGAGATCTCTCTTCTCTATTTTCTCTATCAAGATCATCTTCCTTGATAGCCACAAATCCTAATTCATCATCACTTTCACTCTAATCTCTTTCATCATATTCTTTGTCCTCATTAGCATATAAACAATTTCTACCCTTATCTCTTCTAGGCTTAAATTTTCCTATAAATTTTCTCTCTTTTAGGACATTTAGATGCATAATGACCATATTCATTACAAGTCCAACGTTTAAATATTTCATTACCATCTTTCTCTTTTCTTACTAGAAGGGCTATTCCTTCTTCAGTCTTCTTATCTTCTTCAAATCTGCTACTACTAGCAAAGTCTCCTCTTGCATTTTTATTTCTTGATAGATTAGGCCAAATGTTCAAAGAACTGAAAGCTGTCTCAACTCTGGCTAGTTCTCCAAACTATCTCAATTCTACTTCTACAAACTCTGACCTTCCAAGAAATGTTTCCTTTGTGAAATCTTGGGTGTAGGGTATTACTAGTTGAATAATCTATGTTGTTTGCTTGAATGGTGGTGTTAATTTTTTTAAGATCTTCCATATAACCTCATTATCTTGTTTAGTTCCACCAAGAGATCAAATACCTACAAAAATTTATGATTATATTCATTCTCTGGAAGAGATGATAGTAGGGCTTCTCTGGCTCTCATGTTACACATGGACATATCTCTTTCTTCCTCACTAAATTCCTCTAACTTTGATTCTTCAACAATTTCCTTCTTAGCTTTCATCAAAAGCCAATATCCTAGACCCATGCATAGTAGTTGAGTCTTCATCTTTTCCTTCCAACTATTATAGTTGGCCTCATCGAATCTTGGACTATCCTTCCTAAATATCTTCGCCATCAATCTCCCAAAGCTATTAAGCCTTATCTTCAAGGACCTGATGCTCTGATACCAATTGTTAGAATATATAGTCCACTGATATAACTAGGGGGTGTGAATCAATTATGCAAATAATATCACATATAATAACTTTAAAGAATCTTAACCATATGATTAATGTTAACTAAAACCACAAAAAGATACTCATAAAAAATTAACACTAGATATGTTAACTAGGGAAACCCTTGATCAGACAGAAAACCCTAGTGGGGATGTTACCCACAAGATGATGTACGAATATAAATATTCCTTGTTAGAGGATAAACCTTGTTAGGAGTCTATTACAACATTTAGTACATATGACTCCCTATTAGGAGACTTTGAATCCTTGTTAGGAGATTCCAACCCTATTAGGAGTTGTGGAAAACAACTGGACCCACTTCCCAAGCAACTTCAAGGTTAAGATCAAAGAACCCACTATCCAAATGAACTCTGCATTATTCCATATAGAATAATAGAACTAAAATGTACTTCCTTCCTCTATCTTTGTCCTATCAACCAGAATTCTACTCCTTTAGATCTTGTAACCAGATCTCATCTTATGCATCCAATGATCCCTTGGATCACTTACATGCATTCAGTAAGCACTTTGCTCCTCGCATTGTGAACTTATACTTCACATTCCACTTGACCTTCTTCCTCAAGATACATTACAAATAAGGAAAACAACTTTCGTTTATACCATATCTTCATAATAATTCCTTGAATTGGCCTTAAGGCTTTCCCAATTAATTAAAATGAGATAATTAATTAATTCACAATTACAACAACATTGTTGGGTCACAGTCTATACAAAAATTCACACATGTGAAACCACGTCTTGTGCACACATTGGAATCATCATACAACTTTCCTCTATCACTGTGTAACAATGCATCTCTTCATTACATCTTAGATGAAAGATAGAGATAGATCATTAGAACTCTATTTTCCAATGCTCTGTTTTTGCACTACTTCCAGTAAATCAAGTGTAACTTTTGTATAACATTGACTCAGACTTAGTCCTCTTAACCATGTCATTAAAACAACCTCAGGGACATTTCCTCTATTGCACATCATCTAAAATTTCCTTATCTTCTTCACATCTTAAGATTATTGATTTCTATTCTTCCAGTCCTAACAAAATTACTACCGTGTTGACATCAATGACAAATACAATCATGAATGCAACATATCAATACTCTCTAATGATTAGGATACTCCCCCAATTTAGTATCATCAACATTCATGATGACATAATTTTCATCCTTTAAGTTGGCTTGTTTTAGCTAGTAAATTTATCAAACTTACTATGTTGTTGGCTAGTACAGAATTGAGCACTTGGACAGCATAGAGTATCCTGTCATTGATTGACCCAACTTGGTTCTAGGGAGTTCTAATGTTAACCTAACCCAATTCAATCTATACTAAAGTCATGTTTTCTTCCCTTTGTTAACCAATCAAACTTGCTCAACACTATCTTTGAACATGGTTATAACTGAGTGCTCGACATACAAAGGAAACTACCTTCGATGCTCGAGTGAGCTTGACTATCACTAACTGCTTGGTAAAGGCTTGACATTTTGTGTAACATCAAAGACAACATACAATTGAATAATTGTTTTCAAAAATCTCCCTCTTTGGTATTGATGGCAACAGAACATGTCATAATGTAAAGAAATTTTAGAGAAAAACAAAAGTAAGGATAATATCCTTAGTTTCATTCTAATTATAATCCATGAGAACTCTCTCTATTAGTAAGAATTCCCTTTGACATTAATTTCCCCCCCTGACTTATTGATCTATTTATGCAAAATGAACTTGCTAATATAAAATTTCTCTGATATGACAACAAACTCCCCCTCTTTGACATCTCATGCCAAAGATAACAATCCATGTATTTACTGTTAGGATTAAAAAATGGATAGAAATAAAAATTAAATGCAAATATAAACAATATCAGAAAATAATAGATTGCACATAAGAGAACAAAATACACCAAGATAGGGGAATGGCCCCTAGCTCACCTCTTAGATATAATAATACATCCTTAGGTAATGGCTTGGTGAATGTGTAGTCTGTAATTTGTTCCTTTTTATTCACATATTCCAATCTAACCTCTTTTTCTTGCACTAATTCTCTTAGAAAATGATAAATTATTGCAATGTGCTTTGTCTTGGTATGCATCACTAGATTCTTGAATATGTTAATTGCACCAATGTTATCACATAAGATAACTATTGGATCCTTGATTTCTTCATTCATACATGACAAAAATTGTTCAAACCAAATAACTTTGTAATAATTAACTGCTATTGCAACGTATTCAGCTTTTTTTGTAGAATGGGAGATGCAATTTTGTTTCTTGCTTGTCCAAGACACTAGCCTCTTTCTAAGAAAGAATGTTCCACCACTAGTGCTTTTCCTCTTATCAATACTTCCTGCCCAATCAACATTAGTGAAGGCTTTCAATTCAAAGTTGCCTCATTTCTTATACCACAAGCCATAATCTTCAGTACCTTTTAGATACCTCATAATTATTTTTATTGCCATCATATGATTTTCCTTTGGATTAGCCAAAAATATTACCACCATACCAACTGCTAATGCAATATCAGATATTGTATGTATCACATACTAAATTTTTCCAATCATCAATTTATATGTAGTCCAATCTACCTCTTTGATATCATCATTTTTGGAAAGCTTATGTCTAGTAGACATAGGTGTTCCAATTGGTCTAGAATCCTCCATTCTAAATTTCTTTAATATCTCCTTGATGTACTTTGATTGAGTAATGTAGATACTATCTTTCTTGTATTAAATTTGTAAGCCAACAAGTAATTTAATATCTCCAAATATTGACATTTCAAATTATTTACTCATTTCCTCAAAAAAGGGTTTGCTTAAGTCATCATGTCCAGTGAATAACGTATCATCTACAAAGATTTCTGCCAACACCATCTTCTTATCTGGTCCTTCCTTGATGTATAGATTATTGTTCTCATTTGTCCTTTGAAAACCAAATTTTACTAGATGACTATGCAATCTTTCATACTAGGCTCTAGGGGTTTGTTTGAGACCATATAAAGCTTTGTGTAATCTACAAATCATATCCCTTTTATTAGGATCTATGAAACCTTAAGGTTGCTCAATGTAGACTTCTTCTTCTAGGATTCTATTCAAGAAAGTTGACATTACATCCATTTGATATAGTTTGAATCCTTTATGTGAGGCATAAGTAAATAGTGTTCTAACACCTTCTAGTCTTGCAATAGGAGAAAACATTTCTCCATAATCAATACCAGCTTCTTGAGGATAACCTTTGCATAGTAACCTTGCCTTGTTTCTTGAAACTTCTCCATTTTCACTTAACTTATTTTTGAATACCCATTTTGTTCCAATTACATTTTTGTCCTTAGATCTAGGAACAAGAGTCAAATTTTTGTTCCTTTCAATTTGATCAATCTCTCTATTCATTTTCTCAATCCAACTTTCACTGTCTAATGCATCTTTAACAGTTCTAGGTTCAAAATTAGTATGAAAACATGTACCTTTTAGTTTTTCCCTTGTCATTGTGTGTTTCGACTGATCTCTGTATATACCCTAAAATGGTCATCTAGACTATGGGCCTCCATTCTTTAGTTTATCAATTTCCTAAATCCATGAATTGTACTATTTTATTGAATCAATTCAAATCATTTTTCTTGATCAAATTGCAATCAATTTAATTAGTTCAATATTTCGTAAGGTTTGATCATTTCATCAATAATCTTATTTAATTAAAAGAAAACATCTCTTTTAAATAAATAAAATAATCTTATTTAATTAAAAGAAAATCTATCTTTTAATTAAATAAACAAATCCCCACTTAAAGCTCTCTTTTTGTTGAAAAAACAAAATAGATCAAATAAAATCTTATAAAGATTCTTTTTTTTGCACATATCTCTAACTGGTGGGCTTTTTCTCTCTTACTTTCCTTTTTAGGATTTATCCCACATTTCTCTTGAGGACGCATTCCTCTTCACACTTTCCCTTATAAGGATCTGTCTCCTTCTTATTTGGATAGATGTTAGTTTCTATAGTATTGTTATGTCATAGGTTTGGAGAGCAATTTTGGAGGAGTTTGAGCATTAGGGTTTGAGCCTTAGGGTTTGGACATTGGAGCTTCATTGCAAATTCTCTCTTCTTGTCTTCTTCTCTCATGCATCCATGGCTTCCATCATCATGCTTCATCCTTGCATTTTTATATTAGCTTAGAGTCATAAATAAATAATAATAATCTCATTAGGGTTTGAGCCTTAGAGTTTGGACATTGGAGCTTCATTGCAACTTCTCTCTTCTTGTCTTCTTCTCGCATGAATCCATGGCTTCCATCATCATGCTTCATCCTTGCATTTTCATATTAACTTAAAGTCATAAATAAAATAATCTTATTTAATTAAAATAAAATCTGTCTTTTAATTAAATAAACAAATCCCCACTTAAAGCTATCTTTTTGATAAAAAAAGGAAATAAATCAAATAAAATCTTATAAAGATTCTTTTTTTTGCACATATCTCTAATTGGTGGGGTTTTTCTCTCTTACTTTCCTTTTTAGGGATTTATCCCACATTTCTCTTGAGGATACATTCCTCTCCACACTTTCCCTTATAAGGATCCCTCTCCTTCTTATTTGGATAGATGTTAGTTGCTATAGTATTGTTATGCTGTAGGTTTGGAGAGCGATTTTGGAGGAGTTTGAGCATTATGGTTTGAGCCTTAGAGTTTGGACATTAGAGCTTCATTGCAACTTCTCTCTTCTTGTCTTCTTCTCTCATGCATCCATGGCTTCCATCATCATGTTTCATCCTTGCATTTTCATATTAGCTTAGAGTCATATTTTCTTTCATAGACTAATCTTGCATTGTTATTTCTTTTCATAGATTATATTTCCTTTCTTGCATTGTTATTATTTAGATTAGCTTGCATCTTCATTTGCATGCATATTTGACGATCATGGAGACTATCACTCTTTCTTTTCCTCTTTGAATCTCTCATTTTATGGTGTACTTACATGGACACAAACTAGGTTATAAGTCACCATTTGAGACCTCATTCTTGAACAATCTTGGATATAATGACTCATAGTAGTGTGTCAACATTTTAGCACACATTTTAATTAGAAGAAAAAAAAAGCTCCTATTTAATTAAAAGAAAATCTCCCTTTTAATAAAATAAAATAAATCCCCTTTTAATTAAAAGAAAATCCCTCTTTTAATTTATTTATTTATAATGGCTCAATGATGAAAATAAGCTCCTTACCATTCTCAAATGAATGATGAACACAAAATCCTATGTTACAATTTCTCTATTGCAAGTAAAACTTTTCATTTTGATGTAGCTTGCATTATTAGACTTCATCTTTAGGTTGCATTATGAGTTTGAGAGGGTTTTCCTTCATCTTTCTTGTGAACTTTTAATCAACTGTGCTCATGTCTTGATCTTCATTTCCTTATCTTCTTTCATGATCTCAATCAAAATTTTCCATTTTAAACAGTTTATTGATTTTGAGGCATTCTCTTTCTTGAGATGAATTTTCTTTCTTCTTTCCATTTCTTTCCACCTCTTCCAAACTTCTATCTTCCATTGGCTTTCACCCCACTTCTTTTCTTCTAATTCAACTTTGGGGCATAATCTTTCATGCTTGATGATCTACCTTAGTTCTATGAGCCTTATATTTTTCATCTTACATCAAGAACCTTATCATTAGTTCAATTTGATCAAATTTATCAATTTTCTATTTCTCCTCTATTTCATTTTGATTTCAATCATGAGGGGGAAATACCTATCAAACTTAAATCATTGATTTAGCTTTATCAATCTTTGTTCCACCTGGGACAACCTTGTCTTTGTCAAGACAAAGTTGTTATCAAAAATTGTATTCTTTGTTATGATGTGTTCCTAAGTTGACCACACATTTGTGTTGTTTTGTGATCTCAAATCAACCTTACACTTCAAATGTATTCTTTGACTACATGTGTTCCCAAAATGATCACACATTAGTCAAAGAGGTGCAAATGTATGCACCCTAAAATGGTCGCCTAGTCTATGGGCATCCCTTCTTCAATTTATCAATTTCCCAAATCAATGAATTGTAATATTTTATTGAATCAATTCAAATCATTTTCCTTGATCAAATTGCAATTAATTTAATTATTTCAATATTTCATAAGGTTTGATCATTTCATCAATATCTTATTTAATTAGAAGAAAACATCTCTTTTAAATAAATAAAATAATCTTATTTAATTAAAAGAAAATCTTTCTTTTAATTAATTAAAGAATCCCCACTTAAAGCTCTATTTTTGATGAAAAAAGGAAATAAATCAAATAAATCAAATAAAATCTTATAAAGATTCCTTTTTTTGCACATATCTCTAATTGGTGGGCTTTTTTCCTTTTGCTTTCCTTTTTAGGGATTTATCCCACATTTCTCTTTAGGATGCATTCCTCTCCACACTTTCCTTTATAAGGATCCCTCTCCTTCTCATTTGGATAGATGTTAGTTGCTATAGTATTATTATGCTGCAGATTTGGAGGAGTTTAAGCATTAGGGTTTGAGCCTTAGAGTTTGGACATTGGAGCTTCATTGCAACTTCTCTCTTCTTGTCTTCTTCTCTCATGCATCCATGGCTTCCATCATCATGGTTCATCTTTCCATTTTCATATTAGCTTAGAGTCATATTTGCTTTCATAAATTAATCTTGCATTTTTATTTCCTTTCATAGATTAGATTTCCTTTCTTGCATTGTTATCATTTAGATTAGCTTGCATCTTTATTTGCATGTATATTTGATGATCATGTAGACTAACACTCTTGCTTTTCCTCTTTGAATCTCTCATTTTATGGTGTACTTGCATGGGCACAAACTAGGTCCACCTAAGGGCCTTCATTACAAACCCTTGCACTCCATAAATAGAGAGCTATGAGTTGCCATTTGAGACTTCATTCTTGAGAAATCTTGGATATAATGACTCATAGAAGTGTGTCAACATTTTAGCACACAATCTCCAATCATTTTCTTAGTTGCATGATTCCTTCTAACATATCTAGCAAGTACATGCACCTTCTCTTTGGATTGAGAACTTGTTTCATTTTGTTCACCATGCTCTAAATCATGCTCAAATTCCACTGTTTTCAACTTGGTTCTGTCATACTGTGACTCAATTTGCACTAGCTGAAACTTGGGTCCTTTAGACTGTGACTCAGGTTGCAACTCTGGTTGAACTGGAGATTTTGTGGACTTAGGTGGTGAAGACCGCTGATTTCCAATTGTATTTTCTTGAATTTTAGGTAAAGTATCAAGTTCAAAGTAAACAAAATTTTTATAGTTTTCAGGTTCTTTTCTACTTTGTTCTTCACTCTTTTCTACAAACTCATCAATTTTTACATGTGCACTTTCTGTGACCTTGTGAGTAGTAAGATTTAGACATTTATATGCTTTGCTTTTGTTGGAGTATCCTAAGAATATTCCTTCATCACTTTTCACATCGAATTTTCCTTTCCTTGATTCTTTCAAGATGTAACTATGGTGATATGAAATCTAGTATGCTACAAACATTAAGAATTAAATTAGCATTCACAACTAAATAACAAAGTAAAAATTTATGATAAGACAAAAAGAGACACTACAGAGGAAAGAAGACCAAATAAGGTAAGCTCCTTGAGTGTAGCCTATGATGATGTTGATGTGTCCAATAATGAGGGATGTATGCTTATATATGCTCAAGCTTCAAGTGGTAGGTGATCAAGTGTACAAATGGATGGAGGATTCATCAATGGAGGTGTGAAAGGATTTTAACATGGTAAGGGTATAAATGACTATGTTGTAGTGGTTAATGGGGCATCATAAGTTTGCATTCAAAGTTGATGATTTGTGAGAGGGTGAGGGCTCAATTTATAGGCTAAGGGGTGGTGAGATGGAGGGTCAAGATGTGAGGATGGAGAAAGGGTGACGAAAGGCTAGGATGCAAGAAAGGGGGAGCACATGGATTGTGCTTCTTCAAAGCTCTAGCCTTGTGACAAGTGTCACAAGGGGATTAGATGGTCAAAGAGGAGGGTCAAATGGATTAATAAGGGAGGAGTGTGGAAGAGGGTTGTAAGAGACATTTATAGCATGTAAGAGCCATTAATACTCTTGGATAGGAATGTGAGAGGATAGGGGAGACTTTTGACTTTGGTTTGGGTTAGAAAGTCTTAACCCATATTTAAAGTTGTGCACATGTTTATGAGGGGGATTAGGCTTGGCTTAGGATGGGATTAAGAGGCAAGTGGGTTGGGGCTTAATGACGTAAGTTATTTATCTAGCTAAGTGAGGTTAATATGGGTGAATGGGTTGGATTTGGCTAATGATAAGGTTTAGGGATGATTAGGGTTTTAGGATTGATTTATTAAATGATTTATTTAATAAATGGGGATGTGGGATTAAATTAAATAGAATTTTGCATTTATTTAATTTAATAGAGGAATGGGGATTTAATTGATAATTTGATTTTGTGTTATCATTTGATTTAATCAATTGGACTATAGTTAATTAAATTAATTAATTAACCAGGGGATGATGATTAATTAATTAAATATAAAATATTTAATCAATAATGCCCTTGAAGATGACTAAATAAGATTAATTAGTAGTGTAATTAGATTTAGGTGTCTATAGTAATATTTTCTTCCAAATGATTTGAAATAATAAACATTAGGTTTATAGCCATACCATAATTCATAAGGTGTTTGATCTGAGTCCTTTAGTTGAACTCAGTTAAAGGTATGAACTTTTGTGCTGATTGTTTCCTTCTAATATTTGGTTACAACATTTTTCTCTATCATCAGTGTTCTTGCACAATCCATAATGGATCTATTTCTTCTTTCTTCTATGCCATTCTATTGAGGTGTACCAGGTGCAAATACCCATCTTTTGATTCCTCTTTCATTTCATAATTCATTGAATTCATTTGAGATGAATTATCCTCTTCTATCTAACCTTAGACATTTTAGTTTCTTTCCTATTTCTTTCTCCACTCTAGCCAAATACAACTTGAATTTTTGAAAGGTTTTAGATTTGTCTTTTAGGTACATCAATGTCATCATCCTAGAATAATCATCAACAAATAAAATGAAGTACTTATCTCCATAGTATCTTTCTATGCCAATAGGTCCATAAAGTTCTGTATGAACTAGCTCCAAAACTTTTTCAAAATGATAATTCTTGCTTTTGAAACTTGTCTTTCCCATCTTCCCAATTTGACAATTTTTGCACATGCCTATATTAGGTTTCTTTAGACTAGGAATGTCTCTCACTCTTTTATTCTTTCTTATGTTGACCAGGTTATCAAAATCCACATGACACAACCTTGTATGCCATAACCAACTTTCCTCTACTTAAGCTAGGAAACATGAACTTTCAGTTAGATCTAGATAGAAATAGATTACCTTTTGTTGATTGCCAATCCCAACTAGATTTCCTTTCCCATAAAATAACTTGGCCTTTCCATTCATGAATTCTACCTTGAATCTAATGTTGTTCAACTGTACCACACTAAGTAGATTTCATTTCAGTACTTCAACTTAGTAAGCATTGTCACCTTTGAGTTCATCACTCAATGTATTGCAACCTTTTCCTTTTACATAACAAGGTTCATCATTTACAAATCTTACACTCCCACAATCATAGTGTTCCAAATGCTAAAATTTTGTTTTATCACCAGTCATATGGTAAGGACAACCACTATTAATAATCCATGTGTTATTCTTGCTAATATGAGAAATGAGGTCCATCTTATCATTTTCATCACCTGATTCATCTTTAATAGCAACGTGAACCATTTCATCTTCATCACTACTATTAGAGTCTTTAGCCATGTAACAAGATTTCCTATCTTTATCCTTGTAGTCTTTGTAGCTTTTGAAATCTTTTTTGCCTTTGTACTTGTCATTCTTCTTTTCTTCTTTTCCTTCTTTGTTTGGACACCTTGCACCAATGTGACCAACTTCTTCACAAGAAAAACAAATTAGAGGTATTTTACCTTTGTAGTTTCCTTTTCCTTTAGGGAATCTTCTTGCAAGTAGGGCTTGAATGACTTCAAGGTCATAATCAAAATTATCTTTATCTTCACTATTAGACTTTTTACTTTTAGATTTTCCACATTTCTTCTTGAGTGATAGTTTAGCTTGAAATGCAGACTCAATGCTACCAAAGTGAGGAACATAGTTTTCATAGCTATCTAACTCAAAGGATATCAACCTTCCCACTAGTGCATACACAATTATACCATTTTTAGGATCACATATCATCTCTTGAATAGCTTAAACTCTAATTGCATAAATAGGAAGAAGAGTTTTGAGTACCTTGTTGACTACTATCACCTCATCTATTTTCCCTCCTAAGAATTTGATTACACTTACACTTTCTTTGATTCTTTCACTGTATTGTGCAATATTTTCATCTTCTCTTATCTTCTTCAGTTCAAATTGACCTCTTAGACTTTCTTCCGTAGCTCTTCTCACATTGTCATCTCATCCTTAGATATCTTTTAGCTTGTTCCAAATTTCATGAGCATTAGGAAAATATTTGACTTTATCAAATTCAACATAATTGAAAGTAGAGACAATGTCAATCATCATTTGTTGTGATTCTTCTTTTCCAAAATTTGATCCATAGACAAAGGTCTAGAAGGTGCCACATACTTATTCTCTAGGTACTTGTTGGTCATTTTTTCCTTCCCTCCAAAATTGCCATATTTGAATTCAAACATGGTAACATTCACATACTTGAAAATTCAAATAAAATGGGGCACAAAATACTTTATAATAACTTAGGTTATCACTTTTTTCATAAGTAATGCGTGATTAATATCTCCTTGTGGGCTTGTTCTTTATCTAATGTCTGATGCAAACATATCAAGGGTTGTTGCTGTGTCACTTTAGGGAGTTATACATTCTTTATCCATTGCGCCAAAGCAACGAGTGCACATGTATCATGGTGGACCATTCTCCCTTATTTCTAATAGAGTGCATCATGAATCTTCCTAACCATCAATCTTCCTAGGATCAATGGTCCTCACTATGTCATTATGGAAAGTTGTGAGTACTTTAATTCATGTGACATAGCGACAACTCAACACATGGATTTTAGTGGACCCTTTCTTGTCAAAATAACTAGGTAGTTTTCAGAACATGTTGGTAGTTTTTTTGTTTCTCATTAGCTGAGGTGATGATTGTGCAAGGTGTGGGCTAGTTCCTTTAGTGCATTTTACTCACTGTCAGATCAAGAATCATTTATGGTTGTTGCTATGTCACTTTGCAAAAAAGAATGAGCTTTATTTCATGTGACATAGCAACATTGTGATGCATGGACGTTGTGACATCATTCCCCTTGGTGGGCCACAAAAGTAAGATTTGTGAAACTAACATGGATATTTCAGACAATTGACATGGTGTCATGTTTCTATTGGTCAATGCACTGATAGGTTAGGTGTACCTTTGAAGCTATCAGATGATGGTAGATCAATGGTCCTTAGTATCTCATTATAGAAAGATGCAAGTATTTTAGTTATAGTGACATATCAATGATTTTCCATGTGTCTCGATAAGCCCAGTTAGGTAGTCACAGTTAAGTTAACATTAGAGTTAAGGTTGACAGTATTGTAAACCATTCCAGTTTAGTCTAAAAGGTGGCATGGTTAGTTGGTTAAAGTGGTCAAACATGTGAAGACTCTATGAGTTGGAAAAACAAAATAACAAGGTTGGTCCACATAGCTTATTCCAGTTGAGTGATTGGATTGACTTGTTGAATTTGTTGATTCATAAGCCAAAAATGAAGAAAGGTAGGGTTTCTTATGCAATTTGATCTTTTCAATCAATTTCAATGACTCCAAACTTATTTTTGTGCTAGAAATGATGCAAAGGTACTCTTTCCACCCCGTGAGGGTTCTAGCATTGATTGGCACCACTTTTTTCACTTCAGGGTTTCTTCCAAGTCAAGGTTTCATGATTTTCATGCCTCCGCAAGTGTACCAAATCAAATCTATTATTGGAATTGTCTTGATTATTCTCTGAGCACTTAATGACAATGGTTATAGAGTAACTTCAATTAGAGATATCTTAGCTATGGTTGAACTAAAAAAGGAAGGTTGTAATTCTTTCTTAAGGTTGACTATTCTCTATTTCTTTGATATTTCTCTGCAAGTTCACTGTAAATTCCCTTTGCCTCTACACCTAATGTGATGCAAGAGCATCTAGTGGTGTAAGGACAATCCTATATCACCCAAAAATATGCTTAGAGATACTTTTTGTTTAATGTGTTTTTATTTTTGGATACCCATTTGTGTCAAATAAAGGTTCCAACTCTCATAGTTCCATTATTAGTTTCCTGGTTAAAGTTTTTAAAGCACCTTGGGATATGTGTAAATAAAAAAAATGGGTTATTTTGTAATAGAGCCAAAATTGTGATGAATTAGAGGGTATAATTTCGAGGGATTATTATGCTTTTAATTTAAAGCACTCCAAAAAAAAGAATCAGGTCAAAAGACTTTACAGTTAGAAAGTTATTGCAATTTTAAGTTTCATGGAGACCTCCTAAGAGCACTTCAAAGTCAATTTTGAGGCACTAAATGGCCTTGTATAGGCTCAAAAAATGGAGGAGGAGCTAAGCTTATCCATAGGGTTGTAGAGCATTTCAAGAGCTTTCCAGAAATGTAAACAGTTCGTCAATCAGAGTCCCGGTTCAAAAGTTATGCTTCTCGAAAGTTGGACTACAATTTTTGGATTCTTCTAATCTTACATAGACTTCTAACTTGAATTTTGGAACCTTCTATTTTGGTGGTGGATGCCAACTAACATATTCTAGAATGTATTCCTAACCCTAAACCATTTGGGGCTTATTTAAGAACACTTTTGGCATTGTAAAGGAAATTCTTAGTGGAGTTAGAGAGAAGGTACTATGTGGGGGATTTTTTTCTCCACAATCATACTATTGTAAGCCCATAGGGAATTTTTAATTGATAATAATATTTCCCTTTTCTTGTGTGTTCATTTTGGTCTTTGGTTGTGTCTTCATCAAGTGGAATTAGAGCAGGTTTTTGTGAGTGTGTAGACATAGCACCGACTTTGAGGCAGTTTGCACTAGGACTGTGTGGTTGTGGGTTTGAGATAGGAAGATGCCTCCATAAAGGGAATGTGGTGGAAGGGAAAAAGTTGTTACTCTTGAGGTTAGAGCCCTCCAGAGGCAAGTTCAAGCATTGCAGGAGGAGATTCGTAGAGGACTGAATGTTGCCGTAGGTAACAAAAGTAAGGAAGAAAATGAAGAAGAAGAAAATATTGGACAGGAAGGGTAAGACAAAGAGGAAGTCCTAAATCAAGCAGAGGAGAGGTTTTTTAGGGCCATTTCTAAGCTTGGAAAAAGACCTAAAATTGATGTGGGTATGTTTTTGGGAACCCTAAACCTAGATGAGTTGATCGATTGGATCAATGAACTAGAGGAGTATTTTGAGTATGACGATATCAGGGACCCAGAGAGGGTTAAGTTTGTGAAGGCCAAAATGAAAGGCCATGCCAAAATCTAGTGGCAAGAGATTCAACTAGAAAGGAATAGAAGAGGAAAGGAGAAAATAACAAGGTGGGATCGCATGATGGACAAACTAAAGAAGTAGTTCATTCCTGTTGATTACAGGCTTGATTTGTTCAAGAAAATGCAAGGGTTAAAGAAAATAGGAAAATCTATCTAGGAATATATAGAGGAATTTTATCGACTTCTTATTAGGGTAGGGCATGCAGAAGCTAATAAGGAGAAGGTTACCCATTACCTCAGTGGGTTATGACCTAGCATTCAAGAGGAGTTAAGTCTGGTTAGAATGACTAGCATTGAAGAAGCATACTAGTTTGCCTTGTGAGTTGAAGAGAAGCTAAACAAAAGATTTGACGGAAGGAAAATAGGGCGTAGTCAAGGAGGAAGAGGCAGTGGTAGACCACTTGGAGGTTGAAATGAGACCTAGAAGAAAAATGAAGATTTGGGTACTAGGAGGAACCAAAGGAATGAGGGTTTTGACTGCTCCCATGATCAAAACTTCGGAGATCAGAGAGGAAGAGGTAGAGGATGTGGACAAGGTTTAGGAAGAGGAGGCTTCTATGGTACCTATTTTCGTTGCAATTAAGAAGGTCATCATGCATTTGAATGCCCTCAATGATAAGGAAGGATAGATAGGAGAGCTAATGGTCAAGCAAGGGTTGCTCATGTGGATGAGGATGGACAGTCATCACATTCTAAGGATTTAGAAAGAGGATAGGTTCTCATAAATTAAAGGGTCTTACTAAGTGGTGAGACTAAACCTAGACAAAGGAGGAGTTTTTTTTGTACCAGGTGCAAGTGCGAGGATGAGTATTGTGATGTGATTGTTGATGGTGGAAGCACTAAAAACTTGGTGTCTGAGGATATGGTCTCTAAGCTAAAGCTTAAGAGGGAGAAACACCCCCAACCCTATCAAATTTCTTTGGTGAAGGATAATCATAAGGTCCTGGTCAGTGAACAGTGTTTGGTGAAGTTCAAGATTGGGAGTTACCATGATAAAGTTCTCTGTGACATTATCCCAATGGATGTTTGCCATTCATTGTTGGGAAGATTGTGGCAATTTGATAGACATGTTGTACATGATGGTCATGTAAATACATACTCTCTAACAAAGGATGGAGTTCACCACAAACTAAAACCCTTGACAAAAGAAGGTTAAAAGGTAATATGTAGTGCTAGGATATGCCTTATTGATGGAAGATTTTTTTTGGATGGTATGAAACATCAACGTTTGTGTTATGCTTTGATTCCTAGAAGAGAAAAGGAAGGTAGTAGTGAACTTCCACCTAAAGTTTCAGGCCTATTAAGTGAGTATGGAGATGTCATCTTTGATAATGTTCTAGAAGGGTTGCCACCAATAAGGTAGATTAGTCATTAGATAGATTTAATCCCTGGAGCTAGTTTTCCTAACAAGGTTGCTCCTAGGATGAATCCTACTAAAACTAAGGAGCTAAACAGACAAGCTCAGGAGCTATTGAGGAAAGGTTTGATTCGAGAGAGCCTGAGTCCATGTGCAGTACCTGCAGTACTAGTAGCAAAGAAGGATGGGGAGTGGAGAATGTGTATAGACTCTCGAGCTATAAACAAAATAACCATCAAGTATCAGTTTCCTTTACCAAGAATGGATGATCTTATTGATTGCTTAAGTAAAGCTCAGTACTTCACAAAGATAGATCTCAAGAGCTACTATCACCAGATACAAATACAAGAGGGAGATGAGTGGAAGACTATGTTCAAAACCAAGAAGGGTCTATATGAGTGATTAGTCATGCCCTTTGGACTGACCAACATGCCAAGCACCTTCATGTGGCTTATGAATGAGGTACTAAAGGAATTTTTGAGAAAAATTTTTATTGTCTATTTGGATGATATTTTAATTTTCAGTAAGACTTTGGATGAACATTTATTGCACATTCATAGTGTCCTTGAAAGTTTGAGGGAAGAGAAAATGTTGATTAATTTGAAGAAATGTAGCTTTGTAAAAAAAGAGTTAGTCTACTTGGGGTTTGTTCTATCATCTTAAGGTTTCAAAATGGATCCAGTGAAGGTAAAGGCCATCTTGGAATGGCCTACTCCAAGGTCTGCTGCTGAGGTGACATCATTTCATGGTCTAGTTAGTTTTTACAGGAAGTTCATTAAGAATTTTAGTGGCATATGTGCATCCCTAATTGAAACAATATGAGGGGATAGGAAAGAGTTCAAGTGGACTACAACAGCTACAAGGAGTTTTGAATTGTTGAAGAAGAAGGTGATAGAACAACCTATGTTGGCACTTCCTAATTTTAGTAAAGTGTTCCAAGTAGATTGTGATGCTAGTGGCAATGTTATTGGGGTTGTATTGAGCCAAGAAGATAAGCCTATTGCATATTTTAGTGAAAAATTGAATGATGAAAAGAAGAAGTATCCTGTTTATGATCAGGAGTTCTATGAAATTGTTTAGGCCTTAAAGAAATTGAGGCATTATTTATTGCCAAAAGAATTTGTCTTGTATATTGATCACCAGGCATTGTAGTACCTAAATAGCCAAGGTAAATTGAACCAGAGACATATGAAGTGGGTAGAGTTCATCTAGAGCTATACATTTGTGTTGAAACATAGAAATGGAAGGTCTAATAAGGTTTTAGATGCATTGAGTAGGAGACAGTTGTTGCTTACAGTAATGTAGGTTGAAGTGGTTGGGTTTGATGAACTCAAGAATATGTACCCAAAGGATCCTAATTTTGCTAAAGCATGGAAGGCTTGTAAAGAACCTATTATTGTAGACAAAACCAGGTGGCTATATTATTTGATTCAGGATGGTATGCTATTCAAGGGCAGTCAATTATGCATTCCAAGGAGTTCCATGAGGGAAAACTTGATCAAAGAAAAACATAGTGGGGGAATGGCAGGACACTTTGGTTGATATAAGACCATTTCCATTCTTAGAGAACATTATTTTTGGCCTCAAATGTAACAAGATGTGAAGAAATTTGTGTAAAGTTGTCAAGTATGTCAAGCAACCAAAGGATTTAGTTACAATACTAGACTTTATTAGCCATTTCCTGTTCCATCAAAGCCTTGGGAGGATATAAGTATGTATTTTGTTCTTGGATTTTTGAGGACACAAAGGGGTAATGACTCAATATTTTTGGTGGTTGATAGGTTCTCCAAGATGGAACATTTCATCCCATGCCACAAGACTCATGATGCTATACATATTGCAGATTTTTTTCCCAAAGAGGTGGTGAGACTACATGGTCTCCCAAAGAGTATTGTTTCTAATAGAGATACTAAATTTGTGGGGTATTTTTGGAGGACTTTATGGAAGAAGTTGATGATAGAATTGAGGTTCAGTTCTACACATCATTTGTAGTTTGACGGACAGACCAAAGTGGTAAATAGAAGTCTAGGCAATTTGCTAAGGTGTTTAGTGGGAGATAAGTTCAAGGGATGGGATTTGATTCTGCCACAAGCAAAATTTGCTTACAATAATTTTGTAAATAGGAGTATTGGTAGATCACCATTACAAATTGTGTATTGAAGTAGCCCAAGGACTACACCAGAAATAAGGAAAATGGAGCAAGAAGAGAGGACAAGTGCCATGGTAGAAGAATTTTTTGAACATATCAAGAGCCTACATGAGGAGGTCCATGCACACATCACCAAGATAAATCAACCGTATAAAGCTGGGGTGGATCAAAGGAGGAGACATAAGGAGTTCCAAGTAGGGGATTTGGCTATGGTACACTTACAAATGGAATGGTTTCTAGTGGGTACTTACAACAAGCTGAAGATGAAGAAATTTGGCCTATGTAAATTTTTGAAGAAACATGACTCGAGAAATGCATATGAGGTAGAGTTGCCAGATGGGATTCAAATTTCTCCTATCTTCAACATTGCAAAATTAATAGAATATCATGATGATGGTGCAGATGAGGGATTGATTCTAGAGCCATGTCTAATTCCTACTTCTAAGAAGGAGGAGATAGAAGAGATTCTGGATAGTCGTGTGGGTAGGAGTACCAAAAATAGGCAGTATGAAGAGTACTTGGTGAAGTAGAGGACTCAACTTGGATATCAGCATCGGAGGTTGCCCATTTGGGTTTTCCTCTACCATAAAGTGACAGGGTCACTTTTCAATCTACCTTGGGTGTCTGATGTAGGAGTATCTAGTGGTGTAAGTGCAATCCTGTATCACCCAAAAATATACTTAGAGATAGTTTCTGTTTAATGTGTTTTTATTTTTGGATACCCATTTAGGTCAAATAAAGGTTCCAACTCTCATAGTTCCACTATTAGTTCCTTGGTTAGAGTTTTTTAAGCACCTTGGGATACGTGTAACTATAGAAAATGGGTTATTTTGTAATATGGCCAAAATTGTGATGAGTTAGAGCATGTAATTTGGAGAGATGATTATGCTTGTAATTTAAAGCACTCCAAAAATAAGAATTAGGCCAAAAGACTTTACAATTAGAAAGTTATTGCAGTTTTAAGTTTCCTAGAGACCTCCTAAGAGCACTTCAAAGTCAATTTTGAGGCACTAAATGGCCTCGTATAGGCCCAAAATGGGAGAGGATCTAAGCTCGTCCATGGGGCTATAGAGCACTTTGAGAGCTTTCTGAAAATGTAAATAGTTTGTCAATCGTAGTTCTGATTCAAAAGTTATGCCTCCCGGAAGTTGGACTACCATTTTTGGATTCTTCTAATCTTACACCTACTTCTAACGTGACTTCTAGAACCTTCTATTTTGGTGGTTGATGCCAACTATCATATTCTAGAATGTATTCCTAACCCTAAACCATTTGGGGCTTATTTAAGAATACTTTTGGCATTGTAAAGGTAGTTCTTAGTGGAGTTAGAGAGAAGGTACTATGTGGATGATTTATTTCTCTAGAATCATACTATTGTAAGCCCATAGGGCATTTTTCATTGATAATAATATTTCCCTTTTCTTGTGTGTTCATTTCAGTCTTTGGTTTTGTCTTCATCATAATGACAAGACCACAGTCTAGTAATTGTCTCCCTATTTTTTTGTGCATTGATATCGTCAGACATGGTCTTTCTTGAATGGAATGACTTGTTGGTGGAAGAAGGATGATTTGTTTGCAACCTGCAAATGGAGTAGTAAGAAGAAGACACATATAGAAATGAATTCTAAAGTGAGACAGATAGAAAGAGGTATAGATAGAGAGATAGATTGATAAAGAGATAAAGAAATATAAAAAATGGAAAGAAACAAATACTTAGTTGACCTTCCATAACTCAGAAGACCAAATCTTTTCTGATTAGTTTAACATAGATTGATGAATAGAAAATTCACAATAAAATCTAATTTTTTTCCACACTTGTTCAAACCATATAATGAATGAAAAAAAATGAATTGTATATGAGTCACTTCAAATCCTTAGCTTTTAATATGCTTCATAGATGAGATTGATCATGACTCTATTAAGGATACAAATAGAGTGTAGTTGTTTTGTATGCTCATGGTTTTTAAGTCATTTTGAAGGTCATTATGTTGGAATAGTCAGAACCAAAGGAGTGTATGGAACAGTCAGAGCTTTAAGTAATATATGAGATCTAAAATCACTTGTAACATCAAACAACCACTTTGATATGGCTTAGAGAACCTAAAAATCCAAACATTATAGGGAAGCATCCAGCACAACCAAAGTATTTTTCACATACTTTGCATGGATGATTACAAACATACAAAGTCTTAAATTTTTTCAATTACAATCTTCCATAGAAAGAAAAGAAGTTACCAATTGCCCAGCCTACATAATTTTGTTGAAGGAGATCTATGTTGTGGAACACTTCCAAGAAATTCAAGTTACACTTCACAACAAACAAAGAAACACAAAGTTAGATGGTACTTTCTACTTCTATAAATTCCATTTAATCCTAATATTAACATAAAATAGAACAAGTTTAAATGACCATAAAAAACTTGGCTTTAGAAACTTTCATTAATTCTTGGAAATTTTTGAAACATTTAAATTGAAACCCAAAGTAACATGAATATTTGGACTTAGTTATCAAACCTTATTTTAGTATCATACTGAGGACTCCAAGAGCCTTACAACAACTAAGGAGGGTGGAAGTAATCCACCATTGGTAAGAAATAAAGATTGCATGTGCATATAGCCTCAATCAGAGAGGATGATCTTAACAAGAATATCACATAAGAAATAAGATTAAATATCAGAAATAGCGATAAAAACTTCAAACTAGCCATTATATCAAGCCATCATTTGGATAAAAAAGTGGATCATCACATACACAAAATTGATGAACATCAGAAATAGTGATGAGCATATTATTTTTAGAATGATTTAAAGTTCTATATTTGATTGATACAATATAGAAATAATATTCAACAACATAAAACCCTTTGCCAATCAGCAGTAAAAACTTCAAGAGATGATACCAAACCTGTTGTAGCCCTAGGCTTCTTCTAATTTTTGTGGAATTTTTTGTGTGTTCATATTCAATTAGGGTTCAAATACACTTTTCTATTTTAGTGTTAGTTATCACTCTAAGAATGATGCCATCAATACTTCTTGATGTTGCAGTTAATGTCATTAATCTCTCTTATCAGTGACTTGAATTTATAGATGCCTGTTATGTTGCTGAAGTTTACCTAAAAATGTTGTCCTTAAAATAACAATTTTCTTGACATCTTACCTCTATTTGATCAATAATTGATTGTCTCATACATCTTTATATGCACATTTTTAGAAAATTTATGTGATTTTTTTTGCATGTTGCTTCCAAATTTGATAGTCTAAACATACATGTTCAGACTATCAATGATTATACATTAAAAAAATGTATCAAAAAACCACCTTAAAAGTGCATATAAATAGAATAGTCAATTAAACCTACTTGATGTACCTAGGAAGAGCAAAGTCATCAATACTTAGGCTCAAATTTGAAAGATCGAAAGAAAATTTCATATTATGCAAAGTCTTGCCTCAAGAAAGTTTTTCATTATTTCCTTAGAATGCTTCAGCAAGGGAAATGGCTCAAACAATGAGTCTTTTATAAGATGTGTAGACTATCAACAATCAATAACTTATTATGAAATATATAATCTAAACTACCAACAATTATGCATAAATATGTATAATACATAAAACTAATAACCAATGTAACCTACAACATGTGCCTAAGAAAAGAAAGTTTCATCAATACATGAGAACGTTGTAATGTGCAATGCCTTCTATCAAGAAATTTTATGCCTATTGTCTAAATATGTTTTTGAAAATGTAGCAATTTACCAAACAATGGTTGGTTATAAGAATGTAGTTATCAATAATAAATAAGCATGAAGAAATTTGTGAATGCAATAAAAATTTGATTCAACATTAAAGATCATGATGATGCATAAAACAAACTACAGTCATCTCTCACAAAATTGTGTCACCATGTGCGTACAGTGTGCATGCTTGCACACTTAGACAAGGAAAATTGTTTGATGAGAGGTGACTGCAATTGTTTTATGCATCATAATATTCTTCAATATTTATTCATCACTCTTATTATACTAATTCATACCTGTATGTTGTCGATGGCTATATTAAACATCCACTGTTTGATGAAAGAAACCAAATATATCCATTGTGATGTTGGAAACTAACTAACTAAATGTGTGTGTGTGTGTGTGTTTGTGTGTGTGTGTGTGTGTGTGTGTGTGTGTGTGTGTGTGTGTGTGTGTGTGTGTGTGTGTGTGTGTGAGTGATAGCTGATCTTTGTTACTGCAAGGGAAACTCCTACTTTCCACAGCCTAGTTTCATGAGAGCATTAGGTTCTGGTCTGTACTTGTATATAAAGATATATAAATACATTAAGTGTATAAATTGTGAAAGGCCATTGCATTTTGTTTGTTGCATCACTATGATCTTTAGTAATTATTTAACATTCTTATTTCTCCCATTTGTTGCCTTTTCCTACCCATATATCTATGTTGATTACCTATAAACTACACACTAATTAATGAACTATTTCTCTTCTAAGCATGTGTGGACAAACTTTTTGTAAAAAATGAGAGAGAGACAACAATTTTTTTCTTGCATTATCATAACTTCAACATTTTTAGTGCAGCACCAATTTTCTTTGACTCTCTCGATTAGCCTATATACTATGCAACTTAACACCAATAAGCAAAATAAATTGCTTCTTGTTTACACCCCAACTATCATGCACTCTTAACTTTTTCAAACTGGGTAAGTGAAATAAATTATTTACTATTCACATCCTAGCTACTGTATATTCTCAACTTTCTCATATTGGGATCTCAATGATCAATACAAAAAAATATGTTATCATTTGTATTCTATTTCTAAAAATTTAGCAAAATAAGCTAATACATCACCTTGGAACATTACACTGCAGTACTAATTCTCTAAGATATATTTATTGGAGATCCTTCCCAAAGATGGTTTGTAGTCAAAGTTCATTAAATTTGATGCCTATATGAATTTGAAATTAGATACCAGCTTAATGCCTTCTAAGTTCTATAGTTAACATGTATCTAGATTCCAATGAGAAAATGGAGATTATGCCTTCCAATTGATCACTGACCATATTAATTTTGTATAGGTGATTTTGCCTTTTGAACTTGACAATAGCACTTATTACTTTAATCATAATACCTTGAGCCCTAAACCCTATCACAGCATCTTCTACTGCATCTTGAGGACCTAAGGATGGATACTTGGATAAATCATCTAAAGCTCCCACATTGGCCATGGTCAATTTGTTTGCACTATTGAATTTTGAAATCTTGGTCAAGAAACTAGAACAAGTGATGTTGCATCTAATTGACTTGGCATAGGCTTAAACTTTTTAAGCTCCCATTTTGTCCATGGCCAATTGCCATATTGGATTTTGAAATCTTAGTCAAGAGAACTAAACAAGTAGAGTTGCATTTGATTGATCTAGCATAGGCTTAAGTAAACAAAGAATAGATTTACAAGTAATGGTAACCACCATAATGTCATACACTTTAAAGAAATATTTATCATCATCCTAAGCAAGGTCACACAAAAGAAAATTCTTTAGATAATGCATCAAGTGTTGATATATTGAATAATTGTGATCTTATGCCCTTTAATCCTCATAGATGGTATTCTTCCCCTTGCCCTTGGGAACTCAACCCTTGCAACTTCAAGACTTTTTTCACACTAACCTCAATATTTATTAACCTACCCTATCACAAATCTCTCACCCAAGAACAATGTTGAATGTTCTTTATTATCAAAACAAGTAGTTAATTACTCCTCCAAATAGTCTTTGAACCAAACATGATTTGAATACACATATATTTGGACACCTTCTAGACTCCACATTCTTCTTTTCATACCCCTCACTATGCTTCCCTATTTTCTTATATGGACAAATCCACATCTACTCACTCTTGTCTCCATCCTCTTAGTAGTAAGATGATTTTCTTAGACCCTTCTTCCACCTTTTGCACATGTTTCTTTGTGCATGACATCCTGCATCCTTGTGGATAGATATTATATACCTTTCCCCATATTATTTCCCAAATTTTAGGTCTTATTGCATGTAAGATAATGTTAAAATACATTTTGTAATGTTCTTACTTAACCTATATTAAGGTTTTAACAATTCCTAGGAAAATGATTTGATCTCTGCAAATATCACAAGGTCTTAATCCCTGCAAATTCCAAAGCAATGGATATTGAATACTCCACCATCTATACTAATTGATCTTTAGCAACACAATACAAAACTATGAAAAAAGAATTAGACTATAAAAAATGTCAATATATAGGAATTATGCAGGAAATTCAATACTTTATTTGTTCAAAATAGGTTTACATTCATTCTCCTCATGTCATCGATCATTACAAATTTTATAAACTTATACTAACTCCTAAAATCAACAACCAACTATAACTACCCTTGAACTGACCACAAACTACTTATTTTTTTAGTCTATTACATTATGTTTATGATGTCAAGTTGATAACAAATTAAATTTCCCTTGCATATGAATACTGGCAAATTATATCCAAATGATTGTTTCACAATATAAGTAACACATTTTGCTGACTATTTATTAGTTTACCCCATCAAAAGATTAGTTTTCTGACATTTTGCTAACATATTTTGACACACACTCATTTTCTTGAGAAAAATATGAAATGCCTCACATACATAACACATGCTTGAAGAAACTTTGACAAAAGTCGGATAATCAAGTTTTTTTTTCACTGATATTGCATTTTCATGAAACCTCTTAACCTCATTTCAATGTCTAAAGAAAGCTTGTTCAACAATAGATTTAGAAAGTCTAAGTGCATGGGTAAAAGCTCAGTGACAAAACAAAAAAACAAACAAATTATCCAAATCTTGAGAGAGATTTTCTTCTTGCAATAGGGTCACTGATTTGATTGTTTGAGAGATGTCTGAAAAATTCAAGCTATTAGAATAATAGATAGATGATTCTTTTTAAAAAAATAACTAATACTCATTTAAAAACCTGCTACATTAATTGGGCCACCTCAAAGAAATAATGTAAAACATCATTTTCCCAATAAAGAAAAATATCAAAATTATAGCAATAAAGAAAGGTTCTAAACTAGAATGACATGAAGCCTTAAGACAAAATGAAATAAATTCATGAAAAGTAAAGTCAACCATCAAAACTAGAAAATACTAAAAAAAAATTACAAACAAAAAAAATCTACATCCAAAAGAAAATTACAAAGGAAATTAAAAGGAATGGATATTAATCCCATTCCAACTTTATTGAGCTCCTTAAGAGTATCCATAAGATATGTCCTCATGAGAGGATGTATAACTACATTAGAATAAGTCCATTCTTAAATATGTCAAAATTTTATATCATTTTATTGTTAAATCATACCAACTTTTGGACGAATATGTCAAAAATTTTCATCATTTTCTTCCTAAAACATACCAAATTTTACATTTTTTAGTTGACCTAGGTTTGTTTTACTTTGACATTAGAAGAGATCAAATAATCTCCTAATTATCTTATTCTTAGGGAATGAGCAAGGGTGAATTGGATGCAGTTAGGAGATAAAGGGGTCTAAGTTTTTCTTCTAAGCTCTTGAATCTAATGAATCAAGGGCTATGATTGATTTTGTTTAGGGAGAGGACACTAAGATAAAGATTTGAAGATAAATATCTAGATATGTTGATAGGGATGGCCAATCTAAAAAATATCATTCCAAGTAAGGTTAGAAAAGTAGATGTAGCTAACCTCACTAAGGAGATTACATGTCTTGAAATCAAGAATCTATTATGAAACTAGAGAATGATAAGGCACCTGGTCCAAATGGGATTCTAGCTAAATTTTATAAGCAGAATATTGACTAGATTGGAGCAAAGTTGTTGGTAGTATATGAGGAGGCCTTTGAGAAAGGGTCCCTAGGCTAGAAAATCAATGAATGTCTCATCAAGCTCATCCCTAAGGAGAAGGACAAGACCCTGATTAAAAAATAGAGGCTTATTACTCTTCTTAATGTATCCTATAAGATACTAGCTAAACTATTACTCATAAGGCTTGAAACTATCCTCCCTAATACCATCAACTTCACCCAAATAAGATTTGTTAAAGGAAGGTACTATCTAGAGAACCTTATCACTAGTTGAGAAGCAATCGGTTGGGCAAGAGAGTCTAATCAGCAAGGGATGTTACTCATTGATTATGAAAAGGCATATAACAGGGTCAAATGGAGCTTTCTGCTTATGATGCTAGAGGAAATGGGTTTCCCTACTATGTTCTCCAAGATGGTGTCCACTCTATTGAATGGTGTTATGGCCACAATTTAGATCAATGGTCTCAATCATGTAAATTTTAATTAACTGGACCCATTAGACAATGTTGTCCCTTTGCACCATTTCTAATTATTCTCATAGAGGACTCACTTTACTACTTGATAGGGGCAACACTCTTTGCCCTAAAGTGAGAGGTATAAGTTTTCCCAATGAATAAGAAGTCTCCAATGTGCAGTTTGCGGATGATACAACAATTTTGTTTGAGTTGACTGAGGGAAAATTGAGTTGTCCTATGACCAAACTCGACCTCTTTTGCAAAGCATCAGGTAGTAAGATATCCCTCAGCAAGTCAATATTTTTAGGAAGGGAAGATCACCCTCCTTCATGGTGTCTAAATTATGTTATCCCTTAAGGAGGGGGGCAACCAGTACATGGATAGCTAGTTTCTGGCTGTCAACATAAATGGGTAATCTTCTACTGACCATTTTTTTAGTTTCAAACTATCAAAATCTAAACAAATTATATGGCCCCCATAACCCTTGCTTTCTTGAATTCCCCAAATACAATCCTCGTCAACACAAGTTACTCTAAGAAACCATTTTTTGGGTGATACAACTACTTCATATTTAAATCTCACGTTCCCATCAAGCTCAAGAAGCTCATTAAAAATGAGAAAATCTGTACGTACTGGTGGCTCACCTTTATAAACCAATATAATTTTGCCCCTGTACATAAAAATTCCCAAGGTCTTGTATCATATACTTTGCCTCCCCACTAGAATTGAAATATTCTTTACAATGCCATCTCCATTCAAATCAAACACAAACATATAATCCACTAAAATTTTACCTGTTACAATGGTCCCTACACAATGTCGTGGTAAAGAAAACCTATTATCATATATGCCACTAAAATTTTACTTGTTACAATGGTCCCACATAATGCCATGGTAAGGAAAACCTATTATCATATATGCCACTAAAATTTTACTTGTTACAATGGTCCCTACACAATGTCGTGGTAAAGAAAACCTATTATCATATATGCCACTAAAATTTTACCTGTTACAATGGTCCCTACACAATACCAAGTTTGGCCCTACATAATGTCATTTTCAATGAAGTTGGTCATCCTTAGAAAAGGCTATATCAACATATGTTGATGCCAGTCCTCTCTTCTAGAACCCCTCTTGAAGATCACAATATGCCCTCATGCAAAATGCTACAATGCTATGGAACCCTCGACACCAACTTGCACTCAAATGAAATGTGATTTTTGCCCGCTTTTTTTTTTGTTTTATGTTGCCATGTGTGTCACAATTGCAACCAACATGAGCATGTTATTAAAAAATAAAAAATCTTTATAAATCAACCAACCAACCCATTTAAAAGACTTAGTCAAAAAATTTGTTCAAAATTTAGGGTTAAATGCACTATTGATTTACTAAGAAATATGAGAAGTGAACATTTATAATTCTATACATATCTAGCTGTGGATAGTAACATGAGTGCGTCTTTGTACAAGATTTTTAACCTATCTTTATTATGCTAGATATTGGGGGCCAACACACACTACAACATTTGGGGTCAAATTGTGACAACAATTTGTAACGGCGGTGTAATTTTTGGTTTTTTTTTTTTTTCAAATATCCCCGATGTCATCACAATTTTGATGTTGGCATCATAATTATGATGCATGCATGAGTATAAACAAAAAAGAAAAAAATCATGACATAAAGCATTCCCCATTTGTTTTTATTGTTGAGAGTTGCACATGAAAGAGGGTGGAGAGCTCTGAACAAGGGTGGAGAGATCTGAACATTGCCATGCCCTTGTAATCTTTGCATTTCATTGTTGTGCCCTTGTGATCTTTGCATTGAATTTTTGTGCCCCTTTATTTGTGATTTCATTGTCATGCCCTTGATCTACAATTTCACTGTTGTGTCGTGCCCTTGTGATCTCTATGCCATTTCTTTGCAATTCCATTGTCGTCTCTTGCCCTTGCTCTATGATTTTTTTGTTGTGTTGTGCCCTTGCTCTATGATTTTTTTGTCCTTCCCTTGCTCTAAGATTTTCTTCAAGGGCTATGTAAATTTTTTTTTCTTCTCCTTCTAAATAGGCATCTCTTTAAATTTCCTCCTAAACATATAAATCTTAGAGATCATTTTAAAGGTACTTAATACATCTTAGCACAATATAGAAATTAATCCAACTGCATACATGTTCTAGAATCTAAATAATTAAACAATAAAACTCACTCATCCCATGCTAAGTGACTTACCTTAAGATCATGTAGAAAAAAAATGTAGACTAGGAAAAATGGGCAGAGTTTGCAAGAAATTTTACAAAAACATATCATAGCAGATATTTTTAGAAAGAAACTAGCCATAACCCAGTTAAATGGGTCTAGTTGCTGATTAGTTGGGTTGATTACAAATTCTCATAGAAAAATCATTAGATTAGGTACAATAAAGCAAACAATTAGTTGTTCCCAGCTAGCAAGATCAAATATAATTTTCCAAGGTGATAAAATTGCACATGAAGATGCATCACTTACATGTTAGGTACGAAGATCATTCCCCAATTTATAATGAATGGTTGGATATAAAAGCTCCATACACTGGCCCAACAATGGAAACCAAGTATGTAACCATGCATGTATTAGTACTCTCCTTGTGAGGATCCCAAGTATCTATTGTTGTTGTTAATTTGGGCATCACGAAAATGTAGCATAGGTTTAGGGTCCCTTGGCTCTAGGAATTTTTAGCAACTATTCTCATTGCTAGAAGAATAACTTCAAAGAAGATTTGAGTATAAGGAGTTGAAGAAGCAAGTTTCGCTTCTGTGAAAATTCCACAATCATGAGGTTCATTCCCTTGTAGAAACCTCTGCCATAATGACATTACCTCTATACCATGCAAAGGATTTGAAGTGGTTCCTAGTCTTGAAACACTTTTATATACAATTGATACTTGGGATCATTGGAGGGATATTGTGCCAATGCTTGAAACACTCTTATAAGAAAATATAGATGCAATATATGACAAATTGCACAAGTTGTAGTCCTTCGATATTTGGACTATAAATTCTCAAAGACACTTGCAAGTGATTCCAGTGTCATAATACCTACCACAACACTTTTTTGGATTCTATCCAATAACTCCCATAATATCCTTTATGTTGTCTAGTTGTTGTTTGTGTCATGTAGTCTCTTTCTAAATTTGCTCCTTCTCCTTCTCTTTCTAAAGTCGCTCCTTCTCCTTCTCTATCATGCCTTAAATTTTGATTATCAAACTTCTAAATATCTACCTCTACCATATCTAAAATCAACTTCACATTGTGTTGTAACTCTGGCATAGGTGTTTGATCGTCAATAGCTTTCATTTTAGCATTCAATTTTCTAAGATTGGTCAACACCCTCAGTTGCAGACCTCTCATGTCAAGCACTTTCTATATTGTTTCAATGACATGTTCTTTCTTTTGAACTAATATTTCTTTAGGTGCATTTTCTTGTAAAATATTAATTTTGATGAACAATTGTAAACTCTTAGAAAGTGCATTGTTGTTTTCATGTATGTATTGTTAGCAAGAATGATGATGATACTACATTGGGGGAGTGTCCTAAATATTGGAGAGCATTAACATGTTGCATTCATGATTGTGTTTTTCATTGATGTCAACATAGTAGTAAGTCTGTAAAGACTAGCAGAGTAACACAGAGAGATTATAGTTGTACAGACAAGGTTTTTCTTTTTTGGTGATGTGTAGTCATGGAATGTCTAGTACAGTGTTTAGATGATGTGGTTCAATGTGTAGCACATAATTTGAAGATATATGGATGTTGTACCTAATTTATAGAGATTTGTTCAAAAATAGAGTGCTTGGAAAGCAATTTTTGATGTTTGTATTATATCTTTCATTTGAGATGTAATGAGAAGATGTGTGATCAACCAGTGATAGAGGAAAGTCAAATAATGATGTCTGGGAATGTGTAAGCCCTATTATCACATGTGTGAATTTTTGTATAGACTAAGAGTTGATAGTGCTATTGTAATTGTAATTAATTAATTATCTTATTATAAATAATTAGGAAAGCCTCAAGGCTAAATCAAGGAATTATGTTGAAGATATGGTATAAAGGAAAGATGTTTTCCTTGTTTTTAAAGTGTATCAAGTATTGTACGAGGTGTGAAGTGCAAAAAGGAGCACATTGTTTGATGAATGTGAGTAAGCAATCCAAGGTATTATTGGATGCATTTTTTGTGATCTAGTTACAAGATCAAAAGGAGCAGAGGTCTAGTTGATAGGACAAAGGAAGGAATTACTATTCACTTATATTATTATGCAAGGTATAATATAGAGATCATTTGGATAATGGGTTCATTGGTCTTGACCTTCAAGCTATTTGGGCAATGGGTCCAGCTTTCTTCCACAACTCCTAACAAGGTTGGCACAACTCCTAACATGGATTTAAAGTCTCCTGATAGAGATTGATATGTACTAAATATTGTTATAGACTCCTAATAGGGTCCATCCTCTAACAAGAAATATTTATATTAGTACATCATCTTGTGGATACTATCCCCACTAGGGTTTTCCCTATGATCATGTGTTTCCCTAGTTAACATATTTGGTATTATTGTGTATGAGTATCTTGTTGTGGTTTCTGGTTATATTACTCATATGAATAAGTTTGTTCAAAGTTGATAGTATGATATTAGTTGGATAATTGATTCACCCCCCTCTCCCCCCCCCCCCCATCTTAGTTATATTGGTGGACTATATATTCTAACAATTGGTATCAGGGCACCAAGTCCTTGAGGGATAAGCTTAATAGCTTTGGGAGATCAATGACAAATTTTTTCAAAAAGGATAGTCCTAGATTTGATGGGGAAAACTATGATAGTTGGAAGGAGAAGATGAAGATTCATCTATTGTGCATGGATCCAAGCTATTAGATCTTGACAAAGAGTTAGAAGATGAATATGAGAGAAGAGAAGATTGAAGAATGTAGTGAAGCAAAGAATATATGTTCATGTGTAACATGAGAGCTAGAGAAGCTCTACTATCAACTCTTCTAGAGAATGAATACAATCAAGTAAAGACACTTAAAACATCTTATAAAATTTGGAAAGCATTAGAATCTATTTTTGAAGGTGATACACATACAAAGAGAGTAAGATTGTAGAATTGAATATGTACATTTCAAAATGCTAAAATGATGGAAGATGAATCTATAAGAAACTATATTGGTAGGATATCAAATTTTTTTTTAGGAATTAAGTCACATGGTTCAACCAAGGAAGAAGATGAGGTTGAATGGAAGATCTTGAAAACTTTGACACCACCATTTGAGCAAGTTACTCAAATGATTTAATACTAATACCTTGCACTAAGGAGTTTACCATGGAAATATTGCTTGTAAGATTGGAAGTAGCACAAGTAGATCTAAGGAAATTAGGAGAATTGACAAGAGTTGAGATAGCTTTCAATGCCTTGAATATTTGGCCAAGCCTGTCTAGAAGCGCAAGTACATATGGAGATTTTGTTCGTAGCAATAGAATGAGATTTGATGAAGGCAAGAAGATTGAGGAAGTTATAACACTTCTTGTGAGAAGAGAAAAAGATGGTAAGAATATCTTTAAATGTTGGACATGTAATAAGTTTGGTCATTATGCATCTAAATTTCCTAAAAGAGAGAAAAAGTATAGAGGAAAGTTTAAGCCTTGGAGAGATAGAAATTGTTTGTATGATAATGAAGACGAGGAATCTGATAAAAGAGTTCAAAGTGAAAGTGATGATGATCTAGGATTTGTAGCTATTAAAGAAGATGATCTTGATAGAGAAATTAGAGAAGAAAAGGCTATAGTTTCCCAAGTTGAAAAGAAATCTAATTGGATAATAGACAGTGATTGTTCACATCACATGACTAGTGATATGAATAAGATTGTTAAATTAAGGAACTATGATGGAGGTATTGTTAGAGTGGGTAATAATATAGCTTGTTATATTATAGGGTTGGATCCATTACTTTATATGCAATAACTAACACTAACAATGTTTATTTTTTGATGAATTGAAGCATATTTTATTGAGTGTTGGATAGCTAGTGGACAAAGGGTATCAATTTTAATTCATAGAAAAGACTTTCACTATCAAAGATAAGGATGGTAAGATGATTAGAATTGGAAGTAGGTCTAGAGGTAATGTATTTCAATTTAATTTGACTAAAATGACTTGTTTGGTTGCTAAAGTGGATAATAGTTGGTTATGGCATAGGAGATTTTGTCATATAAACTTTGATAATATTGTTAAGGTTAGTAGCATGTTTGTAGTTAGAGATATGCCTAAGATAATTAAGCCTACTAATGTGGTTTTCAAAGAATGTATTTTGTCTAAGCATAAGAAGGTATCTTTTGCTAGCAAGAAGTTAACTACCAAAAATAAGCTGGAGATTGTTCACACATATTTGAGTGGTCCTTGTAGAATGGGAGGATTCTATGGTGAAAGGTATTTCATAATTTTCATTGATGATTTCACTAGAATAATGTGGGTGACATTTCTTAAAGAGAAGTTTGAAGATTTTGAGAAGTTTAAGATATTTAAGAATAGAGTTGAGAATGAAACTGGTGTTAAGATAAAATGTTTGGGATTACATAGAGGAGGAGAATTCAACTCTAAAGAATTTAACATATTGTGTAAAGATAATGGAATCAACAGGACCTAAGACATCTAAATAGAATGGGATTGTAGAAAGAATAAATAGATCAGTAGCAGAGGCAACAAAAGCTATGTTGTTTGAGAATGATGTATCCAAGACATTTTGGAGAGAAGCGGTCAATACAACAATGTACACTATGAATAGTGTATAGATTAGAAAAGGTGTGGACAAGACACCTTATGAACTATGGTTTGCTCATTCACCATCAGTTAAGTATTTCAAAATATTTGGAAGTAAGTGTTATATTAATAGAGATGATGATTTTAGAAAGTTTGATCCAAGAAGTGATGAAGGTATGTTTCTTCACTATTCATTGATAAACAAGGCATACATATGTTTTAATCATAGAACTAAGACAATAGTTGAGTGAGAAAATGTAAAGATTGATGAAAAGTTTGGAACTAAGGAAAAGATGTTAGATTAAAGTTTAGATAAAGAAGAAGATAATTTTGGAATTGTTAGAAAATATGTTGAACTTTTCTTTGAGACTAACAATGATCTACAGAATGATGTGTAATTATTGAGAAAAGAGGAGAGAAAAGATCTAAACCTAGAGATCATATAAGAGTTGAGATGTCAACTCTTAGCCCCAATAGGAATCTGACAAAGAATCACCCTCTAGAGAAAATAATTGGAAGCAAAGACAAAGGTGTGATGACAAGAAACAGAGTTAATGAAGAGATATGTTTGATTTCTCAAGTAGAACCTAAGAGTGCATATGAAGCATGTAAACATTATCATTGAATTCAAGTATTAAAGGAAGAATTAGATCAGATTGTGAAGAATTAAACATGGGAGTTAGTTCCTAGACCTAAAGATAAGAATGTGATAGGAACCAAATGGATATTCAAAAACAAGATGAATGAGAAAGGTGAAGTTGTGAGGAACAAGGCTAGACTTGTATGTAAGGGATATTCATAGAAAGAAGGCATAGACTATGAGGAGACATATGCACCTGTAGTCATAATGGAAGCAGTAAGAACATCAATTTCTTGGCTTATGTAGAGAATAAGAATTTCAACGTATATCAGATGGATGCTAAATCAGCCTTCCTAAAAGGAGAACTTGAAGAAGAAGTATATATTGAGTAGCCTAAAGGTTTCTCTCTAACAAAAGATAGACATTGTATGAAGACTGAAGAAATCTCTATATGTAGACTAAAGAAATCTTTATATGGTCTAAAGCAAGCACCTAGAACTCAGTATGCAAGGTTGGATAACTATTTGGCAAAACTTGGATTTGTAAAGGTATGAAAAATAGAAACCTATATTTGAAAGAAATTGAGAATAGTTTCTTGATAATAGTAATATTTTTTGATGACATCATATAAGTGATAATTTTGTTAAAGAAATGAAGAATGAGTTTGAAATGAGCATGATAGGAGAAATGAAGTTTTTCCTAGGATTGCAGATTGTGCAGAATAGTGATGTTATTTTCATTTCACAATCTAAGTACTTGAAAGATTTGTTGAAGAGATGTGAATTCAAAAAATCCAAGACTATTGGTGCACCCATGATAATTGGTCACAAGTTATCTAGCAAGGATGAGACACCTACAGTTGAGCAGAAGAAGTGCATATCCATGATTAGAGGTTTGTAATATCTGACTCACACCATACTAGATATAGAAAATCTAGTTGGGATTATAGATAGATTTCAAGGTGATCCTAAGGAGTATCATTATGCAGTAGTAAAAAGGATATTCAAATATTTGAAAGAAACATCTAACTATGGAATTTAGTATGATAGATCGAGTGATTTAACTCTATGTTCATATAATGATGTAGATTGGGCAGACAATATGGATGATAGAAAGAGCACCAGTAGTGGAGCATTATTTCTTGGAGGAAGATTTGTTTCTTATCTAAGCAAGAAACAAGATTGTATTTCTTAGAGCATAATTGACGTAGAGTATGTTGGAGTAGCTAATGAATGCAATCAAGTGATGTGGATAAAGCGAATATTGAAGGATATCAAAATTGAGTTTGTAGAACTTGTTATCATTTACTATGATAACTTAAGTATGGTGAGTATGTCTAACAATCTTGTATTTCATTCTAATACTAAGAATTATCTATTTAAGTATCATGTTTTGAGAGAGAAAGCAAAAAAAAAGGAGATCAAATTAGATTATGTGAGTGTTGAATACAATTAGTTATTTGTGTATTGTCCTTGATGGTACATAAAATGTAATATCTTTACCAGTCAGTGTATTTTGAGCTCACTTGGGACGTAAAGATAGTTTCTTGTATTTGTCAAACATTCTAGAGTTTTCCAAGTCTAGAAAGCTAGTGACTATCAAGTTCACACGGGTGTCAAAGAGAAGATCACAAGAGTTGAGTGTTAACCAAGTTCACTTGGGTAACAAAGGGAATTTTGGATGGAACCAGTGTTAACCAAGCTCATCAATTATTAAAATTTTTTTGTGAAGATGTAATATTAACTGAGTTCACTTAGTTAACACAGGAAAATCATTTCTAAGTTTGTGTCTACTGAGTAGGGTTAGCAAATGAAGAATTTTCTTATTTTGGCATAATGATTATAATATTGGAATACTTTATAATAACTGGGGGGGAATCAGTTATCCAAGGTCTAGATGTATAAATAAAAAATTTCATAGCTTAGTGAGCCCATAAAACATTTATCATCATGCAGGCATCCATAAGATTATGCAATCACTTAAAACTTGTAGGTTACTGTCAAATAAATTTGCAAAAATATAAACATGAAACACAAAAAATTCATCAACATACTTGCCACAATGATTTATGTGGAAACCCAAATTAGGAAAAGCCACCAATAACATGCTACCCCATTTTCACTCTTCTAAAGTGATGCCTTGTGAAAAGCTAACCCTATTAAAGGTTAAAATGTTAGAAACAATAGTCAACTAGGAAAATTGAGAGGGGGGGTGAATTAGTTATCCAACAATTAAAGCATTAATCTTCATTAAATAAATGTAACCATTCAACCAAAGTAAATAGTAACCATAATAAGATTCATGTAGACAGTTACACTAGATATGTTGACTAGGGAAACCCTTGATCAAAGGGAAAACCTTGGTGGGAATGATGTACTAATATAAATATTCCTTGTTAGATGATGGACCTTGTTAGGAGTCTATTAAAAAATTTAGTACAATGAGTCCCTATTAGGAGACTTTGAATCCCTTCTAGGAGATTCCACCCCTGTTAGAAGTTGTGGTATAATGTATGCAAGAAGAGCCCACTACCCAAACATGCAATTTCCACTACAAGAAGAGCTCACTACTCAAACAAGTAATTTATTGTTATCTTTTTCTTTCCTTTGTTCTTTCCTCTATCCTGCCAACTGGACCAATCACTATCAGAACTTGTAGACTAGGTCATGAACCTTGGATCACTCAGTAAAACCTCGACAATGAAGTTTCCTTTGCTCCGCATTGCTCTGCTCAACTTCTCATTTCACACTCTTTATTGCTGATCATCAATTCACATTACATTCATTTGATACCATGATAAAGGAAAATGTCCTTCCTTTATATTGAGTCCATAAAAAAATTCCCTAAGTCAGCTATTAGACCTTCTCAATTAATTATTATAGGACCACATTAAAAACACATTACACTTAGCAATAACCTTAATCTTCCACCTTACAACTTGAATAACTTTTTGTACACACAATATTATGATGAGATAGCTTAGCCATGTCAACCTCAACATTTCTTCTTCATGTCCTCAACCTTGATCCTCAAGATATCAAATTTGCTAAGAGATATAACATGTTTACCAGAACATGCCTCTGTAAACTCTATCTCATAACAGACATCACCAAAACTTACATAACTTCTTCTAGGATTGTCCTTTCTTCTTTTGATGTTAACTACATATACTAGATACTCAAAAGTATCTCCCATAACCTCAGGTTGTTATAATGCTCAACTAGTCATCTGTACCAACTAGATCTTTTTAGTGTTCTTCTATCAGATACCATAGAAAACTTGCTATGTTGACATCAAACATGTTATGTTGACATCAATGACAAACTCAGTCATGAATGTAACATATCATCATAGTATTACTCCCCCATATGAATATCATTAGCATTCATGCTTCCAACCAATCTTCCAACAATCTCCCCCTTTGGCATTGATGGCAACATAGATGAAAAATATCTAGTTCCAAGAATACCAACAAAAGAGTGTCCATCTTCAAATCCTCTTCATCAATCATACTCCCCCATTGATATACCTCAATGTGCTCTATATCAAGTTGTTATTTTGCACACTATGCTTATGTTGAACATCTTCCTATTTAGCATAATGTTTTTCATGCCAAACTTCTCCCCCATTGACATCAATGTCAAAGGTAACCAATTCTACTGCATCAAACTCATCAACAACTCACAAACAATATCAATATAAGAGTCTTAAATGAATTTGTCCGTCACACTCCCCCATATAGGAAGCATTAGTATTTGGTCTAGAAAAATAATGGTGCTCTATTACATTGGACTAATGCACTCTTGCATCTTCTACTTTGATGTAGGAAGGGGCATAACCACAAGCATACCTTGCAAATACTCAAAAGTCTCTTTGGGAAGAGGCTTAGTGAATATATCTGCAATCTGCTCTTTAGTGCTCACATACTCCAATCTAATTTCCTTTTCTACAACTTTTTCTCTGAACATATGATACTTAATAGAAATGTGATAAATCCTTGAATGCAATACTAGATTCTTAGACAAATTTACCATGCTTGTGTTGTAACAATGTATAAAAATAGGTTCACTAATTTCTATCCTTATATCCTTTAGCATCTGATTCATCCAAATGACTTGATTGTAATTATTTTCTATTGCAACATACTCTACTTCTATTGTACTTTCATATGTACAATCTTGCTTCTTACTTAACCAAGAAACCAATCTTCCTCCAAGAAAGAAAGCTCCTCCACTAGTGCTCTTTTTGTCATCCATATTGCCTGCCCAATTTGCATTAGTATAAGCACTTGAGTAAAATGATTAGATTTTTCATACCATAATCCAAACTTAGATGTTCCCTTCAAATATCTAAATATCCTTTTTACTACTACATAATGTGCTTCTCTAGGATCAACCTAGAATCTTGCAATAATTCCAATTGCATTTGCTATATCTGGCCTTGTGTGAGTCAGATATTGCAATCCTCCAATCATAGATCTATACTTTTTTTTCTCAACAATAGGTGTCTCATCCTTCATAGATAACTTGTGTCTAGTTACCATAGGTGTTCCAATGGGTTTACATGCTTCCAAACCAAACCTTTTCAATAAATCCTTCAAGTACTTAGTCTGAGAAATAAAGATTCCTTCTTTGTTTTGTATAATCTACAATCCTAGGAAATATTTCATCTCTCCTATCATACTCATTTCAAATTATTTCTTCATTTCTTCAACAAACTTCTCACTTTCTTCATCATTTCCTCCAAATATAATGTCATCAACAAATATTACCAAAATCATCAAACCATCATCAATTTCTTTCTAATACAAATTAGTATTTGCCATACCTTTGTTATATCCAAGCTTTGTCAAATGCTTGTCCAATCTTGCATACCAAGTTCTAGGTGCTTGCTTCAATCCATACAATGCCTTCCTTAATCTACATACTATGTCCTTTTTATCTATCAAAGGACATCCTTTAGGCTACTCAATGTATACCTCTTCTTCAAGTTCTCCATTCAGAAATGTTGACTTGACATCCATCTGATATACTTTGAATTTCTTTTGCGTTGCATAGGCTAAGAATAATCCTACCGCTTGTATTCTAGCCACTAGAGCATAAGTTTCCTCATAATCTATTCCTTCTTATTGTGAGTAACCTTTACATACCAATCTTTCTTTGTTTCTTAGAACTTCTCCTTGCTCATTCATCCTATTTTTGAATACCCATTTAGTTCCTATCACATTCTTGTTTGCTGGTCTAGGGATCAATTCCCATGTCTCATTCTTTTCTATCTGATCCAATTCCTCTTTCATAGCTTGCTTCCAATAGTCATCTTTACATGCTTCATCTGCATTCTTAGGCTCAACTTGATATATTAAGCATAGTTCTTCATTTACTCCACTTCTTTTCATCACACCTTTGTCTTCGCTTCTGATGATCAATTTGAATGGGTGATTCTTTATCATGTTCTCTCTTAAATTAGGAGTTGCTATCTTAGCTCTTGGTTCTAATGAAGGTTCTGAGATTTTTTCCTACCTTAGTTCTCCTTCATTCTACAAATCAATCTTAGTCTCAAGAAGTACCTCATCATTCCTTGGCTTAGTAACAACATCATGATCTAAATTGTAATCAACTATTCTCTCTCATATTCTAAATTTCTCATCAATACTCACATTTGCTCTTTCTATAATAGTCTTAGTTCTCTAATTATAACATCTATAATCTTTTATTTTCAATGAATAACCAAGAAACATACCTTTATCACTTCTAGCATCAAACTTACCAATGTCATAATCTCTCTCTATGTAACACTTACTTCCAAATATTCTAAAATACTTAACTATAGGTGAATGACCAAATCATAGTTTATAAGGTATCTTGTTTGTGCCTTTCCTGACTTGTACTCTGTTGATAGTGTAAACTGTTGCATTCACAACTTCTCTCCAAAATGTCTTGGATACATCTTTTTTGCCTAGCATAGCTCTTGCAACTTCTATAACTGGCTTGTTCCTTCTCTCTACAATGCCATTCTGTTCAGGGGTTCTTAGAGCTGATAGCTATCTTTTGATTCCATTTTCTTCACAAAACATGTTAAACTCATTTAAATTAAATTCTCTTCCTCTATTTGATCTTAAACATTTAATCTTTACACCAGATTCATTCTCAACTCTATTCTTGAATATCTTGAACTTGTCAAATGCCTTAGATTTCTCTTTAAGAAATGCAACCCACATCATTCTAGAAAAATCATCAACTAGAATCATGAAATACCTTTCACCATAGAATCCTTTAGTCTTTGTAGGACTGCTAATATCTGTGTGTATAGTCTCCAATTTCATTGTAGTGGTAAACTTCTTGTTGAGAAAAAAAGTTTTGTTATGCTTTGCCAAAACACATTCCTTGCAAATTGTGTTAGTAGGCTTTATAATAGTTTCCAAATCTCTAACTACAAACATTCTACTAGTCTTCACAATAGTATCAAAGTTTATATGACAAAATATCTTATGCCATAACCAATTGTCATCTACCTTTGCAACCAAACATGTCATTTTAGTAGAATTCAATTGAAATACATTACCTCTAGATCTAGTTCTAGTTCCAATTACTTTTCCATCCTTATGTTTGATCATGCATGTCTTTTCTATGAACTAAAATTGATCACCTTTGTCTACTAATTATCCAAAACTCAAAATATTGTGCTTTAAACCATCAACAAAGTATACATCCTCAGTGTTAGTTTTACCATCAAGAGTTATAGATCCAATACCTTTTACTTGGCATGTTGCATTGTTTCCAACTCTGACAATTATTTCATCCTAACTTTTGAAGTCAACAAACTTTTTCATATCACTAGTCATATGATGTGAACAACAACTATCAATTATTCAATTAGATTTTTTCTCAACCTGTGATACCAAAGCTACTTTCTCTAGACTTTCTTCTTTAATTTCCACAAATCCAATTTCATCATCACTAGCACTTAATGCTTGTTCATCAGAATAATTATCTTCATTTCTATACAAACATTCTCTATCTTTTCTAGGCTTATGATTTCTCTTATACTTTTTCTCCCTTTTATAAAACTTAGATGCATAATGACCATATTCATCACAAGTTCAATATTTAAAGATTTTCTTACCTCCTTTTTCCTTCTTACTAGAAGGGCTATTCCTTCTTCAATCTTTATGTCTTCTTTAGATTTGTTGCTACTAGCAAAATCTCCTGTAGCACTTATGCTTCTTGATAAGTTAGGTCAAATATTCAAGTCATTGAAAGTTGTCTCTGTTCTGGTCAATTCTTTGAACTGTCTAAGTTCATTCTTAACTTCTTCAAGTCTTCCAAGAAATGTATCCTTTGTGAAATCTTTGATACAAGATATCAACAACTGTATCATATGAACTACTGACTTAAATGGTGTTTTTAGAGTCTTCAATATCTTCCATATAACCTCATCATCTTATTTGATTCCTCCTTGAGCTTTAATACTTGCAATCATTTCTAATATCCTACCTATATATATTCTTACATATTCATCTTCAATCATTTTAGCATCTTGAAATGCACAAATCCAACTTTATAGCCTCAACTTATTAGAATGTGCATCACCTTCAAAACTATTTTCCTAAGCTTTCCAAATCAAATGTGAAGTAGCAAGTGATTTTACTTAGTTGTACTCAATTTCAGGAAGTGTAGTCAATAGTGCTTCCCTAGCTCTCATGTCACAAATGAAAAGATCTCTTTTTGCCTCGATGCAAATTTCCAAATCCTTTTCATCAATGACTATCTTTGCTGATTTTTTCAAGATCTAGTATCCTAGACCCATACACAACAAATATGTCTTCATCTTTTTAGTCTAATTATCATAGTTTGTTCCATCAAATTTTTGACTATCTTTCCTGAACATGTTTGCCATGGATCTCTTGCTTCAAGGACCTAATGCTCTGACACCAATTGTTAGAAACAATAGTCCACCAAGATAACTGGGGGGGGGCAGTGGGGGGTGAATCAATTATCCAAAAATTAAATCATTTATCTTCATTAAATAAAATTAACCGTTCAACCAAAGTAAACAACAAATAATAAGATGCACATAAACAATTACACCAGATATATTGACTAGGGAAACCCTTAATCAAAGGGAAAACCCCAATGGGAATGATGCCCACAAGATGATGTACTAATATAAATATTCCTTATTAGAGGATGGACCCTATTAGGAGTCTATTAAAACATTTAGTACAATGAGTCCCTATTAGGAGACTTTGCATCCTTGTTAGGAGTTGTGCCAACCTTGTTAGGAGTTGTGGTATAATGTATGCAAGAAGAGCCCACTGTCCAAACATGCAATTTCAACTACAAGAAGAGCTCACTGCTTAAATAAGTAATTTAATGTTATCTTCTTCTTTAAATTGTTCTTTCCTCTGTCCTATCAACTAGACCAATCACTATTAGACCTTGGAGACTAGGTTACAAACCTCAAATCCAAATACTAAACCTTAGATCAGTCAACAAAACCTCAACAATGAAGTTTCCTTCACTTTTGTACTACTCTACTCAACTTCACATTCCACACTCTTTGTTTCTTATCATCAATTCACATTACATTCATTTGATACCATGATAAAGGAAAATTTCCTTTCTTTATAGTGGGCCCATAAGACAATTCCCTGGGTCAGCTGTTAGACCTTCTAAATTAATTATTATAGGACCAGATTAAGAATATGTTACACTTAGCAATAACCTTAATATTCTATCTTGCAACTTGAATAACATTTTGTACACACAATATTATGATGAGTGAGGTTAGCCATGTCATCCTGAATATGTCTTCTTCATGTCCTCAACCTCAATCTTCAAGATATCAAATTTTCTAAGAGATATAACAAGTTTACCTGAGCATGCCTCTGTAAACTCTATCTCAAAATTGACATCACTAAAACTTAACATAACTTCTTCTAGGCTTGTCCTTTCTTCTTCTAACATTAACTACATATGCTAGATACTCAAAAGTATCTTCCATAACCTCAAGGGGTTATAATGCTCAACTAGCCATCTGTACCAACTAAATCTTTCTATTGTTCTTCTATTAGATACTACATAAAACTTGTTACGTTGACATCAAACATGCTATGTTGACATCAATGAAAAACTCAGTCTTGAATGTAACATATCATCTTAGTAGTACTCCCCCATAGGAATATCACCAACATTCACACTTCCAACCAATCTTCCATCATACAATACACACTATTAAATGTGACTTTGTTAAAGGACTCCAATCACCCTTTTAGGAGTGAGCCTTGTTAGAGGACTTTAGACCATTCACTTGAAATTTCACCTAGTTAAAGGATTTACAAATGACTATTAGGCCAACCTTAATCTAAAGGATTTACCCTAGACTAATACAATTAATAGATATTAATAGTAAGGCTTGATCTGATAACAACTTACAACTCCATTTGTAGATTATAGATCTATATTCTAATCCTCTATTCTGCTTGGCCTTCACACATTTTAGCTCTGATAGCTTGTTCACCCTTCAAGCATTCATACCCTTAAGCCTTCTTTCTTAACATGCCAATATAGATTCTTCTCTTAGGTCACTTGATGAAGCAAAACCCTTGACTCCTTGTCTATCTTAGGTTCTCACACATGACAACCATTACTTTTGATCAACCATTCCTATAAATAGGAAATTAAGATCTTTTTCCACTCATTCTCCATCATCTAATTTAGGATTAGGAAAGATTAGGTAGGATAAAATGAATCTACCTCATATTTCATATCTCTTCTAAAAACATCTCCTTCAATCCTCTTTGAATCCACTTCAAAATGGTTTACCTTGAATTCTATCCCACCAGCTCATCAATCTTATCTTCCACCTAGTTCACACAATCCAAGAAAACAAACTTGTCAACTCATATCCATCAAATTCATGATCTTTCAAATAATGTATCCACCCAACATTGACTTGCTGCTGATACTCAGCACATACTGCATAGCTCAACATCCTCTGTAAAATCACTCAGCATGAACTAAAGTTTACTGGTGCTCAACATCAACTAAACTTTACTCAGCATCCACTATTTTTCTTAGCATACACTAGAATAGACTTTTACTTGGCTGTAACTAATTTTTTGTTTAGCTTGCACTAACTTTTCTCAGCACCTACTATCTACTCGATCAAGCTTGGTAGACAAACTTTATTTAACTTGTTCTTCTATACTTGCTTAGTGTAACCAGCCTTTTTAACCTTAAGTAGATTATCAATATATCATGTTATCACTATTTTGACTAATTCTTGTACTCCTTTACATATCATAACTCAACCTTTCTTCTAGGTGCTATTGTTACATCTTTTGATCAAATCCTTTTCATCAATCAAATAAGTGATAGTACTTAAATCATGTAAATAGTTGTCTTACCAGCAAATAGTAGGTTTGAAATTAGTGACAAAACAATGATTGAAACATATTAAAAATACTTGTATCAATCCATTCTCCATAGTCTCCTTCTTCAAAAATCTTCCTCAATCTATTCTTAACAACCTTGTTGTTTGGCATTGATGGCAAACCAAACTGATCAACCAAACTAACTAGGTTAAAATAGTAAGATCAACAAAATCCTAATTTTTTTAAAAATAAATAAATAAATAAATCCCTTGTATTCAAATCTCTACCTCTATCAACAACTTTCATCTTCTAAATAGGTCATTAGTATAACTCCCTATTGCTAAGGTAGATGTTTAGGATTTCTCCCTCTTTGTTAAGTCTCAAATCTCTTGTATATCTCCTGATCAATAACTATCTCCCTCTTTCTTATATTTCCCTTGATCAACAATTATATCCCTCTTTGACAACAATGACAAATACTTGTCATCTTAACATGTAGATATAATCTTCTTCAAATTTTGTCATTTTTCACCTTGCTCGTGACTAATTTGTAGTGTCAGTTCTTTGATTACTTTAGGCATCTCCTAAAGTAAGATCCTCTCCACCAATGTGTAACATATTAAAACCAACTTGTTTGATGTAGGACACTCCTTTTGTTACTTAGATAGCCTTTGACAGGGGTATCACCCCTAGTTTACCTCTTAGATACTCATTGGCATCCTTAGGTAATGCATTTGTGAAGATATTAGCAATTTTTTCTTTTGTGTTAACATATTCCATCGCCACCTCTTTATCTTGAACTAATGTTCTCAAGTAATGATACTTGATTGTAATTTTCTTAGTATTTGTGTGCATCATAGGATTCTTGGATATGTTTATAACACTTGTATTATCACAATAAATTGTCATTGATTTTGTGATCTCTTCCTTTATACTTTTGAGTAACTATTTGATCCATACAATGTTTGTATAACTTACAGTAGCAGCAACATATTTAGCTTTAGTAGTAGATTGTGAAGTGCAATTTTGTTTCTTGCTAGTCCATGTGACTAGTCTCTTGCCTAAGAAAAATGCTACTCTACTGGTGCTCTTTCTGTCATCAATGTTTCCAGCCCAATCAACATCAGTATAGGCTCTTAATTCAAATTTCTCATTTTTCTTATAATATAGACCACACTCCTTTGTTCCTTTCAAACATCTCATTATTCTCTTTGTAGCCATCAAATGATTCTCCCTGGGATCAGTAGAGAATCTTGCAACTATCCCTATAGATAATGCAATGCTAGGTCTGCTATGTACTACATATTGTACAATTTTCCAATCATAGACCTGTATAATGTTTGATTTACCTCAGTTGAATCATCATTCTTTGACAATTTGTGTCATGTCACCATAGGTGTACTTGTTTGAAATTCTCCAATCTAAAAGTTTTCAGTATTTCCTTGACATATACTATATTTCATCTGATATACTTGCAAACCTACAAAGAACTTGATCTCTCCAAACATGAACATCTCAAATTCTTGCTTCATTTCATTTGTAAAAGCCTTACATTAAGCATCTTGACCTCCAAATATGATATCATCAACAAAAATATTAGATAACAAAATACCTTTGCCTTTTTCTATCTTCATGTATAGATTGTTGTTATCATTAGTTCTTTTAAATCCAATCTTCACAAGATAATTATGAAGTATTTCATACCATACTCTTGGTACTTGTTTCAAACCATATAGAGCTTTGTGTAATCTACATACCATGTTCTTATTGTTAATATCAATAAAATCTTTTGGCTATTCTATGTTAACTTCTTCCTCTAATATGTCATTCAAAAATGTAGATTTAACATCCATTTGATAAACTTTGAAACCTTTGTATGCAGAATAAGCAAGTAAAGTTCTTACTCCTTCCAATCTAGCAATAAGAGAAAATGTCTCTCCATAGTCAATTACTTCTTCTTGTGCATATCCTTTGCAAGCTAATCTTGCCTTGTTCCTTGTGACTTCACCATTTTCATCTAGATTATTTCTAAATACATACTTGGTTCTAATCACATTTTTGACTTCTAACCTAGGAACTAGAGTCCATGTTTTATTTTTCTCAATTTGTTCAATCTCTTATTCCATGGCTTTACTCCAATCCACATCTTTTAATACATCTCTCACTGATTTAGGTTCTTTCATGCTTAGTAAACATGTATTATTTCTCAATTTTTTTCTTGTCATTGATCTAGTATCTTTATCTCCAATAATTTGTGCAGCAGGATGATGTCACTTGACATATTTAGATAATCTTTGTTCAACTCTAGTTTCTTCTTTTTGTCTTTCAACTTCAAAGTCAGTGTATACATCTTTGTTAGGTAGCTCAACATCTTTTTCATGAATACTAATCTCAAAGTCAAAATATGCTTTGACTTCATTATGTAACTTGACATCGAAATGTACGTCAATTTCTAAATGCAACTCAACTTTCATAGTACGTGACTCGATAGTCACTGAAACTTGTTGTTGGTTTGTAGCTTGATTTGTAGCATCTTCTTCAATAGGCATACCTTCATAAAAGTATACAAATAATTTGTATTCTTCTAATTCTTTCATAGGTTTAGCCTCATATACTTTTGCATATTCATCAAAATTTACATTTGCACTTTTCACAACTTTTTAGTGTTAGTATTTAAACACTTAATAAGCTTTACTTCTTGTGAAATATCCTAGGAATATACCTTCTTCACTTTTTGCATCTAGTCTATCATTCCTAAAGTCTTTGAGAATATAGCATTTTCTTCTAAATACTTAAAAATATTATACATTGGGTGAGTTTCCATACCATAGTTCAAGAGGTGTTGAATGGGTACCTTTCTTGACTTATACATGGTTCAAGGTATAGATAGCTATACTTATAGCTTCTCTCTAGTATTTTAAAGCAACTTTTTTCTCCACCGTGAGTGTTCTAGCACAGTCCATTACAAATATATTCCTCCTTTTCACAATTCCATTTTGTGGAGGGGTTATAGGGGTAGATATTTTTCTTTTGATTCCTCTATCATTACAAAACATCTCAAACTTGTGTGATGTAAATTCTACTCCTCTATTAGATCTTAAACATTTCATACTTTTACCTATTTCCTTCTCAACTCTTGCTAAGAACCAGTTAAACATTTGGAAAGCATCAAATTTTTGTTTCAGAAACATAACTATCATCATTCTAAAATAGTCATCAACAAACAACATAATATACTTATCTCCTTTGTAGCTTTGCAAATGAATTTGTTGATCTCAGATTGGTTTTGACAATTGAGTGTCAACACGCTTAAGAAATTTTCTAAGTTAATGCTGAGTTACAATATGTGATGAGAAAGAAATCCAACAAGTGTTGAGTCATTTAGATGTGGAGAAAATAGACAGTGTTGAGCAAGTTTCAAGTTCCAAGTGAATAATAGATGTCAAGCAAGTTCAAGTGTCGAGCCAGATAAAATTTAGTATGTGTTGAGTATTAATAATTAGTAAGTGTCAAGCAATATAGAATCAACATAAGAGTTTGTGCCTTCACAAACTAAGATGTAAACTATTTTTGAGCTGACATATGAATAAATCTCGAAGGATAAAAGATAAGATCGAATCTAATTGGATTCCCTATGCAATCAACATACAACCAATCAAAAAAATGGAAAGATTTGAGTGGAAAAGTTGGATGAATCTCAATCATAGATTCATACATAACCCTAAGTCACAAAATATTTTAAGGAGATGAAGTCCCATACTTTATAAATAGTGTGAGAGAGAATGCATGTGAGGAGATAATGCTAGCAAAGATTTGAAGGAAGTGAAAGGGGTGAATTGATTAAGTTGAAGGTGACTTAGAAGGACAAAATTGTAGAATCAGTTTTCAGAACAAAAGGATCAAGGTTACAACATTTTCAAACCAAATAAGTGAGGATTAGATTGGACAGAACAAGGATCTGAAATCAGCAAAAGTAGAGTGCAAGTAATCAGGTCACACATTCTATTGTACTTTCTAATAATTGTATTAGTAGAATGAAATCCTATGGAGATAGGTTGGTTTAATAGCCATTGTATAAAGCCTTTAACAGGGTGACATTCCAAGTCAATATTTTATAAACCCTTTAGCTAGGTAGACTTTTGATAGAGTGTTAAAATCCTCTAATAGGGTAGGATCTAACAATCTTCGTAAGCTTTTAACAGGGTAGGCCTTTCACAAGGTAGATCATGAGAATGGTCAAAATATGTAACCTTAATAGGTGAACTTTATTGTTGCAGTAATGAAGAGTTGTGGGTGTCATCCCCACCCTAGTTTTACCTTCTCATTGGAGGTTTTTTGGGTAATCATATTTGGTGTCAAATGTTTATGTGGATGCATTTTCTTTACATGTTATTTCTATATGCTTATGCATGAAACATTTTTAAAGTTAAAATTTTTATTGATTAAAGTTTAGTACTTCTAATTCACCCCCCTCAGAAGTATATTTCCCACTTGTAAATCTCAACAATTGGTATCAGAGCTAAGTTCTCATCAAGAGAAGCCTTACATCTTGGAGAAAATATCTTGAGATGGAATTCTACAAGTTGGGAAATACCATTGAGAATCAGGAGATTGAGATGCACCTCTTACTGCAACAATTGGATGAAGCTAGAAATGCTTTGAGGAGTTCACTAAAGAGAAGGAAAGAGATTGCCATAGCTGAGAATGACACCCAATACAAGGAGATTGACACCACAATGTTATTTGTAGATGGTAACTCATGTGAGTTTGATGCAGTAATTGTAGATCTCAAGGACAAGAACAAAGCACAAGCTAGAGAGATCAGAAATGTCAAATTGGAACAAGAATCACAAGCAATACTACTATGTGCAGTGACTAAACAAAAGAAGAAAGCTATAGAGGATAAGGCCATGATTGAAGATGTAATGCCCCACCTAGAGATTCTTGGAAACAAGGATGAAAAATAAGCCAGAATTTTTTTTAAAAAAAACCAAGTGTAAGTGCACATGATAACAACCTACACAGATCATAAAGATAGCAATAGAAGACTATCACCCCAACCAACACCAACAGATCTCCAAATGCCACTACTACCAAAACCACAAACATGAAATCATAAGAGATCAACCAAGCTAAAAGACCAAAGCAAGCACCCCAAGCATCTTGGATGGCAAAGGGGCATAAAAGACAAAAGATTGTGTAGATCCCACCTCAAGTCAAGACAAGAACATTGCAAATTTTGCCAGGGAACAGTCAATATTTTTCTGACATGAGGTAAAATTATCTCCAGACCAGGGTTGTTGTAGCAGAAGGTAGTCTGATAGACCTAGAGTTAGTAGTAGCAAGATTGGATGATAGGATCATCTAGGCTTAACAATTCTTGGAGGATGATAAATTCATCAAATCCAATGACTTCAAAAGTTTCTTATATAAGATAAAATAGAGTGAGCTTGTCCTCCAAATGAAATATGATGAATCAGATGAATAAAGGATGGAGCTGATTGAAAATCTACACTCTTATGACCCTAAAAGTGAGGTAATGACCTTGGAAGAGGCTAGGGATCTTGTTCAGAGGAGTGGTATGTTGCTAGTACCTGGTTGGGACTTGGAGCAAGCATTTATGGTTGATCAATTCAGAAGACAAGAGAGTGCCATCTCTTATGAGGTAATTGGTGCTAGTGGTTTGAAGAGGGGAACTAATTTTAACATTGATACCAAGTCCTTCGTAGTTTAGAGCATGGTCCCTACTTCTAATAAACCAAAATTGATGGGTGTGTAGAGCACAGAGCAGGGCAACATGATAATTTGGACTTTGTAGGGTAGCTCTAGCAAAGAAATCTCCAAGGCATTGAAACATTTCTCATTCATGAATGAGGCAAGGTGGAGGAGATATAGGATAAATTATCCCAGGCTATACATGACTACATTGATGTTAAAAAGCTCTACAAAAATGAGCTCAAAAGTAGTCATGCATATAGAGAAAGAATTGTTGAACTAGAAGCTAGGGTCAGGGCACTTGAGGATGAAATTGCATCCCTCAAAGAATAGTTAGTACAAACAGAACAAATAATGGCTCCAATTCAGGGAGAAGAGGGACAAGGGACTTCAGTGCCAGCCAAAGATACTATTGAAGCTCTAGTATAGACTGAGGACACAAAAGAAGAGCAATCCTCATAGCCTAGGAGGATGAGCACTGACACTTAGTTAGTTTAGCAGGGAGGAGATGTAAGGATTGGGATCCTTAGATCCATGATGAGCCACAGGGTTGATACTCTAAAGAACCTATCTCAACAAGCTCATAGCTCTTTTGTTTCTTTGTAGAATGTTGAGCAAGTTTGCAATGAAGCACTTTCATTTTTAACTCCAATTTTCAACCTTTGGGGACCTTACATGCAATTTTTGGATAGATTGATAATGTTGATGGCTAAGAAGCTAGACTTACCAGATAAAATTTTCACAGCTAAGGAAAGCCTAGAAATGGTAAAATAACTGAGTGGCTTCTTTTTCGCTAAGTTACAGGTTATACAAGGAAAGTTGAGGATATTGTTACATGGAATGGAACCTTGTATACCATCAATTATGGCTACTAATAATGTAGTAAGAGACTGGCAGGAGTGGTCAACTTCCTTTGATGACATTTTGACCCAGGAGTCTACATCAGTAATTTTTAAATATACTTCAAATTCCCCTTTCCACTTTTTAGTTGATTCTCTCTTCAAGGCAGAGATAAATTTAAATAAATTCATTGTTGAGTCTAAGGCAATTATGGATGCTAGGTGGACCAAGGTCACTCAAGATTTACAAGGGGTAAAGGACACTAACTAGCCCACCAAGAGAGAAATTTATGTTTGGGAAGCAGTGGGTGAAATAAAGGCCCTGCTGACTGGAAGTAGCTAAGATATTTTATGTATTTACAGCAAAAGTACAGAGGAAAGAAAAGATCAAAGGCTTCAATATTAATGTTTTTTTGCTTCCTCAGCTACTTACTTTTTGATTGATTATTGTGGAAGATTGATCTTATGTATTTATTGTGTTCACCTTCCTATAGTTTTAGCGTTCCATTCAAATTTTGACATGTGTCCTCCTCTCATATGTAGCTTTTTGCAATCCTATTTATGGATTCCCAAGATGAGAAGTAGAGGTTAGTTGTCTATAGAATTTTTGATATGCAATATTATTATTTTGTAGTCCGTCCAGAGTGTGTTGTAGTTACTTGAATGATTTCCAAAATAGTGCATATTTGAATACAAAAGGAATACATTCTAAAAAATGGTCATCTCTCTATGTGTTATAGTTTGAGTTTTATCAACAATATTGAAATGAAATAGGAGGATTTATCCTCAATTGTCATTATCCTTGAAGTTTTGTCTCTTTTTCATATATCCATAGCCTTGAGACTAAGTAGACAAATTATTTTTTCAATTAAATGCAATTTAAATGATTGTATATTTCTTACTAATTGCTACTGATTTAAAGAATCAGGTAATTGCTTTCTATAATTGATAAGGTTTAGGGTTTATGAGGAGGATAAGAATCACAATGAAACTAAGAGTTTGATGTTAACTTTCTTAATCACAAGTTGATTAAAAGGGTTTAAATTGCTAACTATTCACTGTATAGCCCAATGGATAAGACACTGACCCATCCAAAGGTTTGAAGGCATATTAGAATATTCATATAACTATAGGACATTTATATAACAATCAATATCATTTTACCCTTTTTCTTTATGTTGAAGAGATAATAGTTTCAATCATGGTTTGTTTGTTGATTAATTTCTTTTGGTTACAATTAGCTGCTTAATCAAGGAAGTTTATCAACAAATCACAGAAGAATATTGACCATTTCTATTGTAGGGGATTGTCTTTTAGAGAAGAAAATCAAGTTAATGAGACAAATCCCTTAGGTTTTCCCACCTTGTCTTAGCAAAGCCTAAAGTGAAGTGAGTCCTGATGACTCTGTTAATTGGTCCAGAACTAAGATTTAGCCTTGTTGAACATAGCAGTTAGCTCATCCTTAGGCTTGTCCTTGGTCTTTTTTTCTTGGTATGAAGTTTAAATCTACTTGATATGTTCTTTACCAAAAAGAACTCCAACACAACTCTCAAAAATTTCGTATCAAATTGAAAAGTGCCCACTACCAGCCCACGCAGGTTTTTACAAAACCCATGTGATACTTTAATATAGCACTAAAAAGTATCGCACGACATTTCTTACAAAGGAGGGTGACACTTTCAAAGTTTGAGCAATACTTTTCTCAAAGGCATGCGATACTTTCAAGGTATTATACGACATTTCTCAAAAGGAGGTGTGATACTTTCCAGTGTCAAGTGACATTTCTCCAAGAGGCGTGTGATACTTTCCAGTATCGTACGACACTATTTCTATGGGCTTGTGATACATGTTTATGTTGCACCATGCTGATAAAATATCACCCAAAGAAACATAAGAACACCTAAAGAGAACACAAAAGGGGAAAAATAGAGTATAAAACCTCCACATTGGGGAGTACCGGATCCACATCTCGAGGCATGAACACTCAAACTATAACTAAATAATTAAAAGGCAGAAAGCTGAAATCTAACCATCTATCAAACAATAAAGGGAAATATACAGAAAGGAAAACATCACAATGAACAGAAAGCAACCTCCCAATTAAACATAATTAACATCACAATGAGAAAAATAACCACTAAGTATGTGGTTCCTCCCAACCATCAATGATGTCATAAGACCATCATGGGCCCAAGCCACCCCTCGCACGTAACATCCCAAGCCACCAATCATATCATCGGTGTTGTTATGATAGGGACGTCACTACTAAACATGCTACAATATAAGCAAAAGAAATCTAACATGCTAGAAGTAAAGCATAAGATAATCCTATAAGTAGATAACATCACCTACCACATACTAATCATCATAATAAGGAATCTGTTAAAACCAATATCATCTAAACATGATAAACAACATCCCAATGAAACCATAAATCACAAGAAAGCATACTCCGTATATTGAAGTACCAAGTGACCACATCCAGAAATGGTCGTACTAGGATATAAGATGGTCTCTGTACACCGATCTCTAGTAGTGGTGAAGGTAGCTATGCCTCCCAACCATGTGGTACCCATAGATCCACACCCACCGTGTTGATGGAGATAATGATTCAACCACACACACACAAAACAACAACCATGGCTAACACACAGGCCAAGTAGTATGATGACTGAATCCAAGACAAAGACAATGCATAAACTATAGGTCTTGGTCAGACACATCAATGGGCTACTATGTAGGGACTAACATCATGGAGATTTGCTTGGCATCAACAAGCCCAAGCTTGGATCATGTATCATCTAACTTAATTGGGTGCTCACACATTGTGTCCTCAAACTTAATCAAGTGCTCACACATTTTATTATCTTAAGTTTTATTACCACCCAGTATTTCATTTAGTTATCACTTATATAAAGCTTCCTCTACCAACCCATGATGCCATGATCGTCGGGCTGCAAGATAGAAGCCCCCTCCATATGCCACCCTACCCTACACATGCTCATCCAACGATGAGTGCCCATAGGCATGCAAATTCCCAATCCAACCCCAATGATCATAAATTTTGAAAGTACCACGAAAGATCGGTACTTGCAAGTCATCTGAAAATGTATGTGCATGTACTTGTGTGTGGTGCACCACCATCATGAAGATCATAACAAAAGGATTGGAAGAGAACACAAAGCAACAAGTCCCTCAACCAAAAATAAAATCAAAAGGATGGATGCAACACACATCCCAATGCAATAAAAGATGCAAAAGTGGTCTAACTGATATCCAAATGGATCATCTAGGTCCACGAACCACATAGTGCCAAGAAAACTCAAGAAAATAGGGTGACACGCAAAATGAGGTAAAAACCCCAAATTTGGAAAAATTCCAAAATTAAAACCCATTTGGCCTTTTGGTTCAAAAATCTTGAAAATCCAAAAATAAATGAAATCAGACACCGTATGCAAAAATGACCAGCATAACGGCTCAAAATCTGAAACCCCCATCTCGAAAATGAGGAAAGCATTCATACCCAACCAACTGGATAGAACCAACAAACAAAAATGGAGGGGAACACTAGTTCTCTACCTCCTAACATACAGCTACAAGAAATAGAAGTTAAAACAGAGAAAAAACAATAAAATGGGAAGGCCCTACCTGATAGCAAAAGGGAAAAAATAAAAACCCACACAATAAAATAAATTACCTATCAAATCTACTAAAAACGATGGCAAAGCATAAACTCCCTGAGCCGAATCCAATGAAATGAACCTCGTGCAGATCCCATGCTCACAGCTCCTAGAATGAACAAAACAAGAATCCTTCAGAAGAGGATTTCCAAATTTTCTCTCCAAATTATATTTCTAAAATGTGAGAAGTGAATAATGAATTCACTTTTTCAACACTTATTCACTTTTTGAGTGAATAATCAATTCTGGAAATTAGCCAGTTGGAGTAGCTAAACTCCGAATTGACCCAAACAAAAATAGGTTATTATCTATAACAAAAATTCACCTAAGGCAAAGTTGCCAGAAATTAAATTAGAAAAGATTTAAAACCTCAAAACCCAAAATCACAGAAAAACACATAACACTTTCGCGACAGAGCAAACCTCTAAATGCACAAGCACGCTCACTGGTCTAATCACATAATGAAGATGAGTTTGGATTTACTAATCATTGAAAGGTTTTAATTAACATAACTAAAATAAGGATATGTTGACCATACAGGGACAACATTGGTAATTATGAATAGTTGAATCACTAACTCCATGTGTCACTACTAGGGATATAATTCCTGCACACTAAAACACACGATCAAGTGCAATTACATATAATATCATAGCCAAAGCAACCTATATTAAAATACCTATTTAATCCATTTACATCACTCACATTTGCAAAAAAATGCGTACAGATACAAGAATGTAGTAAATAACCATAGCATAAAATTCATCTCATGACATAATCAACAAATATGTCAAAAAAAAAAAACCACATAACCAGATATCCTCAAAGATCTATTGTCATCTCAAAATAGCATCAACATGCAAAATGATAACTGAATAGCATAGGAGTAGAACATCATAGTACCCAAACAAGTATAACATTCGACCCTCGAGTCAACATAAGGTATAAAATAAGAGTAACAAGTATCTCTTGAATCAAGATAGATAAGGTATAGACTACAACCATGAGAGGCACTACAGAAGAAGACAAAAGAATCTTGTTAAACAGATTGGAAGAAAAATCAGCAAAACTATCTAGGATCTCAAACATGCAACTAGACACCCTAAGTCAAATGATGAATGCCCATCATGAGTTGAATTTCAAGGACATTGAGATAACTACATTAAAATTATAAAATGAGCAATTACAGAATGACCTAAAAAGAGAGAAGGAGTTTGCTAAAAGCTTCAATAAGCCAAATGAAGCCATCAAGTACTTTGAGAAACTATTGAAATCCCCTAGATCCAATAAAAACACATCAGGTTTGGGCTATACAAGCATTGAAGAAGGAGAGTTGTCCAAGACTATTGAACAAAGGAATGATAAAGGTAAGAAATCCAAACCCACTTGTCATCATTGTGGAAAGAAAGGAAATATAGCTAATGTTTGTAGGAACAAGAATGCTAGTCAGATGCCAAGACAAAGAATCTAACACATTGTTACAAGTGAAACAAACAAGGTCATCGGGCACATCAATGTAGAAATAGGACTATGCATGCAACAAGATTTGAAGGACGCTACTACAATTGTTAGAAGTTTGGACACAAAGCCTTTAAATGTAGATCCAAGACCACATGGTCATCAAACAAGGGAAGAATCCATGAAAATTTCTATAATTGGGACTACAATAAAATAAATAACTATCACTACTATCAAGAGTATGGACACATCCCTAAGAATTGCATAAGAACACATTTCAGTGGAAGCTATAGCATATGGTTAAGCCAAACTACATGATTTAGTTGTTTGAAGACTGGTCATATCAGTAAGCACTACCCAACAAGATCAAAGGCACCTAACTTAGAGTCAAACAAAGAAAAAAGCAAGATAGATGTTGAGCACATTAGAGGAAAGATGAATAAGACATGGAAGAAGAAAGATGGATGTGACACATCAAATGAAGGGATCACTTCACCTAAAGCGTTAAGTGGTCATACTTCATCAAACTAAGCAAAAGAAGGTATGTGGGACTGATACTTAAATGCTTTATCATACATCAGTTCCTAGAATAAGCTAGTACTGAAAAAGGATAGATCGACATGAATAAAGATGCAAGATTAAATCTTCAAAGTTTTCACATTTTTGTCAAATAAGGAAAGATTACTTTAGATGCTGAGTAAAATCCTAGTATATGTCGAGTTGTCTGCCAAAGTTAGTTGAAGCTGAGTTAGTCGTGGCTATCGAGTAAAATGGAAATTCTTATTGAAACTGAGTAAGGGAAACTCCAGTAGATGCCAAGTATTGGAAAATCAATAGAAGTAGAGTGAAATAAAAATTGCATAAGGAGCCAAGTGGATAGTTGTATATGCACTAAGCATTAAATGCTATGTAATGAAGGGTATAAGGTCAAGTTTTTGATCATTTTTCATCATTACAAACATAGAGTGAGAGAGAAGAGAATAGAAGCAATTTCAAGCAAAGACAAAGAATTCAAGTAGATTCCAATAGTGATTCAAAGTGATATCATCAATTCAAGGTATTTACCCAAGTGTCAAGCTACACAGTTATGCAATTTTTACATCTTGAAACCCTAGTTTTTAGAAATGGCATCTCACTCTAGGAATCCCATAGACAAGGAAACGTTTGAGTTTCAATTGGTCAGAAATGAAGTTAAACAACTAGATTTTAGGCCAATTTCTGAAGTCGTGTATAAGAATGACCATGTTAGTGCATTATCTATAATTCCACCTAAGGTTGTTATGGTGCAAGATGTTAGAAAGTGTTATAACTATAAGGTTGGAGCAATTCATGACATGGAGATTCAACAATCCTATGATAAACTTTGTGAGAATAGGGTATTAAAGGAAGAATTTTAGATTGTTGAAAGGAAGGGCTTAACTCATGCCCTAGATTTCCTTATAGTTTTCAAGACAGAGTGGATAAGAATAGTTTTGAGCAAAATTCATGATGGATGCTTATGGTTGGAAGATGACCCTATTAAATTGTCAAAAAGAATCATACATAAGGTAACAAGATACCCAACCCTAGAATGGCCAAAGACCCTAAGGAGTGATTTAAAAGAAGCCATAGAGAAGAACACTGGGAAAAGTGGAATAAAACAGGCATGACTATTAACACAATCAGAGGTCCACTTGTAGAATTTGCTATTAAGGTTATATCTCATAAATTCTACCAGTCAAGCTGACTGAATAGTGTGCCTTACATTGCAATTGATGTGGGATACAAACTTGTCAAGAAGAATCATACATATGATCTAGTAGAACTACAACTACAATAGATTATGGAGAATTTGGGAGCAATAAGGAGATCTAAGAGTGCTCAATGTAAGTTTGGATTAATTTTGATTTGCATATTTTACTATGTTCAGAATGAATTTCCCTCTTTTGGTAAGATAAGTTGGAAGAAAAATAGGTCTATAGCAGTACAAGTAAATGAGTACATAGAGCAGATGGGAGCTAATTTTGAAACCTTAATGACAAGCTATTTTGAGGACTTTAAGAAGTCTATGAAGCAAAGACTAAGAATTCCAGTCTCCCTAGTGGATCAGCATATCAATGACATTTGTTTCTTAGTTGACATTGACTGCACTTATATCCAAGAAACAGTACCAAGGGTGAGATGGCTAAGGCCACTTGGGTATGAGATAAACATAGATCAATCACAACATTGCTTGTAGAAGACATTGATAAAAGTGCAAAACCTTTTGGCACTTTTGATGTTGTAGAGCCTAAGGTAGAGATGGAGTTGAAAACTACTTCAACCCTAAAGAAAAAGGATAAATTGGTCAAAAAGCTTAAGGCCAAATTTGGTGAAGGGACAACAAAAATAGAAGAAGAAGATGAAGAAGAAGAAGAAGAAGACCAGGGCCAAGAGCCACTTGCCTTAACACAAGGCATGGGAGAAGATGCCGAAGAGGAAGAAGGTGTGGAGGGGGAAGAGCAAGCCAAGGAAGCACCAACCAAACCAGAGCCCAAAAAGATAAAAGCTTAGAAATAGCCTACATCATAGCCCAAGTGTAAGAAAACTACAAAGCCAAGTCTAGCTAAGCTTACTACAAGGGCAAGTACAAGAGCCACAACTAAAGAGGCTAAGGAGCAAGAGAAGAAGAAGGCTACTGAGTAGCAAGATATAGCCAAGGAGAAACTGAGAAGGAAATATGTTTCTCAACCTGACTCAGATGAAGAGAGAACAGAGTCAAAAGATACAAGCCAATTTAGGGTGGTAAGTCACACCACCAAGTTTGATTTAGAAAATATATGTGATAATATTAGAGATAATGCATACTTAATTGGCTTAAAGAGAATTGATTTTAATAAGTTGAGTAGAGGAGAACAAAACATGGTTGAGGAATCAGTCTACACCATGATGGCAAAGTTCAAGAACACCCCACTTGAACTTGATAATTCAATGCCCAAAGAGTTATATTCTATTGTTAAAAATAAATGGCATTATTTCCTTAATATGGAGAAAGAAATAAGAGAGTCAACATTGGCTTGAGTAATGCCTGAGCTCACAAAAGGGAAAATAACCAAGGCCAATAAGAAGCATGGGAAAAAATTTGCACCCAAATATAGAGCCTTTAGTATTCTTCAAAATAAGATTGAAGATGTTGTCAAAAAGTCCAATCAAATGTGGAAATTACTCTATGGCCCAACAACTATAAAAGGAGACGAAGATCCCTTTGAAGGGGAAAAAAATGGAGAAGAAGATGACAATGATAAGGAATGTGAAGGTGAAAAAGAAAAGGCAAATGATATAGTGGAGAAGAAAACTCAAAAAGATGATATGGCAACTGTTGAAGATCAGCAAATAGAATAGAGTGTGCAAGACACACAATTGTCACCAAGTCCTCTATGTGACACTTATACACCTGTAGAAATAATAAAAGTAAAGGATGTTCCTAAAAACTCTAGTCAAAATGTCAATCCATTGACTGTAGAAGATCTCAAAAAGATCCTTGACCAATCAACTCTACAAGCCCAATTATGTAGTAATCTAGTGTTGGTCAGTGTAGATGAGTTACAAAAAGTAGTAGCTAACTTGACTAGGGATAAGATAGAAACACAAGAAGCATCTTATGTCATCCCTATAGCTACAAATGGACAACCTAAAGAGCAAGCTACAAAAGATACATTATCTAAGGTTGATTCCACAAATAAAATCCCTATAACTACCAAGGAGCTAGCAAAAGACCAAATAGGACAGATTGATACTTTTGTTCCTACTACACAAGTACAAGGTGCACCACCATAGATAATAGTAATTGACCAAGGAAGATCAAAGGAGGAGAAGGAGGCCCCAAAGGAAAAGGAGCAAGAAGAAATTAAAACTTTGGTTAATCTTCCAACCACTGGGACTCCAACAAGAATACCTCAAAAGCCAAGCACTAAAGCAATATCACTTCAGATTTCAGCACTAGGCTTGAGCTCTAAAAAGGTTGCAAGGGTGATTCACTATGGAGACCCTAAATTAGATGAAGAAATAGTCATTCCAAAGTATGACTATGCAACCATGAACATTGATTAGATCAATAAAGTGCAAGGGGTACAAGAAAGGAAAAAGAAGTAGGAGATGCTCATAAATGAGTATAAATAGAGGCAAGCATTAATTGAAATAAAAGATGTCTTTCTATATGCATTTAGCTTGCAGGCACCTGATGAAGCAAAGCCCATTATGGAGAAACTTTCAGAAATAGTGGACTAGGTGCAAAGTGAAGACCATGATACCAATACAAAATTGATGGAATGGTCAGAAAAGAAGTTTCAAGAAAAGATGAATGAAAGAATATCTAGTGAGATAGCACTTTCATAGGTAGAGTTGGCTAAGAAAATTGAAAGGGTGAAAATAGTACTTGAGAACATATTCTCATTGTATACAAAGTTGTTTGATCCATCAATTTTCACACAAGAAACCAGCCAAAAAATAATAAGCTTGGAAAGAAATCTAAAAATATCAAGCATGCAACTGCCAAAAGATCTAGCTCAAAGTGAGAAGCACTTTAACACAATGCTTGACACACAAAAGGAACTAGTTGTATTGATAACAGAAGAGGCTAACACTAGAACCAAATTAGTTTAGATTCAATCCTCCCTAACCCCTCACATGGAGATTTTATAGAAAGAACTAGCCTATGTAGAAAATGTGATAAAGAAAGATACAAATCTTTCAACATTAGATGGCTTAGTTCACCTTATAGCAGAGATAGCCATCCAAATTAAATCTCTAGAAGTTATAATACAAAACTAGGATGTTGCTCTAAGAATTGTAATAGAAGTGAACAAAACCTTCTTGGAAAAATATTCAGTCAATGTATAGACACTTTGACATAAGTATCAAAAGGGGCAAGAAATTGAAAAAGGGGGAGAAAAATCAAAAAGCCAAAAGGAAACTTAATTTGCAAGGGGAAACATGTGAAAGGGGGAGCTAAAATGAGAGGAGTGATAAAATAAACAGAGAAAAGAAAGGAGAAGAGAAAAAAGGAAACAAGGCATAACAAGATGCATCAGATAAAGAGTATTAGAATTCAAAATAAAGACAAGGAGAATCAGTAGAGGCAAATCAATCTACTTAGAAAGATTTTTGATATAAGGATATGGCACATCAACTCAGGGGGAGATACAATATTTTGAGGTATATAGTCCTTCACAAAATTTTGAACAATTTTGAATTTTTGCATATATGTTGAATAGAATGTATATTATACTCTAGGAGATTAGTTTCATCATGTATAGTTAAGTGTTTTTGTCACTCATGTCAAAGGGGGAGATTATTAATCTCAAATTGGTTTTGACAATTGAGTGTCAACACACTTAAGAAATTTTCTAAGTTGAGAAAACAGTCAGTGTTGAGCTAGTTTCAAGTGCTGAGTGAATAATAGATGTCGAGAAAGTTCAAGTGTTGAGCTAGACAAAATTTAGTATGTGTCAAGCATCACTAATCAGTAAGGCCGAGCAATACATAATCAACATAAGAGTTTGTGCCTTCACAAACTAAGATGTAAACCATTTTTGAGTCGACATATGAATAAATCTTGAAGGATTAAAGATAAGATCAAATCTATTTGGATTCTCTATGCAATCAACATGCAACCAATCAAAAAAAAAAATTGAGCAAAAAATTTGGATGAATCTTAATCGTAGATTCATACCTAACCCTAAGTCATGAAATCTTTTCAAGGAGATGAAGCCCCATACTTTACATAGTGTGTGAGAGAGAATGCATGGGAGGAGATCATGCTAGCAAAGATTTGAAGGAAGTGAAAGGGGTCAATTGATCAAGTTGAAGGTGACTTAGAAGAAGGACAAAATTGTAGAATAATTTTTCAAAACAAAAGGATCAAGGTTATAGCATTTTCATACCAGATTAGTGAGGATTAGATTGGATAGAATAAGGATCTAAAATCAGCAAAAGAAGAGTGCAAATAATTAGGTCAAACATTCTACTATACTTTCTAATAATTGTATTAGCAGAATGAAATCCTATGGAGATAGGTTGGTTTAATAGCCATTGTATAAAGCCTTTAATAGAGTGACATTCCAAGTGAATGTTTTGTAAATCCTTTAGCTAGGTACACTTTTGATAGAGTTTTAAAATTCTTTAATAGGGTAGGATCTAAAAATTCTTGTAAGCTTTTAAAAGGGTAGGCCTTTCACAGGGCAGATCATGAGAATGGTCAAAATATGTAACCTTAACAGGTGAACTTTATTGATGTAGTAGTGAAGAGTTGTGGGTGTCATCCCTACCCCAATTTTACCTTCTCATTGGAAGGTTTTTGGATAATCATATCTGGTTTCAAATGTTTATGTGGATGCATTTTCTTTACATGTTATTTATATATGTTTATGCATGCAATGTTTTTAAAGTTAAAAGTTTTATTGATTAAAGTTTCATACTTTTGATTCACCCCCCCTCTTAGAAGTATACTTTCCACTTGTAAATCCCAACATAACTGGTCCACACAAGTCAGTATGAAAAATCTCTAGTATTCCTTTAGAGGTATGAGCTTTACTCTTAAAACTTGACTTTGTCATTTTTCCTAATTGACATTGTTTGCACATTATATTATCAAGCTTCTTCAACTTAGGCAAACCTCTAACTTTTCTCATATTATTAATATTGACTAGGTTATCAAAATTGACATGACATAACCTGGTTTGATCAACCTTTCCAATCAATGTCATATATCTTAGCAATCTTGTTTTCATACTCAACCTTACATCCTGAATTATTCAGTTGTGACACACTTAAGAGATTATAGTTAAGTCCTTTAACCTAGTAAGCATTGTTACATAAAATATCATTTGTGAGTTTTATAGAACCTTTTCTTTTTATCAAATATGGTGCATTATTACCAAATCTTACACTATTTCCATCATAACAATTCAGGGTAATGAACTTACTTTTGTCTCTAGTCAAGTGATGTGAATACCCATTGTCAATGATCCATCTGTTATTCTTATTCACACAAGTCACAAGTGCAATTGCCTCACCTTAATTAGATTCATCCTTCATTGCAACATATACCACTTCATCATCATGTTCATCACATTCATCTTTTATTTTCTCTTCAACAATATAGCAAGACTTCTTTCCTTTGTCTTTGTAGTCCTTGCTATCTTCAACTCTCCTACTTTTGTACTTGTCACCACCTCTATAGTTCTTCTTCTATGGGCATCTAGTAGAAATATGACCAAGCTAATTGAAATTGAAACAAATGATAGGTAATTTATCTTTAAACTTTCCTTTACCTCTTTGGAATCTTCTTGCCAGTAGTACTTCAAGTTGTTCTACATCCTTCTCATCTATATCACTATTACTAGATGCATACTTTATTTTCTTCTTCTTCTTCTTCTTCTTCTTCTCATAAGGTTCCTTCAATGACACATTAGCTTTGAAAGCAAATTCAATATTTTTTAAGTTTTTAATTATCAAAGTTAGATAGCTCAAAAGTAGTGAGCCTACCTACGAGACCTTCAAGTGATAGATTGCTCCCTAGTATACATCTCAATTATTGAATTGCAAAAACTCTAATAGAATATGTGGGTAGTAGTGTTCTTAAAAATTTTCTTAGCAAAATATCATTATCTATATTTCTAGTAGCTTCTCTTATTGAATTAAAAATTTCTTTTATCCTTGCAACATATTGAGCAATATTTTCACCTTCTTCCATTCTCATATTATCAAACTTACCTCTAAGACTTCTAGCTTTGGCTCTTAGAACATGAGTGTCTCCTCCATATATTATGGTTAAGGCATACCACATTTTCTTTTCACTATCAAGACCTTTGATATCATAAAATTTAGCATAGCTTAGGGCAAAGGCAATCTCCAACATTGTCTAGTTATGTTTTTCTTCTTTATTATATCCTCGATAGTTCAGGCTCTAGCAAGTTCAACATGCTTGTATACCTAAAATGTAAGCACACTTATACGATTCATTATATCCAACATTGCTCAAGAATGAGGTCTCGAATGGCAGCTCATAGCTCTATATTCATGGAGTGTAAGGGTTTGTAATGGAGGCCCTCAATTTGACCTAGTTTGTGCTCATGCAAATACACCATGAAACAAGAGATTCAAAAACTAAAATATGAATGCAAATGAAGATGTAAACTAATATAAATGATGACAATGCAAAGTAATGCAAGAAAGGAAATCTAATCTATTAAAGGAAATAACAATGCAATATTAATCTATGAAAACAACTATGACTCTAAGATAATATGAAAATGCAAGGATGAAACCTCATGATGGAAGCCATGAATGCAAGAGAGAATAAGACGAGAAGATAGAAGTTCTCCACAAAAATTTTTAATGCTCAAACTCCTCCAAAAATTTCTCTCCAAACCTATAGCATAACCATAGAATAATCATGGATCATTCATGGATCAATCATTGATCAATCATGGATCAATCGTGGATGATCATGGATCAATTATGGATCAATCATGGATGTCTAAAATGAGGAGAGGGCTCTCTCACATAAAAGAAAATGTAGTGGTGAGAGGCTTCTCACAACCAATATGGGATAATAGAGTTTGATCCATATGAGACAAAATTCCACCAATGAAAAAAGAGGAGTGTTTGAGAAGAAAGTGGAAAGAGGAAAAAAGAGGACTCCCACTTAAAGATATGTGCATTTAAGTGTAGAGAAAATTTTAAAAGATTTATTTAATTTTTATTTATTTTATTTCCTTTTTAAGTGGGGATTTATTTAATTAAAAGGGAACAAGTTATTTTAATTAAATAGGAAATATTTAATTACATTAAAAAATAAATTTTCTTTTAATTAAATGGGGACTTATTTTATTTAATTAAAAGGGAGATTTTCTAATAATTAAATAAGACTTAGGATAAAATGATCAACCTTGGAAATATTGAAATAATCTAATTTGACCAAGAAAATTGATTTGAATTGATTTAATAAAATATTGCAAACCATTGATTCAAGAAATTGATAAATTGAATAATGGGGGCTCATAGTTTGGGTGACTATTTTAGGGTGCATACATTTTCCATTCTTTGACTAATGTGTGGTCGACTCAGGAATGCATGCAATTAAAGAAAGAAATTGAAGTGTGAGATCGATTTGGGATGACAAAACAACTGAGATGTGTGGTTTATTTGGGAACACATTATGACAAAGAATACAAATAAATTTTGACTTTAAAAAGTTGATGATAAAATTGATAAAACTAAATCAAGGATTGAAGTTGATAGATACTACCCCCTCGTGATCGAAATCAAAATAAGATAGAGGAGAAATAGCAAATTGATAAATTTGATCAAATTGAACAAAAGATAAAGTTCTTGATGTAAGATGAAAGAGATAAGAATTACAGAACCAAGATAGATCATCAAGTATAAAATATTATTCTCCAAAGGTGATTTAGAAGAAAAGAAGTGGGGTAAAAGAAAATGGAAGGTAGAAATTTGGAAGATATGGAAAGAAACAAAAAGAAGAATATAAATTTTCCATAAGAAATAGAATGCCCCAAAATTATTTAACTATTTAAGATAGAAATTTTGATTGAGATCATGAAAGAAGATAAGGAAATGAAGATCAAAACATGACCATGGTTGATTAAGATTCCACAAGAAAGATGAAGGGAAAACTCTCTCAAACTCATAATGTAGCCTTAAAATGCAAACTAACATGAAGTCTAATAATGCAAGCTACATGAAAATGCAATGGTGTACTTGCAATAGAGCAACTGTAACATAAGATTTTGTGTTCATCATTATTAGGGAATGTAAAGGAACTTATTTTCATCATTAGGCCATTATTAATGGACATTGAAAAATCACACGATCATCACTAGTCACAAGTGCAACTATGAAGATATGAATGCGATTTATATTGGATTGGAATGTGGAAAGATTCTAACAAAAGCATCAAAGACATAAAGGTCAAGATGATCGTGATGTTAGCTTACCCAATTTAATGTAGCAAAACCATGCTCACATTAAGGCATAGATGTAGGATGACCAGAAGAATGGTTATGCAAACATAGTCAAGGATGATGTCTCAAATCTCCTGAGTGTTTCAAGGGGACAACAAGAGACACTCTAGAGTTTCAAGACCACACCCACAAGAAAAAAATAAATAAAATTATGCCCCATGCCCCAAGTCCTCTAGCTATGCATCCTAGAGAGACTTAGGAACAATGACACTCAACAAAAATCAATAATAGTCAGCAAACAAAGAAAAGATCATGACATAGCTCAAACATTAAGTGTTTCTATTTAAAAATTTAACTATGTTAACTGTTATTGAGTTCTAAGGATTAGGATTGAAGGCTTGCATGTAAGGACATGACAAAATTGGGTAAGAACAAACCGATAAGTGTTGAAAAACACTCGATGTCAGGGGTTGTATTGAAAAATATAGTTGAGGTGGTGTTGAAAAACACCATTTGCGAGTGTCCTAAAGACTAACGCAACCAACAGACCAAAGAAAACATAGTTATGCCCCCTAGATAAAGACTAATTCCAAACCAAGGCAACAAGGACAAGGCATGATGGAAAAAGACCAAGTGACGAGGACACGTGTTAAGAAAAAGGAGTGCAAAGGCCTCAAGTAGCACTCATTTATAGGTTTTCACCACTTGGATTTTTTTTTTTTTTTTTGGAATATATATATATTAAAGATACATCAATACATTTATTACTAAGATGATCATTTTTTAGGACATTTTCCAATTTTTTGAATTTTGACAGTATTTGGATTTTTGAAATATATCATTTTTTTGTATTTTTCGAGATCAATAAATATATAAAAATAATATAAAATGCCGCTAGACAAAAACAAGGACCAAACTCTCATGCAAGACCATATCATGTAGTCCCATTGTCTAGCAAGGTGAAAGACAATAGTGCTTAGCAAGCTGGTGGAAGAAATGAAAGACAAGAGAATAAATGAGAATAAAGGGAAGAAATCCTTTGGGAAAAACTCCTCAAGATTACCCAAGCTAGGAAAAATTGTCATGTAAAGAAAATTTGGACAAGAAATGAAAGGCCAGCATAGGATAATTCACAAAAGCATAATGTAAAAGTGGGAAAGATGCAATCCAAAGGAGTAGACATGCCAAGAGGTTTCATAGCATCATATTTTACTCTTTTTTATTAGATCTAGGCAAAATGGGTAAATGGGAAAAGGATAGTGAAAGACTAGAATGAATGGAGGAAAATAGATATGAAGGCTAAACATGAAAGAAATGAAAAAAATATCATCATAAGATAGCTCACAAGATAGCCAAATGTTTGTGAATAGGTCAACATTGTCAAAATCAAAGAGAGAAGACGGAATGGATGAAAGATGTAGAAGAACTACGCATGATGCCTAATTGTCAGATTTTCATCATGGTACTTATCCAAGGCACCACAAGGGAGTCATTTTCACCATAGGAAAAATTTATTTCTCTTTACTTTTTCTACCAAGGTGTATGATTACCAGGTTTTCACCAAGGCACATTTTCAAATTTTTCATTTTTTTTCATTTTTAAATTTTTTTTTTGAAGTTTTTGGAAGAATTCAAGCTTTTTAGATAATTCTCCTTGAAAGTTTAAACCATGACATGCAAAGGAGTTGAAATTATATGCTCAAATATGCTAATAGGGAAAGGAAGATGGAAGACAAAAATGGAGGATATGGCTTTATGCAAAGGGAGTGAGATTGGAAGATGGAAATTAAGGCAAGATCAACATCAACACACACCTTGAAGGGTGGCAAGAGGATGAAGAAAATGTGAATGAAGGAATAAGTGAAGGAATATGGTGAGTGGATGGAAGAGGTTACAATTTAGGTGCCTGGAATGGAAGAATGCTTTTGGAAGAAGATGAAGTGGAATTTTTTGAAAGCTTGAATGTCAACTTCAATTATTGTTCAACATTAGAATCTCTCAAGAGAGACTTTGGAATTCATATAGCCATAGGCCTCTTTTCATTTCTTTTTCATGATTTAGAGATAATATCTTCAATGATGGATTTTGGAACCCATACTTGTCTTATAATTTTTTTCTTAGATATCTCTTTTGACTTAATGCCCCCATGTTGATTAGAGGAGACATGGTGGTCTTCTTTTTTATATGGATTCTTGAATGCTTATTTTTCTTGTATTGAACATTTAGGTTACTTCCAAAAGACTTGGGACTTGTGGAAGAAGAAGGATGATATTACTGGTTTAGGTAAGTGGGTGGATGAAAAGGATTCAAGGATGTGCATCTACATTAATCTTGAGGAAAGATAGGAGCAGGAGGGACATAAGGACCCAAGATGGATGATGAATTAGGAGAGTTGGGAGGGGAAAGTGAAGGGACATAATGACCCAAGATGGAAGAAAGACATGAAGCATTTAGTATTGGTGGGGAAGGTCCAAGGATGGATGTGGAAGATGCAAAAGGGTAATCAATTAGTTCATCAACATTTATATAACAATCAAGGACATCAACATATTTAGAGTGAGCATGAGGATTTTCAATAGGATCATGAACATATTGAATAGGAACAACTTCTTTGATAGGAGTACTTGAAGTAGAAGGTGGAAGGGAACATGGAGTGGTAAAGCAAGAAGATGGAAGACTTTGATCTTGACAAGGATCTTTGGATAGCATAAGTGTAGAGTTTTGCTCTTGATTTTCAATAGGCTCAACATTGGAAGTAACAACACTATTTTTAATAACCTTAATAGAAGTATCATCTTTGGAAGGCACAACTATATTAAGGTTATTTTGATTGTCAATAAGCTCAGTGGTGTAAGCAATAGGTTGATCTTGCTTAGGAGAAGACTTAAGACATGGTGGAATGAATGAGGAAGGGCATGAAGGATCAAAAGGACCATGAAATGAATCAAAGACATCATGAAAATAATTGGATGACATGGAGAGTTCTTGATCTTGATCTTTCTTTATATTATTTTCTTTATCATTTTTAGAGTCCTCTTGACATGAAGCCACTCCTAAGGAGAAAGAAGCATGTTGGAATTGTATGGAAGACTTTGGAATAGATGATGAAGGACTAGCTGAAGTAGACATTATAGAGCATGAAGGCTTAGGCTCTTTAAGTTTAGCATTATCAAAAGTATTTGCAGCCAAGTGAAGGTTATCTTGTGTTTCTTTAAGAGGTAGCCTTTTGAGGATAACTATAGGGAACTACATGAAAAGTAGTAGGATCTTTGTTAATGAAGGATTGGTAGAAGATTTGAGAGACTCAAAACTTTAGGAGATGTATGGATAGTGGAGGAAGTAGAAGATGCAAGTTGAGCATCAGAAGAAAAAGGTTCAACATTAACATGATCTTGCTGAGTGGTATAATATATATTTTTAGCATGAGGGTTCTTAGAAGAGGAACTCTTATGCAATTGATGTTTTATTTCAGCGCCAAAAAATACTTTCTCTTCCTCAAAAATGCAGATTTATCATCTACGTATTGTTCACAAAATTTATCAATGTTGTTTCCAAAATTTGAGTCATATGGATTGCCATCAATATCTATCCATGACTCATCCCCTTTAAGCGCAAGCATAGGACTAGGAGGACATTTAGGACTTGTAGGAATATAATAGTCATCATTGTTGGCGCTAAAAATTGCATGGTCAATTTTGAGCGTCCATTGAGAAAATCAAGCCCTTAAATGCTTCATAAATGCAAATGTACCTGGTTGTACCTATAAGGCCCCAAAGGTGTTCAATTTTTCTAACACCTTCTATTCAGCCTGTCTACCTATTCCATGAAGATAAATTGATATTTCAAGTTGTTTGGCGAAGTCCTGTTTTGAGCCAGTGTCTAATTTGCATTTTACCCAAGTGTCGAATAGTGACAGGAGGTTGTGTTTGTCGTTGAATATCTTGCACCCAGAAATGTGTCATTACTTACCACTTTGGAAGTATCTAATATCCATACCTAAGAACCTATGTTTCAGATTTTGAGTCATTTTGAGTCCATTTGACTAGGTTTTGAATCCCTCAAAGTTGGTCAGTTATTGTTTTCATTCTTTTGCACTTTGCACACTTTTTTGGGAAGCCCTGTTTGAGGTATTATAACTTTGACCCAGTTGAATAAAATGCTAAATTTCCTTTTGTTTTGCATGGTAGACATCAGAGACTTCCTATGTTTCAATTTTTAAGTCTTGACGAATCCGTTTGATCAGTTTTCAAATGCGATTCCAAGTGGAATTTCTAAAGTTTTACTGATGTTAGTATTTGCAGATTGATTGGAACCCCTATTCATGACATCATATCTCCTGATCTGTGATAGGTGAGATCAAATGGTTGGTTTCCTTGTGTTCTATACTAAAAATACTATAGGTGTGCCAGTTTTCAAATCTTGATGAATTTGTTTGCACACTTTTTCGGGTCAATTCCATTCGCAAAAAATGTTTTATATCAGTGCTTTCAGTCTGCTAATTCCAAGTAGCGTACTTTGAACGTCCACCATTTGCACCCAGTTATTTTTCATGAGCCTAAATCGTAAATCCATAATGACCTCATGACAGAGAATGAATGTCCTAGTTTTTATTTCCCCATGTGCTCATTTGCCTAGTTTTCCAAGCCAAATCTGAACCCAGTTTGTTGTTTTCTTACAGATGATTCTGAGAAGGCAACTTTGACAATGAATATCTTTTGACTCCAAATTCATCATGAGGCAAGATCTGACAGGGTGAAAGTATGTGGAGCAAAGAATCTATGGGTCAGGTTTCAAAGCCTAGTCAGTTGTTTGGATCAGTTTTCAAAGGTAGTCAATAGACCTCCTCACACTAGATTCACAGTTTGCAAATAAGTGATAAAGTGAGTTTTAATTGATCAATCAATGATAAAAATTGGTTTCCAGTTAGTTCAAGGAGATCAGTGGATTAGTTTGCCATATTAGTTGTTCAGAAACAAAAAAAAAATTTAGCCAGACCCACTTTGGGGACTGACTAAACTTCACTAGAGCACAGGTTAACCAGGAGAAAGTTGTGTAAAAGAAGTATGTACCTGCACTTATAGAATTCACACATGGTCAAAGTGAAGTATCTTCAAAGAATCTTTATATGAACTTTAGAGGTTTTATGGTAGTCTTGAGACGTATAATGCTTGTCAGTGGTAAGGCCAAATAGATTTTATGAAGCTATACAACATGTGTGAAATCACTTCAAAGCATGGAGTCAAGGATTCAATGAACGAGTTGGATAAGAAGGAGCTCCATGTGAAAGTGAATGGATTGCAAAGCAACTTCTTGAAGTTAGAGCCAAAGGAATCTACACCTTATGTTCTACTTTCAAACATTTGTATAGGAAATCTATGGGATCACTCTGGGATGAGATTGTTAAAATGGTGGATAACAGTGAACTTCCTAGTGACTTTAAATTTGAAAATAGATGGATTAATGTTGGCATTACCTACAAAAGACCAGTGGAGCCTGGACCCTGAAGAAAGTGCAGCTTTGGAGGCACCATTTTAAAGAAGGAAGTGACATTTTATTTTGAGCGAAAGAAGCCAATGAAATGTTGATAATAGTGTTTGATTGTGTTCCAAGTCTTATCTGTGTAATCCATCATAGTATTTGAGAGTGCATACAGTTCTTTAGTGAGAAGCTGGCTGTTGGGTGTTGCAGAGATAGCTGGATGGATGCAGAGGCAATCATGGATGAATGTGTTCTTCAATTAAAGGTTGCAAATGACAGTGAGAATTCCCAATCCTCCTGCGTATGTGCTTTTAGCTATTCTCAATTAGTGTTTCATTATAAAATGGCATGCCGTATCAAGTCCTCCACCTGTTGAATGACCTTGCCTGTACAAGAAGAAGCACCATGCGCTAAAATAAAGGGAACAAAGAAGATCACGCTTTCATGAAGGGGTTCCAAGGCAATTAAAAGGTAGCATCCACGCTAGCAACCATGAGAAGGCCCATAACCCTGCGCTAATCAAAGAGCCCAAATTAAGAGAAATCTACTGTTGAAAGGTAAAGCTCATGCCAATTGAAAGAATAGAGCACTCCGAAGCATTCAGATACAAGGAGGAAAGCTACTGCCCATATAACGGTTCATGCGATTAGAGGAGGCAGAAGAGGTTTTTTTTTTTTAAAACATTGATCCCACACTCGTTGTGATACTATAAATTTAATGTTTAAATACAACTGCAAGCGGATATTAAGTGTCTTGAAAGACACATGGCCCTTAAAGGCAGAGCATGCATGTGGAGGGGCCCGCGGGTCAGACCCAAGTATTTTGACCCGTGTGAGAACAAGAATTGGTTTGAAAAAGCTTACATTTCTTCGATTTCCCGTGAGATCGGGAGGTATATTTGTAAGGTTTTCGATGTTACGAGGAAAGTCTTGAGCGAATGATCGGAGGTTGATAAGCTAAGGCTTCCCATTGTTATGAGCAAGCAACCACATCGTATGATCAGGATATGCATGAAAGAAGCTTGATGCCCATACGAGATGAGGTTTAGCGTAGGGGCATAAATCAAATTTTTAAAGTCTTCGGTGCTACGCCCAAAGTCATGAAGGCGTAAAGGAAACTTCACCGTGCGAGCGTAAAGGCTCAGCCCGTAAGAACGTAAGGATAAATTCAAAGGCCTTTAGGGCTATGGGGATGGAATGAAGGATATTAATTAATATTAAAGTATTAGTTAATAAAAAATATCTCATATAGTGCACAACCAGTCAAATTTTGACAAGTGGCAAGTGCAGAAAGAGAAATGATTTTTAAAAGCAAAGTCCAAATATTCAACGCATAGATCATTAAAATGAAGGATTTGAAATAAATTTAAAGTTTATATAGTTCAACTATATAAATTTTTAAATTTTTCATTTTAAAAGGTTCTGATTCAGTCCAGCGGTCTGATTTTCAAATTGCCATAACGGGGGCAATTTTTGTCCGAATCAGGCACTTCAATATACCGTTGGAACCGGGAAGAAGTAAATTTTCCAAATTTGGGGTCAAATTTTGCACAGGTCTTCACTAGTTTAGGTTATAAGAAAATTTTTATTTTTCAGAGGCCTCCTTAGTGCAATGAGCAAAATTTAGCATGGAGCATTAGGATCAGTTATAGGGCAGTTTTGAAGACCTTTTGGAATCTGAATATGAAGAAAATCAAGCTTAATCATTTTTCTTGCATTATACAAGCTATTTTCAACTAATTTGTTACTTTTACCGAGTTCAATTTTACACCAAAATCAGTTACATTTTCATCATCAGATTTCTAAGATATTTGAGGCTTTTAGAGCCATAACTGAAAAAGATTTGATTTTCAATTTGAGGGAGAAGATAAGAAAGATGGTTTTAGTCTGTTGAAGAGGTTTTCCCAAAGGACAGATGTCATGTTCAGATCAGATCCGAGAATGAACTCTTCTCCTATATCTTTCTTTTCTTTCTCTATTGTAAGGGTTCCAGTTTTTGCACTGAGAAACCAATTGGTTCTAGTTTTTGCACTGAGAAACCAATTGGTTCCAATTTTTTGTCACTGAAAAACCATTGTTGGTAGAGAATTTGTAGTCATTCTGTGAGACCACTTTGTTGGATCCAGATCTATGATTCCACCCACATTCTTCAACACTTTCTCTTCTATATGAATAGCAAATTAAGTTTTATGCAGATAGTTCTATTCTGTTAGGTGATCTATGAGTTATTTTCTATATGTCTTTCATGTATTTGATTTCAAGGAAAAAAAATAAAGTGCAGCAAAGGGTTTCCAAATTCAATTTGAGTCTTGTCTCCTATTTATGGATTTGTAATCTTTCTAGTTTGTGATCAAGGATCATAGATTAGGTTGCATCTCATTTTGGAATGTATGTGGTTAAAATGTCTTGCACATGGATCAAAGAGCCATGTAATTGTTTGGTATTTATCACAGGGTTTTGCAGATTTCATGGTGGGATAATTTGAGTATGAGATTCAAATATGAAGTAGATGTCTGTTCACAAGGTGAAGGATAGATCAGGGATTTGGATGTAGTAATGTGTCTCAAATTTCCAAAAGATGTATGGTTATAATTCATTTAATTGCCCAATAGATAAGGCACTGATCAGAAATAGGATCACTAGATTTTGTTGCTCATATTTGGGTCTTGCTGATATCAACATTATTAATCAAACGCTTTTCCCTTTCATGTTGAAGAGCTATAATAGAATTCCCTCACTCAACTTATGAGATTCTTAGATCTGCATTTAGCTACTGTAGATTGATTTTATTTCATGAGTTATCAAGAGAAATAAGAGTTTTATATGCTTCATTTTAGATTCAGTGTATGCTTTGATAACTGGTACCATATAAAGAATCTACAAGTCTACCCGCCTAGGTTTTGTAGAGCTTGAAGCAGAAGAAGGGTCATGCCTTATAGTTGGCCTTGTGTCTGAAATGATATGTTGATAATGGGAGTTAGTTGCCCCTAGATGTGTCATATTCTCATGAGGATAATTGGAAATGGGTAACGTTTTCAAACACCAACAATCATCATCATAATCATTGTCACTATAGGAATTATAGATAGGAATATCACAAGACTTTTCATGTTGTTCATTATGGTATGTTTCAATAAGAGGAATAAGACTCTTGGTAGAAGTGGGAGAAAAATGATATCATGAAGAAGAGGTAGGTGAAGACCTACATGAATGATATTTAGAAGAATCATAGTAAGACTTGGAACATCAAGAATGTGAATGATATTTAGAACAATCATGATAAGATTTAGAAGATGAAGAATGTAAATGATATTTAGAAGAATCGTGATAAGACTTAGAAGATGAGAAATGTCAATGATATCTAGAAGAATCATGGTAAGACTTGGAAGATAAGGAATATTTGGAAGAAGGATATTGTGATATGATCTTGCATATGATCCTAGTAAGAATGTCTGATTTCTTCCCTTTTTCTATCATTTTTGTCACAATGTTAGCATCCATATATCTATTGGAGTAACAACACTTTTCAAATTCAATAAGGAGATTGAGTTCATCTGTACTCAAATGAGGGTCCATAACAAGATATTCAAGATCCATGGTTCTAGAAGAAGAAGAATCAAGCATGGAAGAAGGAGAAAGGATGAATAGAAGAAGGTAGAATATATGATAATAGGAGGAAAAGAATCAAGAAGACATGAAGAAGAGGATGAATGGAAATGGGAGATTAGAAAGACACGGAAGATGAAGAAAAAAAGAAGAACAAGAGTCATTTTGTGAAATTTGATACCATTTGAGTTCATTTGAATGTTGAAAAAAATGTAATAGCACTTGTAACCAACATGAAAGAAAAGGTACTAGTTGATAGGATAACCCTAAGAAACATTGGTACCAAACTAGGATAGTAAAAGCACTCACTTGTCCAAGAAAAAGAAATGATAAGATAGAATTTTGTAGTAAGGATAAATCAACACTATGACAGAGGAGCCCACAACTTTGAGTAAATATCCTAGCACAAATGGACTAGGAGGATGATTTACCCAAATTTTAATTAATTGAAATTGAATTTTTATGAAAGAGGATGGATAAGAGATTACTAAGACTCTCCAAGTGTAATATCAAAGAATCCAAAGGTATATCTTTTTCAACAAGGATGGTCTCTAATTCACCAATTCCAAACAAGGTCTCTTATGAAATCAATGATTACTAATTCAAGAGGTCAAAGCACAATAACCCAAGGTGCAAACAAAGTAGTTTGATCTTAAAGTCTTGACTCAGGAACTCAAATTTTGTTCATTTTAAATGTCCAACTAGGTGTATCAATAGATTTTTAATCATGAACTAGGCATGCAAGACATTAATTAGGGATTTCAAAAAAATGTCTTCAAACAATGAGCAAGGGATAGCAACCTTGTACATGAACAAGAATAGTGTTGTAGTATCAATCTAATCCTTAGAACCACTATTGTGTATGTTCTCAAAATATTTTTCAATCATGCACTTAGTCCCAGAAAAGAAAATTTGGTAGCACTATGGTTCTTAGTAATGTTCAACTTTGTAGCTTTTGCAATCTAGAGTGGGTGAAATTCAATCCCAATGCACTAAGATTTTGACATATTCTAAGAATTTAATCAATCAGAGATACTGAGGAGATCTGACAACCCAACAAAAGACTACACTTATGAGAATTTTTCTCACAAAGATATTTATATAGTGGTTGCTACTACCATATCAAAAATGACTATTACTACTTGAGGTTTTGTCCACATGGTTGACTTAATAAAGGGAATGTTCACTACGGTTGAACCCTCTCTAATCAAGGAAGACTCACAAAGTTATACCATATGGGAACTTGGTTTGGATTCAAGTGTTCCAAGTTTCTAATGTGCCCAAAAGAGAATAAAGCATACTCCTCTAGCCTGTTCACCTTAGCCAAACATAGCAAACAAGATTCTTTGACATGCTAATTTGAAATCACCTCGTCAAATGTTTGGAAAAGCCAACAATAAACACCACCAATCTCAAAAGAGAAAGTAATAATGGATGTTGAGGACAAATCCAAGAGAAATAGTGAGATAATAACAAATATCCTTCCCTACCTACAAGGGGATCTATCGTTGAGAAGTGCTTCACATGTAAGGCAAGAAAATGAAGCACATTCCCTCAAGAACTCCACAAATAGTGTTCATAGGGCCTAATTACTATGTGGAACACATATGTGTGAAAGTAAATCTAGATCCAATTTTAGAGCACCAAATGAAGTGTGAATCTATGAAAGCATGTAAAAGCACTCAAGCCAAACACATAAGATGTTCATTTTAGTTCCAAATCCAAATGTTATAGAGATCCTACAAAATACTTGATAATCTTTGCAATACTTATTTTTCTCTATTATACCTTTTGTTTATGCTTGAACACTTGCTCACAATGAACAAAGCAACAAGCAAAACAAGAAAATACAAGATATGCAATATATATCCAACTTATGTAAAACTAGGGTTAGATCTAAAAATTTAATTTTCAAAAGTGATAATAATTAGAAAATAACTCAAATGAAAGCTCACATCATGCATTGATCCATTGTAACAATTAAATGCAAGTTATTCATTAAATGCCTTTTTTTTATTAGTTTTTAACTTAGTCATCAAGATTGGACCTATAAAATACAAATTCAGATCCAAAACCCTAAATGTAGAGAAGAGAACCCCATGAAAAATTAGATAGATTTTTAAAAATGTCAAAATTTTGAAAAGACCTTTTAATTTGTGCCCTAGAGAGCCATTTTGCCAAAATAGACCCATTTTTGCAAATCAAATTATTGAGCCCTAATATGATCTCTAAAATCAAAATGCAAATAACCAAATTTGTTTAGAACTCGAAGAGCTTTCCAAAAATGTAGAATTTTTCAAAAAAGTTTCTAATTTTCTCCCTTAAATGATTTTTTATGAAAAATAAAGAAAAATTTATTAAACATCAAAAATACCTCAAAAAAAAAAAAAAAAAATGGACTGAAGTTTTTCTGATATGTCACCATCCTATAAAACAAAATTCAGATCAAAATAACAAGTTATTTGGGAGATACGATCAAATCTTTCATATCTAGGGTTTTTTGTCTCCAAACAAATTTGCACAAGAGAGTTACCTCCAAAAAATCCAAAATTAGCATGTAAAGGTGGGTTTCCCCATGGTGGGTGCCTAAAATGTAAGCACACTTTTATGAGTCATTATATCTAACATTGCTCAAGAATGAGGTCTCAAATGGTGGCTCATAGCTCTCTATTCATGGAGTGCAAGGGTTTGTAATGGAGGCCCTCAGTTTGACCTAGTTTGTACCCATGCAAGTACACCATGAAATAAGAGATTCAAGAATTAAAATATGAATATAAATGAAGATGAAAACTAATCTAAATAATAACAATGCAAAGCAATGCAAGAAAGGAAATCTAATCTATGAAAAGAAATAACAATGCAACATTAATCTATGAAAACAAATATGACTCTAAGATAATATGTAAATGCAAGGATGAAACCTCATGATGGAAGCCATGGATGCAAGAGAGAATAAGACAAGAAGATAGAAGTTCTCCACAAAAAAAAATTAATGCTCAAAGTCGTCTAAAAATCACTCTCCAAACTTGTAGTACAACCATAGCATAATCGTGGATCAATCGTAGATGTTTAAACTGAGGAGAGGGCTCTCCCTTATAAAGAAAATACTGGTGGCGAGAGACTTCTCACAACCAATATGGGATAATAGAGTTTGATCCATGTGAGACAAAATTCTACCAATGATAAAAGAGGAGTGTTTGAGAAGAAAGTGGAAAGAGGAAAAAACAGGACTTCCACTTGGAGATATGTGCATATAAGTGTAGAGAAAAAAAAAATTTAAAAATATTTTATTTATTATTTATTTTATGTCCTTTTTAAGTGGGGATTTATTTAATTAAAAGGGAGCAAGTTCTTTTAATTAAATAAAAAATATTTAATTAAATTAAAAGAGAGGTTTTTTTCTTAATTAATTAAATGTGGATGAATTATTTAATTTAAAAAGAGGTTTTCTTTTAATTAAATGGAGACTTATTTTATTTAATTAAAAGAGAAATTTTCTTATAATGAAATAAGACTTAGGATAAAATGATCAACCTTAGAAAATATTGAAATAATTGAATTTGATCAAGAAAATTCATTTGAATTGATTTAATAAAATATTGCAAACCATTGATTTAGGAAATTGATAAATTGAATAATGGGGGCCCATAGTTTGGATAATCATTTTAGGGTGCATACAATGCTTAGTAGTAATCTTAGATTGTACATGATCTTCAAGTCCTCCAAGGTGTAGTTTCATCAAACTTTGTCATGCAGGAAAGTTATCTTTATTAAGCTTGGGTACTTCTCTTTTTGACATCTTGATCTTTGTGCTTCTAGTACCTTCAAATTAGTCCTCTTAAGTAGATGGCTCTAATACCAATTGTTGTAATATGTAATGCCCCATTCAAGAACCCAAGAGAAATAGACCTATTATGTTACAATGTTTAATGAACTTTTTTTTAAAAGTTTGACAACATCAAGATAACATTAATGTGGAAGCAATATGAATATACACATCAAATACACATAAAAAATTATAGATACAGTTTCAATTCCTCAAGGGTTCTTTTACATTGAGTCACATTTAAGAAGTTTAAATTAATTAGTTTAAGTTTCAAGTACAATGTCTCCTGAACATAAAAAAATAATAGATATATAATCACATAAGAAAATGCATAAATATAACTAATACAATTAAAGTATATCCAATAAATAACATCTACTGCACATGTTGCAGGATATGTGAGAATCGATACAATACATTAGAAAACATGATAACATATATACATCAATTGAAAAGAAGTATCTAAGATAAGAAATAAGAATGATAAAGGTACAATTGCATCACTGAACATCTAACAATTCGAAATATGAAGGGGACCCAAATGGTAAGAAGACACTACCTCCCAACCCTGTGGTTACCTAGTCAGGCTTCCACTCCCATTGTGTAAGAAAGATAATAAATGATCCACAAATGGCTAATCAAACATAAAGCATTCTTAAGATAGGAATTCTAAAAGCCAAAACTACCTCAAAGGTAACACATACTACTCAAGAAGATAAGATACTCCAAAAGAAAGAACACTCAATCCAATACCAATATCACATAAAAAATATCATACATATACCAAGAATATATCAAATCACTAAAATCATAAGATAAAGTCAATGAATGATATCCACTTTAAGTCAAGGACCACATGACAAAAGTACAATATCCATAAACCACTAATCACCATCAATGAAAGTAAATAACCACATTAAATACATCCAACAATAAGTACACCACCAGAGGTACAAACAAAATCTATAGAGGAGACTCAAGCTACATTCTAGACAGTGGCATCACATGGTCAAACTACTTGAGTTACCCTAGATTGGTTTCTCAATAAACCTCAAACCCTCAAGCATTGAGTTACCCTAGATTGGTTACTCAGAAACTCCAAACCCTCAATGTGACACATGTGAAACTAGAGAACCCTCTCAAAAAGACAAGGCAAACCATTCATATTGTCATCCCATTCCCATCCTTGGTCTATACAAGCACTCAAAGCATGGGCTAGGAAAATATCTCTAACATATCTTCATAGTGTTTTTTTTCCAAAATATTAATTACTAAATTATCACTTATTACATAACTTACAATAGGTTACCCTGGCACTGACTACTTTGGGTCCTGGACCCCTACTACAAGTCACTCCTAAAAACATATACCTAGACAACCTCTCCTAAGTACATAAAATATAGTTGTATCTCATACCATAACACCCATAAAGATCAAACCCAATTCCTTAATAGGTAATCGAAAATAAGTTGATTCTCCCAACCTGAGTAGACATAAATGCACCACATAGAAAAACTCATTAATGTTGTTTTAGATTTAAAAGAAAACACAAGTTCATCATAATATTCAGAATAAATATACGTCATAAAAGAAATCAGAAAGACAACCTCTGGTGCACATCCTAACTTGGCCAACTAAACAACCCACAAAGAAAAATTATCAAGAAAATAAGCATCACAAGACTATAAATAGAATATTAGAAAACACATAGTTTTCTGCCACATGATTTAATTCCACCAATTTTTTTTGTTTAGTTTGGGTCAAAAGGATGTGTTTAGAAATAAAGTAAGAATATACATGTTAATATAAATTGTTATGCTAATAAACTTATTTAAAACAATAAGTATTTAAATATTCAATCTTTATGTGCATATAAAATATCATGCAATATTATCATGTTATTAATTTAAATAATATACATGATTTAATTAATAACATAAATGTATACTATTAGATTAAATACTAATATCAATTTCATTTGTAAAATATTAATTTGACTTTTATTTAAGTTTAATATTAATATTTACTTTTCCTTTAATTCATAATGCAACTAGAGATAAAATTATAAATTTAACTGAATTATTTACTAGTATAGATATCTTAATAAATCTATCTAAATGAATGCCGATAGATAGCCACTACAAAATGATTAAAGTTTAATTTACAACACCCAAAGCTATTTATATTTTCTTTTATCTCTATTTTTTTTCATTAAGTTTTTTATTATAATTTGTAACGAAAATTGATGATTTTAAAATCTTCAAACATTATAATTTTATCAAATATTTTATGTGGTGTTTATTAAATTATTTTTAAAAGTATATTATGTTTATAATTAAATTTAAAATTTTGACGTTTAGATGATTGTCAAATTTAATCTAAAAAGATAAAAGTTAACATTAACACACTCACACCATCTCACTCTGCCCATTCTACCATTGTAGAATGCCTATCGACATTAATAATTGCTCTCATAGTCAAATAGTTATTAAACTAGATGATTACAAAATGAACTCTACCACAACTTCTCTTAAAATATAATAAGATTCTAAATATTTATTTATTAACCTCCCTTTTGGATTAATAAATATAAAATAATTTATATGCAACTAACAGTTTAATTAGACTTAAATAATCACTAATACTAACATTCATTTTATAATTAAATGGATAATGTTTATTTAATTTTAAAAATTAATAAATTGTTATTATTTTTTAAATAAATAAATCTACAAATTAAATTATATAAAATTAAATTACACATGCAATTAGTATTTTTGCATGTCTTTGATCTCTCAAATCATGCAATTATACTATACTTAGTTTTTCTATTTTTAATATATTTGTTTTCACATGCATGTAACCATACTATACTTAGCTTTCTATTTTTAGCATATTTGTTTTCACATGCATGTAACCATACTATACTTAGCTTTATATTTTTAGTATATTTGTTTTCACATGTATGTATACGTTTGGTTACAACATGTTTTCCTCTCAATTAATCTTTTACTTTCTAAATAAATATTACAATTGAATTATTTTAGATGTAAGAAGAATCTTCATCTATATTTAAAAAAATCATGATAATCACATAGTTCTAGTAACAAATTTAAAGTTGAAACCTTAACTGTTCAATTTATTATTTTCTTTCAATTTTCAATAATCAAATTTTTGTTCTATTAGAAAAGGTTTTATAAGAATAGAGTCACAATAATTTTCTATAGTTTTTCTATAATTTTCTTCAGTCAAGTTTTCTTGATTAATAAGTTTTTCTTTTTCAAAATCTACAACATAATTCTTTATTCAACAAACAATATAGTAAATTAATAAGCAATATGCAAACACCTTGGAAGACATGAAGTAGACAGATCTTTCAATAAAATTCTACAATGAGTTTTCAAACCCTACCTCAAAACCACAACTAAATTATGAGACAATCTGTGAATGCATGCAAATCCAAACCCTCTGAAACTTTCAACAATTCTTTTGATCTCATTCTGAATTTTGCTCCCCAAAACTTGTGTAATTGCAAAATGAGCTCTAGATCTTTGATAAAGAATTCTCTCCTAAACTAGGGCTCTGATTGTGCAATCACGAGAAGGAATTCACTGATCAATTACTATTTATTACTTGTTATCTTTTACCTTTTCATGCACAACTTTTTAGATATTTAATTAAAATATCTTTATTAAATTAATTAGCTTTCTCTCTTTAATTAATTTCTGAAGTGTTTTTAATAATAAATTTATTAATTTAATTAATAACATTATTTAGAGTTTATTATTAAAATAAAATTCATTAATAAAACTCATTAAATTAAATAAATATAACTATGCCACAATTAGAACTATAACTTTATTTTTAAATTTCATTCTTTTATATATTATTTTTCTCTAGTTTATTAATTAGTGCAAGCACTAATTAAAGCATAGTTTGTTATTTAAATTAATAATAATAATCAAAGCTCATTGTTTAAATGTAACTCTAATTTAATTATTATTAAATAAATAATTATAATAAATCAATATTAAATCTTTAATATTTTAATATTTTAATTCTTTTTTTGTCCAACTTCTTAAATTAGACTTTTAAGTTAAATATTTAAGTCGAAGTAAATATTTAGTTAATTTATAATTAATTAAATATCATGATATTCTAATTTCTCTTTAACAAATTCTCTAAATTTAGACTTCTAAATTAACTAAATTAAGACTTTTAAATTTAAGCACATATTTAATTAGTTTTTTTAATTAATTAAATATTTTCATGCTTTAATATTTTTTTTTTTAATCAAATAATATTTAATAATTCTCAATATTATATGATTAACTGAAATATTATAATTAAATCATTTACCAAATAAATCACATAGTGAAATCTACATAAAAGCAACATTACCAAAATAGACCAAAGTTCAAAATCAAACAACACAAACAAAGATAAAACTCATAGGTTTAAAAAAGGTAGACAATCTGTTACAAGTCCTCCTTGCAAGACAAGTATTTAGGCTATGTCTGGGATTGGACCTGATCATTATCTTCTCATTCTCACCATTTGAGTATTTGTAATTGAGCACGCTCATTTTTGCAATTCAGAGAAGTCAATGTTCGGTACCTGCATCTTGCATAAAAGACAAGCATGTATATGTATATAAATATATCTAAACTGAACATGCAATGGTAGAAAGTTGTACATCGTGTAGATCCTAACTAGTAGGTGACTACAACTCCCTCCCTTAACCACATCAAACACATCAGATAGAAGATAAAATAGACATGTGCACCATACACATGCAAGTATGAGGTGAGTACCATAATAAATCATGAGTCAAACATCAAATGCTCAGTTATAACAATGTATCATTACGAATATGAAATACTCATCATTAAAAACATCATCTCACATTACTATGAAATAAATCTCATTTGTTAACTATGAATCATTAATGCATCATTAATGCACTAGTAATCGCAATCATTAAACAACACATGAAATATAGTCAACCAAGTAATCATCACTAATCTATCACTAATCCAGGTCATGAAATAATATCATAATACTATAAATTCAGTATCTCTAAAACTAATGAATTGACCTAAAAGAATTTGACAATCAGAACATAAAAGAAAACTATGGCTGGGCATTATAGAATACTTCAGAATAACTTTGGGGGGGGGGGGGGGTTGCGTAGTGGGGGGCTGAATTAGTTATCCAAGATCTAGATATATAAATAAAACTTTTCACAGCTTAGTGAACCCATAAAATATTTATCATCATGCAAGCATCCATAAGATTATGCAATCACTTAAAACTTGTAAGTTACTGTCAAATCAATTTGTAAAAATGTAAACATGAAACATAACAAATTTATCAACGCACTTAACACAATGATTTACGTGGAGTCTCAATTTGAAAAAAACCATCAGTAAAATGCTACCGTTTTTCACTCTTTTGAAGTGATGCCCTGTGAAAGGCCAACCCTGTTAAAGGTTACAATACACACTGTTAAATGTGATCCTATTAAAGGATTTCAATTACCCTATGAGAAGTGAGCCTTGTTAGAGGATTTTAGACCATTCACTTGGAATGTCACCCAGTTAAAGGATTTACAAATGACTATTAGGTCAACCTTAATCTAAAGTATTTACCCTAGACTGATACAATTACTAGAGAGTAATAGTAAGGTTTGATCTGATAACAACTTACAACTCCATTTGTAGATTATAGATCTCTGTTTCAGTCCTTCATTCTGCTTGGCCTTCACACATTTCAGCTCTGATAGCTTGTTCACCCTTCAAGCATTTATACCCTTAAGTCTTCTTTCTTAACATGTCAATGCAAATTCTTCTCTTAGGTCACTCAATGAAGAAAAACCCTTAACCCCTTGTCTTTCTTAAGTTCTTGCACATGACAACCCTTGCTTCTAAGACACCATTCCTATAAATAGGAATTTAAGATCTTTTATAGCTCATTCTCCATTGTTCAATTTAGGGTTAGGACATATTAGGTAGGATACAATGAATATACCCCTTATTTCATATCTCTTCTAGAAATTTCTCCTTCAATCCTCTTTAAATTTTTCTCAAAACAATTTATCTTAAATTTTGTTGACACCAGCTCATCAATCTTATCTTTTACCTAGTTCACACAATCCAAGAAAACAAACTTGTTGGCTCAGATCCATCGAATTCATGATCTTTCAAATAATGCAACTACTCTGCATTGACTTGCTTTTGATGCTCGATACATACTACATTGCTTGACATCCTCTGCAAAATCACTCAGTATGAACTAAAGTTTACCAGTGCTTAGCATCAACTAAACTTTACTCGATATCCACTCTTTTTCTCGGCATACACTAAAATAGACTTTTACTTGGCTCCAAGTGATTTTCTACTAGGTTTGCACTAACTTTTCTCAGCACCTACTATCCACTCGGTCAAGCTTGATAGCTAAACTTTGTTTAACTTGTTCTTCTATACTGGCTTAGAGTATCCAACCTTTGTAATCTTAAGTAGATTATAAATACATCATGTTGTCACTATCTTAATTGATTATTGTACTCTTTTACATATCATAACTCAACCTTTCCTCTAGGTGCTATTGTTACATCTTTTGATTAAATCCTCTTCATTAATCAAATAAGTGATAGTAGGTTTGACATTAGTGACAAAATAATGATTGAAACATATTGATTATACTTATATCAATATGTTTTGCATAGTCTCCTTCTTCAACAATCTTCCTCAATCTATTCTCAACATTTAATAGATTTTTTTGTTGGTTCTAGCCCACTGAGGAAATGATATTAATTATTCTAAGTCATATTCAAGCTGACTTAACAATGCATAAGATATAAATATAAGGTCAAGTTGAGGATTGAATGTGTGCAAGTGTATGGAAAAATAGAAGATTCTTAGAGGAAGCGAATTATAAGGATAAGTAGAATATCCTTGTAGAGCTAAAAATATACATTCAATTAGAAAGGATCAAGTATATAAGTCAAAATTGAGATCTATAATAAAAAATTAAGTTGCATCAAAAATAAATTCATCTCTTTGTTACTCTCTAACCATAGTAGTAGTGATATAAATCTCTTAATAGAGTTGGCTTAACAACTATTTTTAAATCCTCCAACAAGATCGCATTTCTAGATTGAAGTGTCTAAAAACCTCTAACAAGGCTACTCCTAACAAGGTGATTAAATATTCTAATAAGGTTACACCTAACAATTTATTTTGTAACTTTTAACAAGGTTAGCTCCTAACAGAACTCACTTTAGAAGAGTGAAAATTAGTATTTAGTTGCAATTGGTGTTTTTTTCCAAATTGGGTTTTCATGTTAAATCTTGGTGTCACTTGTGTTCTTGTTATTCCTCTATGTGTATGAAAATAAGTTAAGTAAGGTTAATCATAGATAATATCTTAAGATTTTCATGTTAAGCATTTATCAAGTTACAAGTTATTATTTTAGTGCTTGCTGAGTTATAGCATTTACTAGTGTAAACTGAGTGCCTATGTGTTTGTCAAGCATCAATATTTTCAGTGAAGTCTTTGTTTAATGTTGACATCTAAGGGATCTAGGATTTATTTTAGTGGTAACTGATTCACCCCTTCCCTCTTAGTTACTCCTCCTATATTTCCAACTATGAGAACTAAATATCATATTATAGATATCTTTACAAAACCTTTACTTAAAGATACATTTGAGTATTTGAGAGGTATGCTTGGGGTGATGCCCCTACCTACTTCTTAGCACATGATGTAGTAAGTGCATCAGTCTAGTGGTATAGAGTACTATTGTCAAACTAGACTCAATATTGATGCTTCCTATATGGGGGAGTATCTATGATAAACTAAGTCATTGAGGACTCTCGGTATTTGGTCTTGAATAGTGTGTGTCTCTGGAAACTTGAGCTGGTTGAAGACTTGGAGCAATAAATTGACATAATGAGGACTTTTTCATTGATGTTAATTGGGGAGAGAATATGCATGAAAAACATCTCCTAAGCACTCAGGGAGAGGAAAATAGCTCTTGAGTACATAAATGAGATATGTACATGAGTGGGGTAGACATAGTTATTAGGGAGATTTAGAAAGATTCATATAAAAGGAGGAATATCTCTATCGAGGAGATATGTATTTAGAAATGTTTACTATGAACAACTATTGCCAATCCTAACAAAGAAAAAGAATAGAGCAATGTTCCAAAAGATTTTAGATTTGATTGATGAAGAGGATTTGACAAGATGAAAATAGCAATAGTAGGAGTAGAGTATTGTTTTAGTATTCATGGAACATAGATATTTTTTATCTATGTTGCTATCAATGCCAAAGGGGAATATTATTAGCATGAACATTGATGATACTACATTGGGGTGAGTATCCTAAGCATTGGAGAGTATTAACATGTTGCATTCATGATTGTGTTTGTAAATGATGTCAATATAGCAATAAGTCTGTGAAAATTGGTAGAGTAATAGAGAGAGATAATAGTTGTACGGATAAGGTTTTTCTTGTCTGGTGATGCACAATCATGGACATGTTTAGTACAATAGCTGGATGATGTGGTTCAATGTGCAACATGTAAGTCCAAAATGTATAGAAGTTATACCTAATTTATAGAGAGAAATTCAGAGATAGACTGCTTGGAAAGTAGTTTCTGATATTTGTATTATATCTTTCATCTAAGATGTAATGAGAAGATGTGTGGTCAGTTAGTGACAGATGACAGTTGCATGATGATGTTAGTGGATGCACAAGCCCTAGTATAGTATGTGTGAATTTTTGGATAGTCTAAGAGTTGATAATGCTATTATAACTTTAATTAATTAATTATCTTATTATAATTAATTGGGAAAACCTCAAGGCCGACTCAAGGAATTATTTTGAAAATAAGGTATAAAAGAAAGATGTTTTCCTGTTTTTTAAAGTGTATCAAGTATTAAATGAAGTGCAAAGTGCAAAAAGAAGCAAAGCGTTTGGTGAATGTGAGTTTTGTGATCTGGTTACAAGATGAGAAGAAGAAAAGGTCTGGTTAATAGGATAGAGAAAGGTAGTACTATTCAATTATATGATTCTACAAGGAATAATATAAAGATCATTTGGATAGTGGGTTCATTGGTCTTAACCTTGAATTTGTTTGGGAAGTGGGTCCAGTTGTCTTCCACAACTCCTAACAAGGTTGGAATCTCTTAACAAGGATTCAAAGTCTCCTAACAAGGACTGATATGTACCATTCTCTAACAAGGAATATTTATATTAGTACATCATCTTTTGGGTACCATCCCCATCAGGGTTTTCCCTCTGATCAAGGATTTCCTTAGTTAACATATCTAGTATTATTGTATATGGATATCTTGTTGTGGTTTCTAATTATATTACTCATATCGTTAATTTTTTTTAATGTTGATAGTTGTGATATTAGTTTGATAACTGCTTCACCACCCCCCACCCCCCACCCCCCCCCTTCTAAGTTATATTGGCAGACTATATATTCTAACATGTATGTATATTATGTATACATACATACATATATATGTATGTATGTATGTTTGTATGTATGTATGTATGTATGTATACATATGTATATATATATATATACATATGCATATGTATATATGTGTATATATACATATGTACACATACATATATGTGTGTCTATGTATGTATGTATATATACAGAGAGATCTTGTGGATTATGGATTATAGATTATAAACAAACAAAAAAAGAAAACACAGAACGAATCATTCCCCATTTGTTTTGATTGATAGTGGAGAGTTGCACACAAAAGAGGGTGGAGAGCTCCGAACGAGGCTAGAGAAATCTAAACGTTGGTGGAGATCAATGTAGATCTAGGATTTTGTTGTTGTTCCCTTGTGATCACCATGTTTCATTGTTGTGTCATGCCCTTGTGATCTCCTTGCCCTTTCTTTGTGATTTTCTTCAAGGGGAGAAGAGGTACATATGTAAAAAAAAAAATCTTCTAAACATGTATCTCTTGTTGATATACAATAGCTTTGGTCATATTCAAGGATAACTAGTTATGATGATTATATGCATATGTGCATATATGTATGTATATAAGTTCACTATATGAACTACATGCATACATACACACTTGCATAGTAATTTTGCTAAATTAAATTAATCATTCATGTCTTGAATTCACACAAGCAATTATCCTTGCATTCAATCAAAACTATTTATACCAAACTAAGTATGTAGAAATCTATACTTACAGATTATATTATATCTTGGTGATTGAGTAAAGATCTTGTGCATAATATTGTCCAAGTAATGATTGGATGCATTCACATTAAATTGTAATAGGATTGAGCAGATGATCCATTATGTTTATACATATCGACAACTTAATATCAATCATGTTTGGTCAAGCATTAACTAAACTAATTAGTATAAGGTTAATAATTGTTTATATCAACAATCATGTCATGAGTGCTGGTACAGAGCACCAAGGCACTATTATAGATTTTTTTATTTTTTTTCTTTCTTACCTAATGAGGCTAGGATAAATAAGTCTTGGATGAAAAATCCATGGTTGTAATGAAACGACACCTTCATGCATGACTAGGTCACTTTGAACAAGTTATAATCCAAAGTTACTAGTTGGGCAAAATTGGGTCTTTTCAATTTTTGGTTAAGATAGCCTAGGATTAGGTTTTTTTAGTTATTTTTGAATAATTTGGAACCTTTTCCAAGTCTTAGAATTGAAAATTTGTGAAAATTGCAAAAGTTGCACTTTTTGTGCAAAATTGCTAATTTTTGCAAAATTGTAAAATTTGCTCAAAAATGCAACTTAGTTGAAAAGAAGTTGTAACTATTCAAAAAATAGTGGATTTTGGTTTAGATGGATGTAAGAAGGATATATAACTCATTTTTGAGGTCACAAAGGGTAGATTGAATGGATTAGGAAAAGTTGCCATTAGAGATTTTTCAATTTTGAAGCAATTTTATTGGTTTCTTGTACTTCGTCCATACTATACAGATTGGAAGGCATGATTAGATAATTTTTTGAAGAATATTTGTATATTACCTTTCCATTTCTTTTGGTTTCATCATATTGTGTGGATCTTTGTTCAAGGTATTTTATTTTGTGTATAGAAGGGTTTGTAGGACAACAATTTTGTGCAAGCTTCAAAGATGGGCCCATAGTTGTGACTCCCAAAGTTGGTTTTTAATGGCCTCTTAGGGAAATATAGTTAGATGGGTCCTCTCAATGATTCTATGGTTTCAAGACTTTGCAATGTGTTTTTCTATTTTTCCTAACTAGCCCTAGATCAAGTGCCTATGAGGATTTGACCTTGTGAGTGTGTTGTTTGGAGTATAACAGGAGAAGGAGACTTGTTGGAGGGCTAAGTGTTTGGAAGGAAGTTGGAGGAAGGTGAATAGACATTGCTAAGTGTTGGGTGTGTTTCCATGACCCCACTTTCCCATAGTTTCTTTGTAAACCAATCTTAATTAGGCCAATTAGGATTGTGTTGCTTAGTGAAGGAAAGGGAGTGTTGGAGTGGAACTAAGTCTTGGTGCTTTGGGATTGGATATAATTCTAAAATGGTATCTGGAGGAGGGTATTGGATATAAAACCAAAAACCTCTTAAGGAGGCCTAATAGGGAAGTGTGGGGTGTTGACATTATGGTCAAAGTTTTTTTATTAGTGGCCCACACTTAGTTAATTGGTTAAACAGCTACTGAGCTTATCTTATAGTTTGTTATGTTAATTGAGTAATCCAGGTTCTACCGAGTTCTACAATTACTACCAAGTTCTAGAATTAGTTTTCAATTCATGTCAAGCTTCATAGTATTAATTGAGTTGCACAGTTTCAACTGTGGTCTCCAGTGTTTACCAAGCTTGTAATGTTAGTGATGTGAATCTAGTGTTGACCAAGCCAAGGAAGGTCAACCAAGTGATTCAATTTATATTGATCTCAAAGTGTTAGTATTGACCAAGCCATGAAATTTCAACCAAGTGATTTAGTTTATATGTCGATTTTCATAGTGTTCACCAAGTCACTAGTGTTGACTGAGTTCAAACTACTTTGAAGTGATTAGTATGAACCAAGCTTCTACATCTACCAAGAGCATTATGATGCCAAGTGTTGATAATGGTTGCCAAGTATTAGAACCTCACCAAGTTTGTCTTCAAAACCCGAGTGCTAGTAGTTGAGCCAACTTTTTGATCTTATTGGAAATCTATATTATAGTCAACTTTGATGAATTATAATTTGGATTGGTATATGTAATGCATTATATCACATCCAAGAAGGAGTAAGAAAGAAAGATGATGTAAATATAAAGAGAAAAAGTGCAAAATGAAAAGGCTACAAGCAGTATAAGGAGCAGCAAAGATTTATTTATCATAGTAAGGTAAACATTACATCTCACAGGAATCTCAACCAAGAAATTAGAGTTGCAGATCAGAGATCAACCACTAGTTCATCCTAATAGGTGTATTAGTTAAATCTTTTAACAAGGTAGACTTATTAGTCTTTTGCAAATCTCTTTATCGACTGCATACTTCATTGTATGTTTTGTAAATGCTTTAACAAGGTGGACCTAATAGTCCTAATTGCTCCTAATGGGGCAGATCAGCAAAAGTGATCAATTGTAAGCCTTAACTGACCAACTTTATAATGTAGTACTAAAGCTCGTGGGTATCATCCCCACCCCAGTTTTTCTTTCTATTTGGAAGGTTTTTGGGTTACCATATTTTGTGTCAAAATGTTATGAATGTTTTACTACTTTTAGTCTTGCATGCATGTAATTAGATCAGAATATATATGAAGGATTAATTGGTGAAATAAGATTAAATTTTATTGGTTCTCGATTCACCCCTTCCCTCTCAGTAATCTAGCCTATCCTATATTTCCAACAATTGGTATCAGAGTTATTGTGGTTCTCAGAGAATAAATTTAATAACTTGAGCAAAGATCAAAAGCAATGGAGGTATGCAGGCTAGATAAGGCTATTGATAATGAAAATTTGGATTTGGAATTGGCTTTTGAACAACTAAAGAAAGCAAAGGAACAACTCTCTCAATCACTAAAAAGAAGAAAAGGTCTTGTTGTACAAATGAATGACAATCTTTGCACTAAAGAAAGAATTGAAGATATCTATCTAGAAAGAAATTTAGATGAAGTTGATGAAGAAATCAAAGATCTATTAGAATAGAATTCCAATCTTTAAGAAGAAGTTAGAAAGCTGAAAAGGGAATAGGAAATTCAATCAATGAGATTATGTGAAGTCATGGAAGAAAAAGATAAAACCAAAGAAGAGACAGAAGAAAAGAACAATGAAATTCAACATCTATCCCTTCAGTAAAGAAACTTCATTGATTAGTGTAATAATGTAAATGAAAAAATTATGACTCTAAGATCAGAGAATGAAAGATTGCAAAATGATCTAAACATTGAAAAGAAAACCAATGAGAGAATGTTGTAATCTCAAGTAGACATGAATTAGTTGAATAAGAAAAGTCAATACAAATAGAAAGGAAAAACAAGAATAGTATACACAAAAGAAGGTGAATCATCCAAACAAGGAGCTCATAAGAATCAAAGGCCTACTTACAATCATTGTGGTAATTTAGGTCATACATCAAACAAATGTTGGATTAATGGTAAAGCAAAATTCAATGAAAAGTGTTACAATTGCAATAAGCATGGTCATAGAGAAATCTAAATTTTAAGGTAAATGTCACAAGTTCAAGAAGCATGGACACAAATATTTTGAATGCAAAACCAAGATATCAAATCCAACAAAATAGATTGTGAAAGCTATAGTCAGTTAGGACTACAACACATGGTGTAGATGCCACTATTGTGGTGAATTTGGGCACATTGGAGCGAATTGTGTGAAACATCACATGAGGACAAGAGACACCACTAGAAGATATTTTATTTGTACAAAACTTGGACATTTTTCCAAGAACTATATGAACACTAGAAGGATTGAAGTTGATAAGAAAGCCAAATCTAACACTATCAAAAAGTAGAGGAGGTAGCAATGGATTCCAAAATCTTTCGAGAATACAAAGTCTAAGTCATGAAGCACATGTTGCTCAAGAATTGGGTGACTCAAGCATTTCAACTTGATCTCCCACAGGAATGATTGGAATTGAGACTCTAAAGTAGACAACTTACATTATTTTCAGCCAACTAGAAGGAAAGATCCATATTATTATTCAAGATGCAAAGGGATCCTAAGTGATTGTAAAAATTCAAGACCTTACCGAGCTAGGTTGAGTTGCAAGACCCTACTGAGCAAGGTGGGGATACAATCAAACATTGTGTGGACACCAAACTATAAATGACTCTATCACACATTAAGGTTGAACCAAGTGGAAGATAGTCTATCACTGAATGAGTGATCATACCAAGCATTTATGGCTATTAAAAAGTGAAAATTTGTTAAAATGAAGGAAATTGAATTCATTTATCACCATGAACTTTTGAAGAGTTATTTGCAAAGGGAAATTTCTATACTTCCAAGTAATCTGTGTGTTTTTGTTAAAGGTTTTCATGTTTTCTTAAACCCTACCAAGCATGGCATCTTCTAGTAGCAAAACCAAGAAAGGATCTGAGATGTTGGTTCAAGGAGTTAATTGGAAGGCACTAGACTCCAAATTGAGTTCAGAAATTGTAGAAGTACTTGACCCAACTGGAGCTCAATCACATATTCTACCCAAGGTATTACTCATTAATGATATTCATTCACATTTTTGTTGTTCATTACAAGAAATTGGAACCCTAGAGATGGATGAGACTCTGGAATAGTTATGTGTGAATGGTGTGTTGAAACTCAAGCATCAACATTTGGAGACCAAGGGTTTAACACACATTCTGCATATGCCCCGAGACTTTCAGATAAAATGGATAAGGTTTATCCTCAACCATGTGCACAATAGGAAATTATGGTTGGATCAGCCTATTCAAATCACAAAGAAAATGATTCATCAAATCACAAGGCTCCCAATGTTGAACAAACCAAAGACTACCGAAATCCTAAGTCGGGTAGAACTATGAAACAAGACTCTTGTTGAATGGGATGGAAGAGGAATGAAGATCAACAATGTGACTAACATGGAGCTAAATTTTTGAATTCATGTGATAGCTCATAAGATCTATAGCTCCATTCATCTCAACAGTGTGTCATGTGAGGTAGTTGATCTACCTCTGAAGGTAGTGAAGAATAACCTATCCTTCCACCTTATCGAGTTAATACTAAATCAATTAAACAAGAACATGGAGAACATCAGGACTTCAAAGAACAATCTGTAAGTTTTGTAAACTTTTAACTTGTTTATTCTTCTATGTGCAAAAAATCTTCCCTTCTAAAGGTTCAGTCATATGGAGAAAAGATGTACCAGTGTTATATTAGATTAATAAATATATAGCAGAGATGGGTGAGAACATTGTCAATATCATGGACAACTATTTTGATTCATTCAAGGAAAAGATGAATAGAAAATATAGAATTCCAAAGAAACTTGTGGAAGATTACAAGGATGATGTCTATTTTATGGTAGATTGTGACAAAGTGTGCATTGAAGCAGATAAACCTAGAGTGGTTTTTGTTAAGCCTCTAAGCTATGAGGTCAACATTTATGACACCAAGGATATCATTGAGACATTGTTGGATGAACCTATGTATCCCAAGGCCACATATTTTAGTACTTATGAAGAAGACAAAGCAAGAATACAACTTGAAATTAAGCTTCCTTAAGTAGTTAATAAAGGAAAGAAGAGGATAGAAAAACTGAAGCAAGTAAGTTCTACTCTCCTATTGATTGAAAGGAAAGGAGATGACATAGAAGAAGATGAAGCTAAAGAAACAAAGTATGAAGAGAAAGATCCAATAAGGAATAAGGGTAAGGTTATCATTACCTGACCCACTGAGTCATCTACTATAGTATTCACAAGAAGAGAATCAAGATCAAGAAAGAAATTGAAATTAGGTGAGGAGGATGTTGAGGAAGTTATTTTCAAGAAGCCTCCACCTATATTTCAAGAAAAATTGAAGGAAATTGAAGGAGGAGTTGGAATGGAAAACTTCAAATCTCTTTGGTATGAAATGAGGAACGTAGATGAGAAGAAGTAAGTTGAAGACATGATGATGTCAAAATTAGGTAATTGGAAATACTCTCCTAATCAACTTGTACAACAAATTCCAAATGATCTTATGCAAGCAATCAAACCAAGATAGGAAAATGCTAAAAAACTTGCAAAAGATATATTTGAACAAACTCTGACGCAGCTCATGTCGAATCTTAGTGATAAAGAGGTGAAAGAATCTATGAAGAAAAATGAGGAAAAGCTCACTCTAAAATTAAACACATGCATGATATTGGTAAATGACATTGAAAATGTGGTGAAGATAGGTACAACTACATGGAAGAATGTTTACAAATTTCATCAACTGGGTGATTTTTTTGTTCATGTTAGTGACATCGATGATCAAGATGACAAGGAAGATAATGAAAATAATGATGAAGAATATATAGAAATAGATAATGTAAATTTGGATGATGAGGAGCAAGAAGTACAGAGGAGAATCTCCCTAAGATTTAGAGTGTTGAGGAAACTAACCCAGAGAATATTGGAATAGTAGTAATGGCCTCATTTCCTCACTCTTCAAGAAAAGATTTAATGCCATCAAGCTTAGAAAAAGCTTCTACCAAGTTGGTTGTGGAAACCACTACAACACCATGCACCCAATCAATCTTTGTACCTGTTCAACTGAGTACCATATTGATTGAAGTGATCAGCACTTCATCTACTGAGTAGTAAGTGCCATGATCATCAGATTTGGCTACATAGCAACAAGGTATTTCTATTGTTAGTGCAACATCTATTTTTGTTGTTATCCCTTCTATTTCTACTATTGTTACAACTCCAAGTGTACAAATAAAAAGTACAAGGACAATTGAGAATAAATCTCAACCGAGTACTAAAGTTTCAAGCAAGGATAAAGGTAAAGAAGAAGACATTGATCTAGATGAGGATATAATTATCCTAAATTCGGATATCTCTACTATGAATCCTAATCAAATGAACATCATGGTGAACTATTGCAAAAGAGAGCTAAGCAACAAAAGCTTAGAGAAGAGAAAAGAGAGAAAACCAAGTGCTCAAAGATGTAAAGAACATACTTGTAGATGCACTAAGCACTAAGGTTGATAATACACAACCTATTTTGGTTTAGTTAGAAGAAATTCAATGAAGTTCTGAATAGGAAAGAAAAGTTGCTACAAAGAGCAAAGAGGAAAATTGAGAACAAAGTATTGGAGCAAGTTGCACAATAAATTACAATAAATTAAGGAAATCAAAGATAAACTATCTAAGATAGATGAATACTTAAAGGAAAGTGCACACCAATTGTCACTTGACCAAAGCTACAATTTTGCTCACTACTCAAAGATTAGATTTCAGACTAATTTGCAAGCAGAATTATTAGAAGAAGTTAGGATTAGGGACACACTTGTAGAAATCCAAGGCATGATTCTTCCAAACATGGATGCATTGCATAAACATATTGCACATGCCAAAACTCTCATCCATGAAAATAACTTCTCCATAGTTGATTACATGATGGAGTTATCAATAAAAGTATAGATTGCATGTCATGCAAGAAAATTGTTACAATAAAATAATAGGAGGAGACTTGTGAGTGTGTTTTTTTGAATATAACAAAAGAAGGAGGCTTATTGGAGGGCCAAGTGTTAAAAAGAAAGTTGGAGGAAGGTGAATAGACATTCCTAAGTGTTGGGTGTGTTTCCATGACCCCACTTTCCCATAGTTTCTTTGTAAACCAATCCTAATTAGACCAATTAGGATCGTGTTTCTTAGTGAAGGAAAGGGAGTGCTGGAGTGGAACTAAGTCTTAGTGCTTTAGGATTGGATATAACTCTAAAAAGGCTATTTGGAGGAGGGCATTGGATATAACACCAAAAACCTCTTAAGGAGGCCTAATAAGGAAGTGTGGGGTGTTGAAATTATGGTCAAAGTTTGTTTATTAGTGACTCACACTTAATCAATTGGTTAAACAACTACCAAGCTTATCTTGAAGTTTGTTTTGTTAACCAAGTAATCTAGGTTCTACTAAGTTCTACAGTTGCTACCTAGTTCCAAAATCAGTATTCAATTCATGAAAAGCATCATAGTATTAACTGAGTTGCATAGTATCAATTGTGGTCTCTAGTGTCTACCGAGCTTATAGTGTTAGTGATGTGAATCTAGTGTTGACCAAGCCAAGGACGGTCAACCAAGTGATTCTATTTATACCAAGCTCATAATGTTAGTATTGACTAAGCCATGCAATGTCAACCAATGATTCAATTTATATGTTGAGTTTCACAGTGTTCATTGAGTCACTAGTGTTGACCAAGTTTAGACTACTTTGAAGTGATTACTATGAATTGAGCTTCTATGTCTACTAAGAGTGTGACGATGCTGAGTATTGACAATGGTTTCTGAGTATCAAAACCTCACTGAGTTTTTCTTCAAAACGTGAGTGCTAGTAGTTGAGTCAACTTTATGATCTTATTGGAAATATATTTTGTAGCCAACTTTGATGAATTTTAATTTTGACTAGTATATATGTAATGTATTATATCACATCCAAGAAGGAGTAAGAAATAAATACGATGCAAATATGAAGAGAAGAAGTGCAAAGTGAAAAGGCTACAAGTAGTATAAGGAGCATCAAAGACTTATCTATCATAACAAGGTGATCATTACATTTCAAAGGAATCTCAACCAGTAAATTAGAGTTACAAATTAGAGATCAGGCACTGGTTCATCCTAACAAGTGTATCAGTTAAATTCTTTAACAAGGTAGACTTAGCATTCTTTTGCAAATCTATTTACTAAGTGCATATTCCATTGTATGTTTTGTAAATCCTTTAACAAGTTGGACCTAGCAGTCTTTATTGCTTCTAACAAGCAAGATCATCAGAAGTGATCAATTGTAAGCCTTAACTGGCCAACTTTATACTGCAGTACTAAATTTTGTGGGTATCATCCCCACCATAGTTTTACTTTCTATTTGGAAGGTTTCTAGGTCACCATATCTTGTGTTAAAGTGTTATGACTCTACTGTCGCAATTGCGACGAGGACAAGGTTGTGATGGAAAAATTGTAATGGCACTGCCGTTGCAATTTGGTACTGAATGTATTAGTGTGAATGTTTTAATACTTTCAGTCAAAGTGTTGGTGAAATAAGATTAAGTTTCATTAGTTCCTGATTCACCCCTCCCCTATCAGTAACCTAGCCTATCCTATATTTCCAATATGTGGATCAAACCAGTGATGTATTTTGTGTTATGTGGATGCCCTGTGTCCATTTCATGCCTTGGAACCATTGGAGAAAACAATTTTTTGTTTTCCCTCATATTGGCCTAGTTGTGCAGATTAGGTCCTGAAGCAATAATTTGTATGAATTTGATCCTTAGACCATGGGTGCTTGAAGAAGTTGGTAGTCTTTTTTTCTTCAAAATTTGGAGGATTTGAACTGGTTATGACCTTGTGAGAAGTTTGGGGATTCGGTAACTTGTTGATTTGGTGTTAGAATGAGAAAGCCCATTTACACCTTTCTAGTTGTGCACTCTGCATCAAATGGACATGAGACATGTCCTCTTGTGACATGCTTTTTGGCTTTGTGTCTTTTGAAACAATACTTATACCCAACTAAACAACCAAGAGAGGTGTCAAAATCAATAAATGTCTTGCCCTTTGGTGTTCAATAACTTCAAATATAAAGAATAGAGATTACTAATAATTATGTTCTAAAAATAGAAAAGACATTCATAGTCAAATCTATATGAAATTTAATCACCTTCAACATCTCTTTATATTTCCCTTAGTAGGTGAATAGAGAAACTTCTCTTTATGTATATGTATGTGTATATATACATAGACACACACACACATATAAAATAATAAAACTCACTTAAACAAATAATAAAATAATAAAACTTACTCAACCCGTACTAAGTGACTTACCTCAAAATCTTATACACAAATAATGAAAATGTTTTCATTGCGAAGGTGTCGAGGAAAATTATTTTTAAAAGATATGAAAATTCACAAATTACCATTTTGTCACAAATTGTCATTGCAACTTGTCCCCAAATGTTGTAGTGTTAAGTGTTTTTAAGACTTTCAATTTGAAGATAGAAAAACATGTGGTCGAGCTTCCCATTATTGAAAGATAGTTATCTAATCTTGTGATTAAGAGCAAAGGAAGAAGAAGGAAATTTTATAATTGGATGAAGGCTTGCAACAAGTGTAAGGAAATTTGTGACAAAAATTATAACCATTTCCACATAACCCATTAAAGATTTGAAACAAATATGCAATTAAAACCCATATGCAAGAGAATAGACAACATACCCACAAAAATTGTGACACAAGATATACCCTAGGAAACCCTCATTGATAAAAAAAACCTAGGCTCCAAAAGCATCCATCACCATGTATTATTTAGCAAAAACACCATAGCAATACAACCATGGAAGTCTTCAAAGCCATAGTCACAATCAAGAAATCCATGTGAACAAGCATGAATCCACACATCTCATGGCATGCTTCCAATATTCATAAATGGTCCCTTGGCTAACCTTTCAAGCCTTGTCCCACTCAACTCTTTCCCTTTTTGCCTTCTGTCTTTTTACCTTGTCTCTACAACTACCCTTGTGGCTTATTATATAGTAGCAAGTCTCACAAAACCACCAAGTGGTATTACATAAACCATGTGCTACCTAACCCATTGACCCCACATTTAATATTGGAAATTTAATTTTTTTTCCCAATATTAAATAATTACATGAAATATTATCACAATGTTACAATACAACTCATCAAGTATATCCCATGGGAATCTTTACATGTTACACATCCATCTAGGTGCAATAGTACATAATAAAATGAAATAATACAATATAACAATATTATGAAATGTGTGCAAAACCCATTATCTCAACAATAAATCATGGATCAAAGTACACGAAGTGCTCCATCCTAGTACTCGCAAAAAAAAAAGTATCCAACATCTAAAACATGAATGATATCACCTCCTCTTATGCCACTACCACCAAACATACATAGAAGTCGTCCAAAGAGAAAGCCACCCAACCTATCACATTAGAAGATAATAAAATCTTGTACCAACTGAAATGCCAAGCACAAAAACCCAATCCAAAGATAATCACATGTATCCATAGTTGTCAAAAATATCCATAGCTAAAATAGCACTCATAACAAGTGTCAAACCCATCCAACTATCCATACCTCCAAAGGTATACCAAGTGAATCTCACATCATCAACATATCCAATCTGTAACTAATTTATATGTAAAAATTGAGTTCTTCTAAATGATCATCAAAACATCAAGGTAGTTGGAATTCTTTTGGTTATGCTCAGAATCAGAAAACTATCCATATAGTGGTTTTAAGATTGTTCCAGTGGGGTTGTAAACTATTTGATAAAATTATAACTCTACTATTTATTCCATACATAGAAGAGTCTTTGATAGGAAGGCAGACATTGTGGTGAGCAGCTGTCAGTAAACACTCATGATGGGATAGCACTCAGTAGATATAGTGCGGGTGCCAGTCATCTTCATTGAGGGTCGAACCTCAATCTTCCATCAACATAGAGAAACACGAGTAGCTGAGAAAATTACATTGACAAAAAGATAATTACAATCTAGTTTGAGGAAGCAGCAAATATAAATCCTTATATTACTCCTCACGAACTCAGTATTTCCTAGTCATTTTTCCTTTTCACCTGTTTGGAGAGGAACCATGTTAACATGGTTAACAGGTCAAAAGTAGTTTAGCAATCCACGACTGGACAAGCTTGCTTAGAAATTCTAAGGCCATTGGCATATAGTTTTCTTATGGATTTAATTCATCATGTTTGATAGGATCTTTCACTTTCTCAACTCTCACAGATTATATAATTGTTTTCAAGAAACATGCATGATTCATCTCTCCCACTTAGTGTGTAGACTACTTGTGCACAATTGATGCTTAATATGGTTGAACCTATTTTTAGCAAAGGCATTGGTCTTGCCAACAAGGAAGAAGGACGAGCCTTACTTGGGCATATATTGAATGCATTCGTGAGCAAGTTTGGTTCAATCAAACATACTATTCCCAACTTATTGAAGATTGTGAGGGTGGGAAAGATCACTACAGTCTAAGATCCAAATTAGAGTTGCTTGTCCAAGTAGCATTAAATTTTTAGGCACCTTTAGAGCATTCGAAGGAGTTAAGTGATTACAAAATAGTAATACTTTGAAAGGGTTAAGATTAATCAACAAGTGTTTGATAACATGTCTCAATCTTAGAACTGAATTTTGTGGTCATTTTTCCCTTCAGTGGTATATCCTAGGAAATGCAATGATTAATGGGTTAACTAGCAGAACCTAGTTAGGCACGGGAAGGTTTCAGGGGTCATTGTTTACATCCTGCTATGTATTGTTGTTGTTCAGCATGGTTAACATCAGGATGGGGAAATATATGGCTAAAAAAGAAGAGAGATTCAAGAAAGACATTGTTGAATCTCAATAGTAGTTAGCCCAAAACTTCCAATCCGATATGAGGACTAAAATAATGAGCATACATGATGAATACAACAAATTCCCTCCACAGATTCATAAAGAATTACCCTTCATGGAATATGTGAACTTTTAGCTAGACCTGCAAAACAAGACAAATATGATTAAAAAAAAATACTATGAATTGGCTTGAGATCTCCTTGTAGAGGACAGTTACAGAAATTTTCATAGAGATGATATCAATCAAATTGATAGTAGCACTAATAACGGCACAAGTATACTAATAGGTAATGGGGAGACAGAAGTATTTTATGGAGTTGTTTACACTAGTCCTTTTGATGAGCATATTAGTGGCCCAGGTAAAAGAGTTGACCAAACCACCAATGTTGACAACTCCCCATCTTGTTTAGACATGGAAAATACCAGTATCTTATTTGGTGACATGGAAATTAACTTGCATATATTTTATGGTGATACTAGGCTAAAAAAATTGTCAAATTTTGAGGAGGAACAAATGGATCACAATGTTGGTAGGATAGATGATCTAGCACACATTGAGTTAGATGATATATTTGAAAATGTTGTTTCCCTAAGTGATGAAAAATCAAAAAATTCTATGGAGAATAGCCCACTTGTGTTTGAAGGAGATGGTCAAAGACCATTATCAATCCTTGACTTATTGGATATTCTTTTGGTCAAAGAGGACAAGATTGTCCAAGTGTTAATGAGGATGGATGATTCTTCCAATTTGATTGAGGATCTCATACAAAAAGTTGTGATAGAGGAGAGACATGGGAATGTATGTCATGTCACAAGTCCTCTTTTACATACTATTTTTTAAACATTGAAAATGATAAAATATGAGTACTTGCAGCTATTAATGGACAAAGATCTAGCAATAAAATTTGGAAGTGACAAGGAGAGTGAGGTAGATGAGCTATGCCTTCAATTGAGTTTAACACATTATTCCATCCACAAAGCTAAAACTCAAATGAGTGAGGCAGCCACTTATGAAAAAGATAACCAGGGTTCAAGGGCATAAGAAATCATGCAAATCATTGAAGGAATTCATAAAGTGGTTAGATGTGAAGGCAAACAATGTGATTCAATCATGCATTCCCCATTTGAGACTTCCTATGGTGAGAAAAAATCTATGGGTCAGCAAGTTGATGAGTCTAAAAAATTTGATTTTTATGATAGTAGTTGTACATCTTCACATGAGCACATGGTTAGTGATATCACAAGTGAGGATAATTCAAAAATTTCTAGTACTAGTGAACCTTCCTTTTATGAAGACCTTGACATGAGTGAGAGTTCTTATGGTGGAGTAGGAAGTTCAGATTTATCCTTACCATGCTCTGAGGGATTTTTTAGCTTACCCAAAGTTTTATCACCCAGCTCTTGCCAGATGGCCATGGCCTACTTGTTGATTGGTGATTTTTGTTATTGGTATATTTCCTCTATCAATGATTTTCCTATGTATGTTGGTAATATATTCACTAATTCTATTTGGCCTTCTAGGGTCAACGATTTATTTGCAAGTGAGTAGAGAGATCACACATTACCCTATGTTCCACATGAGGTGTCTACATTTTTATTTCAGCAGGGTATTAAAGATAGTGTTAGCACTAATGGTGTTGGTGATTTACCAACCACTCTTGCATTGACCCAGGATCATGTTGATTGGGTAGTTAGGGATCTAGGTGTTAATAGTCTCTTACATTGGGTGAATTATGCTATGTTGCTATGTAGCCACATGATTAAGATCTGTGTGTTCTAGCCTTCTGACATATTAGAGTTCCAGAGATTAGGATTACTCCTTTTCCACCAGAGTGATATGGTGGTAGAGTTGGACTGGCTGGATCTATCATTGTCATCAGTATAGTTACTGCAGGAGTGGTACAGTAGTACAGTGGTACAAGTATCACATGAGCTGGTCAGTGGTATCTTAGTTAGTGCACAAGTTCTCATTTGGGATCCAGCGGGAGCACCCCTATGCATTGCCTTTTATCAAGGAGCTAGGAGGAGAGTTTGGTCATTATCATCTTGGGGTGGATATTGGTATATTGTCGAGCTCCCATCATCACTTGGCAGTAGAGACTCGTAGGGTCACACATGGAGTGAGGTATTCATTCTGACTGAGGGTAGTGACACACGGGGTAGTAGCATATGGCCATTGGTGTCCCTTTATGGTGAGACTTGGGATCCTAGCATTTAGCTATCTAGCACATTGATTCCTATTGTATTGTTTCACCATTCTAAGTTTGGAAAGATGCATGCTAGGGTACATTAGCTAAGGAGTAAAATCACATTCTCAAGGCAAGTATGGGATCCAGGCATTTGGTTTCTATAGGTATGAGTGGATTTCTTAAGGGCAAGAAATCTTTGAGAGGGGAGGCTTTGTAATGTCCCATTTTCTAGGACATTATAATTTTGTGTAGCCAGCTCATTTCACCTAGGTTTTAGGGGCAAAAAGGTTCTTTTTGATATTTTTCCTAGACATTTCTAGTTCCAGACCCATCAGAGTAGTTTTGGTAGGTTGTTTATATGCTTACTATTTTTAGTAAGTAATCAAAGTATAGTATTTTTGGTACCTCATTGCTGGGTTGGAAGCGTCTTTTCGAGAGCTTTCCAACAAGCTATTGCACATGCTTATCAGAGTTCATTTGGTTAGTTATTTTAATGCCTGATGACTATATGTTTTACTGACTAAGTGACTATTAAAGTTCATTTAACTTGTCACTTTATTTTAAAAGGGTAATATGTTCACTTAAGTGACTAAAGGACAAGAAAGGTGCTTTATCCCACATTGCTTGAATGAGCATGCATCACATTGGGAAAAGTAATAAAGGTACAACAAGCTCCACGCATGAGGATATATGAAGGTTATAATATTCAAAACAAATATTAATCTGGGAGCTAGAAATAGTTGCTAGTTATTTCTTCTAGGATGCAAACCCTTGAAGAATCTTGGGAAGTTGGACACAAACCTATCCTTCTTACAGGTTTTATCTACATTTGTCAATCTAACAATTTTTGATGTTTGTAAGATTGGATCAATTGGATATTTGCATGTTATTGTATTGTTGTGTAATACAGTAATGCATTTTTTGGTTATCTGAGTTAACTCCTAGTTTTAATATGTACTTCTGAATATTGGAGGAAATAAATACACTTTTTTTGGATTTTCTTGTATGCTTATCTGTTGGTTATGAATGATTAATGTTCTAGAATTTAGATTAAATATTGGCTTACTGTTGGAATTGAATATGCACTTAAATATCAAGAGTTTGGCAAAAATATCCAGAAAGGGATATTACAAGAATCTCAACCAAGAAGCCTCAACAACACCCAAAGAATATGATATAACTAATCATGGATGTAGACCTCTCATAAGAAGATCAAGCTCATAAACCATTCCAAATCCAAGGAATATGCCCAATATAAAACCATCTCCCAAACTCAACCAACAATAACAACAAAATATGCAAATGGAGATAAGCAATGCTAAAGCATCTCTCAAATGAACCCTCAAGAACTAATTCATGTACCATAGTTCAAGATCCATATCCATGAAAGATAAGCATAAACATAATGCACCTAAGAGAAACAATGGGCTATACCTCTCAAGTAGTAAACTACTGAGTAGACCAAGAGTTGGGGAACTAAATAATTATCTCTAATCCAAGAGAAACCAGCATCACCACCATCTCTAAGTATCCATGAGGACTTGTAACCAATCAATCAATTCCAACTCCAAATTCAACATAGCATATCATGAAGTATCTAGCTCATGATCAATGTACTCAATACTAAGAAACTAAAACAAGATCATTGTCAAAGTTCCAACCATGGCCTCAGGAATATAAATATGACAACATGATCTAACCATCTCAACCAAAGAGATAGCATGCTTCGTATGAACATACTATAACATGTCTTGAAACTCTAAACATGTATCAAGAGTACACCATGACATAAAAATGAAACCATCCTAACACCAAGGATAACATGTCAAATAAAAGTATAAACCACATCATTACCAAGAACTCCATGAGTTCTAAAGATGTATCCTTCTTCATACACCATGAAAAAAACCATCTCTACATACCATGAAGAACCATCTCCACACACCATGAAGATAACCAAGAACCCCATGATTCCTTAAGATCTAACCATCTTCACACACCATGAAGATAACCAAGTGCACCATGCAAATGTTAAAGATGCTTCTATAGTGATAGGATCTAAGACAAATCTCCAACATCTGCAAACACTTGATAAATATATCAATGCCAAAAAAACACTCCCACTCAACCATGGTACCAAGTCACCTATGGCATCATAAAATCCATCTCCTACATGAAGATCCTCCAGGTCTATACACACAACCAAAGTGTCAATACCAAGTGAAACCAAGATCTCCAAACCAAGAAGATACAAACCAAACCAAGAACTAATCTTGCACTGTCACTTCATCACTATCACAAGCTTCCATTAAACTATGTATCCAAGCTATCCATGATATCATGATTTAAAAAAAAAAGACCATCCTCTAACCATGAGAATCAACCAAGGCATCAAACCATCAAAGAACTCAAAGTACATATCATGAGCTCCTCAAAAGAAATCAAATAACCATGATCCTCATCCAAGAAGATATACCACCATAACAAAATCAAGAATCCAAACTAATGAACATTAAGGATGTACCTATATATCCAATCATGTCATGCCAAAAGCCATGGCACCATGATCCATGTATTGACCATCTGACTCTCAATATGTCCAACCTATCAACATAAAATAGTCAACCACAATCCTCCACCATGACTATACTTGGTAACAATATCTCATCCCTTCTACATGAAGACAAACCAATAAATCATGTGACTTAGGGCATAGACAACCCAAATCCAAGCCACTAATCTAAATATGCATTAATAATGAAAGATCAGTGGGCAAAGACAACCCATAACCAAGTTATAAATGAAAACTATAAGTATAGACTGCTTATAACATTTCACAACTTGTAGACCCAACAATTTATCATACATATCCAAACCAAACATTGATAATCATTTCATCATGAGACCAATCTGAAATATGAACTGAGTATAATATGACATCAAATCTTAAATCTCCAAGCATATAATGTCATAAACTCACAATGCTACCATAGTCAATAAATACCATAAATTGTTCTAATCAATATATTAGCAAACAAATCATGCCAAACCTGCACAAAATCTAAACCAATATGTAGAGCTCTCCAAGAGCTTTTCTTTGACTATTTGAAGTCCAAAATCTGACTCTGTATGCCCAAGTTATGCCCTAATTTGTGCTTAAAATAAACAACATCTAACTTCTGAGCTCTCTTAACCTAAAAAAATGTGAAAGTCATAAAATAAAATCTACACCAAGTTGTAGTTCTTTAAATTATCTTTCCAATGCTTGTAAGAAGTCTGAAATCCAATATCTTGAGAAAAAATTATAGTCATTTTACTAAGATGGTATTTTTACCATTTTCACTACGATTTTTTTTTGTAATGAAAATTTTGACCTAATTAAATTTGACAACCATCATGGGCTGAAAGTAAAAAACTCTTTCATTTCCTCTAAACATGACCAAACTAGGGCATATTATATATCAAAATTTATGGAAACATTGACTCGGATCCAATGGTGAGGTTTATTTTTACCCAGGAGGTTATTTCTAAAAGCTCTCCCTAAAACCCTCATTTAAATGAAACGTCTGAAAAACCCTTTTGTCTAACAATTTCACATGCCCAAAATCCACCAATATCCCATCATAATAGAAAATCTAAAACCCTCATATCTACAATAAACAACTCATATATCTTTCCCTTTCTTTTATCCTCTCATGCATTCTCATAGATTCGATATAGGGTTACAATAATAAAACCATAGCTTTGACACCACTTGTAAGGAAAATTGTAACAAAAATTATAAATGTTTCCGCATAGCCCATTAAAGATCTAAAACAAATATGCAATTAAAATCCACATGCAAGAGAATAGACAACATACCCACAAAAATTGTGACACGAGATATACCTTGGGAAACCTTCATTGAGGGAAAAACCTAGCCTCCAAATGCATCCATCCCCATGTATTATTCAACAAAAACATCATTGCAATATAACTATGGAAGCTTTCAAAGCCATAGCCACAACCAAGCAATCCATGTGAACAAGCATGAATCCACACATCCCATGCCATGCTTCCAACTTTTACAAATGCTCCATTGGCTAACCTATCAAGTCTTGTCTTGCTCGACTCTTTCTCTTTTTGTTTTCTATCTTTTTACCTTGTCTCTACAACTACCCTTGTAGTTTCTTATATAGTAGTAAGTCCCACAAAACCACTAAGTGATATTACATAAACTATGTGTTAAAACCATGTGCTACCTAACCCATTGACCCCACATTTAATATTAGAAATTTAATTATTTTCCCTAATATTAAATAATTACATGAAATATTATCACAATGTTATAATAAAACTCATCAAATATATCCCATGGGAATCTTTACATGTTGCACATCCATCTAAGTGCAACATTACATAATAAAATAAAATAATACAATATAACAATATTATGCAATGTGTGCAACACCCATTATCTCAACAACAAGTATGATTCATTTGATATTGGTAGTTGCAATAGCAAAAAAAGAGTTGATATTTATAATGATATATTTGGTTGTAGTAGTAAGTATCTATTCTTGTTGTTAATTTGGACATCACTATATGATCCAAAATGTTATGAAGTACTGAAGTCAATAGTAACTTCTCCCATGTCTCCAAAAAATGTAGCATAGTTTCTGGGTCCCTTTGGCTCCCAAGAATTTGTAGCAACTATTATCACTATTGGAAGAATAACTTGAGTGAAGAGTTGAGTGTTAGGAGTTAAGTTTTTGTTCTATGTAAATGTCATAATCATGAGGCTCATTCCCTTGTAGAAGCCTCTACCATAATGACATTACCTCTAAACCATGCAAAGAATGCAGATGTATGTATGTATGTACGTATTTATATATATGTATGTATGTATATATGTATATATGTATATATATATAGACTAGGAAAAATGGGCAGAGTTAATGTTATTGTTAATGGGCATTATGTGTAGGATTTTGAGGTAAGTCACTTAGCATGGGTTGAGTGAGTTTCATTGTTTTATTATTTGGATTCTAGAATATGTATGCAGCTAGATCAAATTTTTTGTTGTGCTAAGATGTAATAAGCACCTTAAAATAGATATTTGTATACATACATACATACATACATGTATCTATATGTTTGTATATGTATATGTATATTTATATGTATATGTATACACACACACATGTGTGTGTGTCTATGTATGTATACAAAGAGATCTTGTGGATTATGGAGATCAGTGGAGATCTTAAAAAAATTTGTTGTACCCTTATGATCTCTACATCTTGTTGTCATGCCCTTGTGATCTCCATATATGTATGTATGTCATTAGGGAAATAAAATAACATACAAAAGATATGTTATTCCTTGGACTCATAATGCTTCCTAAATTATCAAAGTAAACATAAAAAATATTTTAAAGCTCATTATAACTAGAGAAAGTGGGCACCCTATCCATGATTATTAAAGCCATAAAAAGAAGGTATTAACTTCACCTATTGAGGAGGAATATCTTGAGATGAAAGGTGAAACCATGCCATGACTAATAAATCCACACAAAAAGGCATTGACTTCACCTTGATAACCTACTTTGGAGACCAAAGGCAATATCGCAGTTGTCCATTTGTAATGTCCTTCCCCATGTCCCTCAAGTGACCATGCATTCTTATCTAACCATCTTTGTCCTTCTCAACAAGACATCTAAGAGTTCCCCAACCAAGTGTTCCATAAAACTCAATTTCCCATGCTACAATGGCCACACTTCTTTCTCTAATGAAGAAACATGTTGCATCAAAGAATATCTCCTTCTCTTGCTTCCCTAGAGAATCATAGCTGACTTTGAGCCTCTTTGTGATGTCCTTATGGGGAATTTGGGAATACTTATTCGATGTTTTCTGCTAATTTTAAAAAAAAAAAATTTAGCATGTTGTCACAATTGCGATGGCTTGTTCTGATGGATAGTCATCACTCTCACAACACTATTGTCACACAGTCATCATAATTGGGATGATAAACTAAAAACCTAAGCCATTACATTTGTGATAATTTACTATCACAATTATGACAACATGAAGATGAACTCTTTCTCTTTCCTTCTTCAAAGTTACAATAGCTTTATTGAACACAATTATGACAAACACCCTTTGTGATAGAAAAATTCCTACACTCATCTGACGAGAGCCAATTTGTGGTACTATGGAAATTCAAGCCCAAATGTAGTAGTGATATACATTTATAATGTGCTTGGGTGGTTGGCCTAAGTCAAAAGTAGTGCTAGAAGGTATTGGCTAAAACCTAAACTAAAATGTAACACATAAGAGATACATTTTTCAAAAATAGCTAAGTGTCCCCTTGGTAAGATATGTGTTTTATTTTAGGGTTTAGAGGTTGTCATCCTGGCATAGTTTTATAAAATTGTTATATGTTATCTTCAATTGGGTAGATTAGATTCTTGTATTCACTTTATTGTTATTGTCATCTTCTATCTGTTGATCTCTACACCTAAGTTTCCTATTAGTGTCCAAACACTTAGTCATTTACTAGACAAGGATGGAAGGTCATCACTGGAACCAAGTCATCTAGTAAAGGTCTAGCATATAAGGACTTTTTTATTTTGTATTACATGTCAAGCAAGTCAATGATTGTCATGCACCTTAATTGAGGCTGAGCACATACATAAGTCAAGCATACATAGTTGAGACCGAGTAAATCGCAAGACTTTTTTTTTTTGAGTAAACACAAAAGATCAAGCATGTATAAGCCAAGTGCCAACATGAGTGTTAGTAATGATCGAGCATCAAGACATTCAAATGTTGAGCAATCTATTTTTTTCATATGAGTTTGTAATCACATAGACACCTATGTAAATATTTTTTGGCCAACTTCTATATACATTTAATGATTGTAGAGATAGTTAAGATGAAGATTATGTGTCTTTAAAAAAGGTAATGATCCTAAGGAAAGAATTGAACCAATTAGAAAATCAGAAGGGAAACCACCAAAGAGATGAATATGAATCATTGACTATGATCTAGAATTTTTTAAAAACATCTATTGAAAGAGGAAAACCCTAGGATTATATACATGAAAGAGAATGTGCAAAGTCAAGGAGTGAACAAGGATAAAATAGAGCAAGAAAGGCTAATTCTAAAAGGAGATCAAACAAATGAAATCCAAGTAATGAAGGATATGACAAAGGGATCAGATTGAGACATTGAATAGAGGAGATCATGTATTAGCTTACAAAGAAAACTAAGGGTTAGGTACTGAATCAGTTTTAAAAAATTGAGTTAGGAAAAATCTCTTAACCGATTAATCTCTAACAACTCTATGTAAATCTCCTAACAGGGTCCTTACTTGATTGTAAGTCTAAAGTACTTTGATAGGGTAAGACCTAACTATCTTTATAGCTTTTAATAGGGCAGGCCCCTCATAAGGTAGATCATATATTATGATCAAACATAGTAACCCTAACAAGTTAACTTTATTGTTGCAATAGTGAAGATTTGTGGGTTTTATCCCCACCCCAATTTTACCTTCATAATGAAGTGTTTCTTGGTAATCAAATCATTTGTGTTATGTGTTGAATCTTTGCATCAATATGATATTTTCATTTATATTTTAGCAATATAATTGATGTTATATATGAGATATGAGATGTATTAGGCATGTAATCTATAATTTGGATTTGTAAGTAAAAGTTTAAGATCCTGATTCATCCCCCCACTCAATATCTTGTTGTTAGGGTGTCTCAACCTTGGATAATTCCTATTCTTTTTTTTTTGTAAATGTATTTTTTGTAGATAATTTAATTAAGTGTGAATGTACATGTATAGTTGGCATGTTGATGTGTCAATCCACTTGTATGTGTCGGCATCTTGAATTATGTGTCAGGAGATCATGGCTGAAATGATTATGATGGATTCCTATGATGCATAAGATCTATCTTTGGAAGATTTGATGATGGGTGAAGACGTGAAGACATGTGGTAATTTATCATTGAGTATTGTACACTTGAGTCTTCATGCAAGTTTTCCAAATACTGGTAAAAACCCTAATACGATTGTTCTTTGGAAGTTACCCTAAAAGGGAAAGTGCATGATATAAGAATTTTTAGGGTTGTAGATTGGATAGAGAGAAAGTGTAATGTGGGTATGGTATGTTGCTACTGTATTGGTCTTCCTTGTCCTAAAAGAACTTGCATTGCAAGTGTGTTGTAACCTTTTGTGTTGAAGATAATACAATGTGTAGGTTTTGGAGGGGTGAGGTTGCTTTACCAAAAGGTTTTTCCCCACTAGCATATCTTTGTGTTTATGTGTTTTCTTTCTCTATCTGTCTTATGTATTCATGGTTGATTGCAATATTATTGTTTACATAATATAAAATCTAAAATTTTAAGGATTTAATAGGAAATTTCACAATACTTTCCTTAAAGGATTAGTGTAGGAAGTTGTTTTTGCAACTGAGTTTCCCTACACTTGTTTCCCATTAAATCTATCCAACAATTGGTATCATAGCATCAATTCTCTTGGAAGAAGTCTAAAAACTTGAAAGGATTAGATCTTAGAGATGGAGGAATACCTAATGGGGAAAGTCATTGAGAACCAAATGATTGAAATCTAGATCATATTGTAACAACTTGATGGAGCGAGAGAAGAGTTAAGAAAATCCTTGGCAGAAAGGAAAGAGTTGGAAATTTAGCAAAGTGACACAATATCAAGAAGTTGACATTGAAGGACTATTTGATAGTGGGGAGACTAGTGATAGAAATCCAACAATTGAAGAACTACTAGAGAAGAAAAATATTCTGAGAAAAGAAGTAAAAGAAATCAAGAAAGAATTGGGGAAACTCAATCAATAAGACTATGTGAAGTGATAGAACAAAAGAAGAAAGCTAAAGAAGAAAAAATCATAGCTAAAGAAGATAAAAGACAGATAACAACTAGACTTGTAGAAAGATCATTTGAAGTACATAAGCTCACAAACAATCAATTGGATATGATGAATCAATTGATAACTTCTAATTAGGAAGCAAACATGAAGGACTTAGAGATCACAAGTTTAAGGTCATAGTATGAGCAATTGAGAAATGAGTTAATGATTGAAAAATAACTTCTGGAAAAAATGAACAAACCAAGTGAGGCTATCAAATACTTTGAGGAACTAATGAGATCACCTATGTCAACATAAAATATTTTTGGACTAGGATACAACAAGCACAATTCATCTACTAAAGAAGGAGAATCATCAAAGAGTGGAGAAAAAAGAAATGAAAAATCCAAAGGCAAGCCTACATGTCATCGTTGTGGTAAACTTGGCCATACAACCAATATTTATAGAAGCAAGAATGGTATACAAACTTCTAAACCAAAGTCTATTAGTAATTGATTTAATTGCAAAAAGTTAGGACATCAAGCACATGAATGCAAATCAAAGAAAATTGATTCACTCAATGCATCTAGATTTGAAGGACATTGTTATAACTATCTGAGATATGGACATAGAGCTCATGAGTGTAGATCCAAGGCAAAATCTAATTGGACATTTGGAAAAAGAAAAACAAGAATGAAGAAAAGGTAATACTCATCATTGGGATTACAATACATGGTATAGTTTTCATTATTGTGGAGAATATGGGCACATTCCTTAAAATTACATTAAGATACATGTAAGAGAAAACTACAAGAAATGGTTGAATGGAGAACTAGTTTGTTTTAGTTGTCTCAAAGTTGGGCATGTTAGTAGAAATTGAAAAACTAGAGCACCAACACCAAACAATGGAAATGACAAAGGTAAAGAAAAGGTTAAGGTAAAGAAAACATGGAAATTAATAGTGGAAGTTGGAAGCAGTGGATCAAACAAAGCTGAGACTACCCAATCTAATGGATTAGGTGATCATACCACAACCAATTAAGAGAAGAAGGTATGTAGGAATTGTATATCTAATAATATATATTGCATCAATTCCTAACATAGATTTGTTAAGAGTTCATATCTACATAAGAAAAGATGCATCAAGAATAGATCTATAGAAAGGAAAGTAAAAGAAACATTTACTACATATAGTATCGAGCATTAGTGATCTAGTCTATATTGACCTACCATTGCAGTGTGAACCAAGTAATCGACTAAGTTGATGTGCTGACCAAATGAATTAGTGTTAAATGAGTAAGGTAATTTTTATCATTCTTTACACCCCTCCAGGATTCAAATTTTAAATGTTTACTCGCCAATAGCTAGTGTGTAGAGTTAATATTATTTTAATACCTGATCAAACCTTATAATATGTTCTGCGACCCGCAAGTCTTCCATCGTAGATCTAAGGCAGAACAATGGTTGGCGCTATCTCGCCATGAGAAATTGCATGGTGAATACGTTAGCGACATAGCGCCCTTCTGCCACATGTCCGATGGGTCCCCTTTTTCTCAATTGTTTCTCTAATGTCGGGTTTTGCCAGTTTCACTGTGGGCGCTATGGCGCTATCAAAAAATTTGAGCTTCTCACCCTTAGCGACATAGCACCCTTCTGTCGTGTGTCTGGTGAGTCCCAGGTGTGCCCCGTCAGATATCAACGATGATTGGTTAGACAATTGGCACATGGCCGATTCTTATTGGCTATGCACTGAGAAGTCTAGACAAGGGTGCTCGTCGTTAGATCAGTTTAGATCAATGATGGGCGTTATCTTGCCATGAGAATTTGCACGGTGGATACCATAGAAACATAGCACCTCAGTGACGCATGGCATGTGGGTCTATTTATTTCTTGTGGGCTGGTAGATAAAACAGGTGGCTTGTCTTCCATGGCAGCTATCAGATAGGTTAGAGTACGTAGGCAGATCTGATTGGCCCATCCAATTAACCAGGTATGCAATCTTGCAAAGAGTTTGAGCATTATAGATGTGATTTTGATCCACGGTTGGCATCATGTCACTATTAAGAGTTGCAAGATAGATACCCATAGCAACATAACGCCTCGACAACACGTGGCATAGATGACGTAATGGGCCTGCCCTTCTTCAAAGTGATAGTACATCTCATCTTTCATGGCAATTGTCAGATGGATTAGAATACGGTGTCATTTTCTCATTGGTCCATTCGTCCAGTTCAAGATGCAGTTGTACAATTTTGTGGAGCACCGTAGATCTAAGGCAGATCTACGGCAGGTGCTATCTCACTATGGAGAACTGCGAGGATTTTAACCATAGCGACATAGCACCCTTTCGCCACGTGGATCAGGGGGCTAGGTCTCGCCAAGGTGTGTGTGCCATGGATTGCCAGGTGTCATTCAAGTGTGGTGTAGTTGCTGAGATGGCACCAGGTATGATGGGCTCAAGTAAGAACAAGCCCAGTATTATGATGAGTCTTCATGATCATCAAATTTTAGGAAGATTGATGGTTAGCATTGTCTCACCATTGAAAGTTGCACACTGTATACCATAGTGACATAGAACCTCAGTGACATATGTTAGGTGGGCTCGTTTTATCTCGTGAACCTCAAGGATGATGCTAGGTGTGCTAACAACATTTCGCGGGCCCAGAAGTTGAAAAGCAAAGTGCAAAACATGACAAGCCTTCACAATCGTCAGATTAAGGTAGATCTACGACAGGTGCTATCTTGCTATGGAGAACTACAATAATTTTAACCATAGGGACATAGTGCCTTGATGACACGTGTCTTGCTGGCTCGGCCAAGGTTGATAGTTAACGGCTAGCAGTTAGTGTAACTGTCGCAGCTGGAGTTGGAGGAGTTGGCGCAGTTAGTGATAAGAGATGGTTAACTATGTAGGACTTTTGTGAAGTGGAAAAATAAAAAGAGGCTATTGGTCCATGTGGTCCATCCTGCTTATAGAAATAGGTTGACTCGCTGACTCTGCTGATTCATAAAACAAAAAATGAGGGTAATCGATTTTGTTGCGCGATTTGATCTTCATGATCGATTCCAACTACCATGAAATGAATGCAGAACAAGAAGAACACTCCACCACCCATCTTTTGATCCATCTTCCAGGTCATAGCATAGTTATGGCACCATTTCAATCTTCTCAAGGCCCTATTCCAAATCATTGTGTCTGGATCTGCATCCAGATCAAATTTCCCCTTGATTGTCCTCTGCAGAACTTAATTGCAGGTAGTTGTGAGGTTACTTCAACTGGAAGAGATCTCAGTTATGCCTGAACTATAAAGGCAACTTTTGTAAATTTTGTTAAGGTCGACCTTTCTCTGACTTTTCTCTATTGTTGCTCTACAATTTCAGTGCAAATTCCCCTGTGCCTCTGAACTGTATGATTCTCCACTTATCTACTTCATCCATTAGTATGAAAGTGCAAGAACTCTTTGCCTTTGCCATTATTTTGTGAAAATCTATAATCTGCATGACTATATCTCTGTTGGCTTGTGAATGATATATAAGTGAACCTGTTTCCTTATGTCATTCATCTTGGTTTTATGATCTGCATGTGGTTATTAGATCAAAGCAAGTCTGGATGTGTATATCCTTAGTTTCATTCTAGTTCAGTAGTGCATATATGGGTAGGGATTAGTTTGAACACTCTATTTTGGTGCATCACCTCTTTAGATTAGACTAGGTAGATTTTCTTTCATGCTCTCCTTCTCCCTTTTCCTCTCCAAGAGTAGTTAGGTGCACCCTGATAGTAAGAGGAAGTCGGTCTTCTCTGAAGACTCAACCTCATAGTTCAAGTCCCATAGCTTGGAGGTTGTTTCCATGTTTCACTAGGTTGTCCTCATGCATAGGCCTTGGACAAGGGTGCAAACCTAAGTGACAATAGTTTTTGGCATGCTCGATGGGACAAACTATCAAATATTTAAGGTCTACTGGTGTCAAAGGAAGATTTCAAAACTAATACTGAAGAGATAGTACTAGCTTTAGTATTCAAGCCTTCAAGAGGCTCATTCTTCAAAGTACTTGGTGACTCTGAGCTTAAAATACATATCTGGTTCCAGATCAAAGTTTCAGTGATTCATGCCCAGAGCTGAGACAAGGGCATCTTCTAGAGGTAAGTTTCATTACCAAGAGCTTTCATTATCAAACCCTAGAAGAAGGAGGACTAGAGTATCCTTATCACTAGTTAGGAGTGCAACAGTAACAAATACTCCTACAAGATCTATCTCTACTCCTCCTGTTGTAAGATCTCAACCTAGACTGCCATCAATACATATCAATAGACCACTTGTATATATGGAATTTCCTAGAGCTCATACTTTTGCCACCTTTAATGGTGGGAGCCCTCTCTTATTAGCCCAAAGACATGACATACCAATAGCTGCACTCAAGAGTATACCAGAGTTTACTGGTGAAACTTCTATCTCCCCCTTAGAACACATTCAAGAGGTTGCAAATGTCTGCAATATCCATGGCATTATAGAGGATGATGTTGCAGTTAGGCTCCTAGCCTCATCCTTGAAAGGAAAAGCACTACAATGGTATAGAGGTTTAGCTCATGGTTCTATAATAGATTGGGATGGATTAGGAGCAGGATTGTGCAAACATTTTGAGGATAAAAGTGACTATTTGTAACTTATAGAGTAGTTGACTACTATAAAAAGAGCTTCCCATGAATGTATGATTGATTTTAACTATAGATTTCAAAAGACATGGGATAGAATACCTACTTCAGTGAAACCTACCCCTGGTAATGATTTCTTGCATTACCTTAGAGCTTTTAATAGCGATATTGCCACTATAATCCAAACTATGGGAGGAGATACCTTGCCTAATGCTTATGACATAGCAATAAGGGTGGAAAACATCTTGATACAAGGAGGTAAGTTAGCTCCAAGGCCTCCTTTACCTTTCTTCCCTAATGTTCCAAATCATCAACCAGCAATGGCTCCCCTTCCCACAACTTCTATATCACAACCCCTTACTCCAGTCCCTCAAGCTTCCACATCCTCACATGGGATAGATGAAATCAAGGAGATGATGCAATCTATGATGCAAAACATGGACAAAAGAGAGAAGAACCTTGATAAAAAAATGCAAGATCAAGGGAGGAAGTTAGAAGATCAAGGAAAGAGGCTGGAGGATAATTTCTCTATGATGCAAAAAGTGAGCAACAAAGTGGTGACTTTAGAAAGATAGCAGGCTCAAGGTAGTAAGCCTCATCAATTGCAATATCAAACTCCAAATAGTGGTAGGCCTCCAAATCCTAATCATTGGAACCATTCTTTTGATCAGAGTAGGCAGGGTGGCCTAGGTAGATTTGCTTTCATGCTCTCCTTCTCCCTTTTCCTCTCCAAGAGTAGTTAGGTGCACCCTGATAGTAAGAGGAAGTCGGCCTTCTCCGGAGACTCAACCTCACAATTCAAGTCCCACAGCTTGGAGGTTGTTTCCATGTTTCACTAGGTTGTCCTCGTGCATAGGCCTTGGAAAAGGGTGCAAACCTAAGTGACAACAGTAATAACAATCAAGTATTTATAAGCAAGCATGGAGACCAAGACAGTTGTCAAACACCTACCAAGTATGAGAACATTTATTGTAGACTTAAAATGGAAAGTTGAAGGTATTTATCAAATTTGGGCATACATTTCTATTTACCAAGAGATTTTAGAGCTCACAAGTGATTCAAAGGCGATTAAGGAAAATTTAGTGATGAAGTGAGTGAATCATAGTGAAGTATTAGTGAATTTGATAAAGTGAGTAAGTGTTACTTTTAGTGTTGAGTTAATTCTTTTATGAATTTATTAAAGAAGAATTTGTTTTCAAGAACCCTAGATTGAAATGACATTAGCAAGTGATATGTTGAAAGTTGTCCTCCACCAAATTTTAGTAATAGTGTGAATTTTGAAGAGACTAAAGATGATATTGGTGCCCTATTGTCAATTTCACCTAGAGTTTTGACTATACAAGATATAAGATCCTATTATATGTGAAAAGTAGGAGAAATTGGAGATTTTGAGATAAGATAATCTTATGAGAAGCTATGCAACAATGGAGTACTAAAGAATGAATACAAGATCATTGCTAAGAAAGGGCTTACATGTGCCCTAGGATTTCCAAAAAAAATTAGGGTTGAATGGATAGAGATTGTCCTAAGTCATATTCATTATATAAAAGTATGGTTAGAAGGAGGCATAATCAAGAATAAAAAGATCATAACACGTTGAGTTATTGGATACCATACCTTGGATAGACTGAAGAGCATAAGGAGCATAATATAGAATGAGATTGAAAAATCTACCAAAGCAAAGTGTAATGGTAGAGGAATGTCAATTAATGAGATTGAAGATCCTATGATTGAATTTGCAATACATGTGATAGCACACAATTTCTACTAATCTAGAAGATTGAGCAATGTGTCATGCATTGCAGTAGACCTAGGCTACAATTTTGTTAAAAGGGATCATAGTTATGACCTTGTTAAGCTACAACTACAACAATTGATAGAGAATTTGGGAGAAATTAGGAAAGAAAAGAATAAATCATGTAAGTTTGGATCTTTGTTAATCTATATATTCTTTTATGTAAAAAAAAATTCCTACAATTAGTACTATAGTGTAGGATATGCACAAAACTACTATGGAATAGATAAATAAAATAATAAGTCAGTTGCAAGAGAATTTTGAAGCAATCATGGATAATTGCTTCGATGAATTCAAGAGAAAAATGAAAAATTGAATGAGGATTCCTAAATTTGTTGTACATATATATTTTGATGAGGCATGTTTCATGGTAGACACATATTTCATCAATGCACATGTAATGTTACCTAGAATTTCATTGTTAAAGCCTATGCCTTATGAAATTAATGTTGATGAAGTCACAGCAATAGTGCTTGCACTCTTATTAGAAGATGTTGATGCAAATGTCGAGCCATTCAGCCAATGTGACATAATGAAGATGAATGTAGAGTATAGTGAGCCCAAGATAGAAAAAAAAAGAAAAAGGAAAATTCTTAAGGACAAGGATGATGAAGAAGAAGGGTCAGAACAAATAGCTAAAGCCAAGGAAGGAAAAGGTAAAGAGCTAGTTGTTGCCGAGCCTAAGGAGACTAATCAAAAGAAAGTAATAATTGTAGACCCCAAGATTAAAGCTAGTCCCAAAAAAGGTGTTTAGAATTTCGATACATCTTAGAAGCCTAAAAGGAAAATCATAATAAGATCAAAGACAATCCAACAACCAACTGTTAAATTGTAAGGGACTCAAGTTGTAATTCCTCGCTCGGAGATCCTTGGAACAAACATAAATAAAAGCCAAGATTTTTTTTTTTTTAAACAAGTATGGATGCATATGACAATCAATCATACAAGGATCACAAAGATCACAATGGAAGACTAAACAATCATCCAACACCAACAAATCTCCAAGTGCCACTACTGACCCAAAACGTCAAAGCTATAGAAGTTGCAAACACATTAGAATCTAAAACATCCCAGATTTGAAAGGTCAAACACTAGGGTTTAAGAGCTCCATAGAGGGTATCCCAATCACCTCTTGAAACCCTTTGGTCAAGTCAAAAAGCACTCATTAGTCACCCGAGCAGGTTTTCCCACAAATCCAAGTGATATTTCAAAATAGCCTAGGCTATACTTTACTAGTGTCATACGACATTTCTCTAATAGTCATGTGATACTTTCAAGATTTGGGTGATATAGTTACTAAGTTCATGTAATTCTTTACCAGTATTGCATGAAAGAACTCAAGGGGATGTGTGATACTTTTCACTATCATACAACAGAATTCACTAAAGCATGTGATGCTTTCTAGTATCATATGATAGATCTCCTTTGGGTGTGTAACACTTTCTAGCATCACTCAATGCTGGAACATTGTCACCCAAGAATACAAGAAATATTTTGACAAACAAATAGAGAGATAGAATAGAGAGTAAGAACCTCCACATCAGGGAGTACCAGATCCACAAATAGAGGCTTGGACACAAGAGTAGCAAGACAAAAATACAACTAACCATGTAAACCATAGTAGTATAAGAAAATATGTGGAAAGCAACATCTCAACGAACAGAAACAACTAAACTCTTGTGCGATTCCTCCCTACCGTAATAACATCATAAGACCTAGAAGGCCCTAGCCATCCCCTACACATAACATCCCAAACTATCAACTAGATAGTTGGAGATATCTTATGAGGATGTCACTACTACAACATAATAACATCATAAGAACATGAAGATCTAACATGCTAAATCAATAAAGCAATAGATACTCCAACTAAGTGAATCACATCATCTAGTTATATGCTAACATTGTAATAAAGGAATGCATCAAATAAATTAACATCATCTAAACATGATATCCAAGAATTTCAATTAAAGAATAAATCAAAAGGGAGCATACTCTAGAATCCCAAACATACCAAGTGAACAAGAAGCATTGGTTGCAATTGAAAATAGACTGTCTATCTACACAGATCCCTATCAGTGGTATAGGTAGCTATGCCTCCCAACTATGTGGAACCCATAGATCCACTCCCACCATGTTGATGGAGATAATGATCCAACCATAAACAACATAAAGCAAATGTCCTAGCTAATACTCACACCAGATAGTAAAGAGGACTACAACCAAGATCACGAGACAGTGCAAGTAGATCAAGTCCTGGTCAGACACTCTATGGGTCAACTATGTAAGGGCTATAATGCAGATTAATATGCTTGGAACTCCCAAGATAAAACTAGTTCAAAAACACTCTCAAGGGACTCCCTTGGAAGCCATCACACTAGTGCTAAGAAAACCCAAGAAAATTGGGTGGCACACAAATTGAGGTGGAAACCTCCCAAAAACCAACATTGATGAAAATTAATGAAAATAAAACACATTCACCCCAAGGATGAATATGTAGGGGCTATAATTCAGATTAATATGCTTGGAACTCCCAAGATAAACCTAGTGCAAAAACACTCTCAAGGGACTCCCTTGGAAGCCATCACACTAGTGCAAAGAAAACCCAAGAAAATTGGGTGGCACACAAATTGAGGTGAAAACCTCCCAAAAACCAACATTGATGAAAATTAATGAAAATAAAACACATTCACCCCAAGGATGAATAAGCCACAAAAATCCAATAAAATTTGGGTTTGAACACCGTATGAAAAAATGGCATGCATAATGGTGCAAAACCCCAAAGCCACGTCTTAGAAATTAAGGAAATGTTCATTCTCGTCCAACCAGGAAAAACTAAGAATCAAAAATGGAGGGGAAAACTAGTTTTCAACCTCCTAACATATAGCTACCAGAAATGGAAGTAGAAATAGAGCTGAAACATAAAGACTAGAGAGCCCTACTTGACAGTAGGAAATAACACAATAAAATAAATACCCCGCAAAAGTTGCTGAAAGTCATTGCAATTCAAGGTCTCCCTAAGTTGGATCCAATGAGACCAGTCTCATGAAGATCCTACACTTGTAGCTCCTAAAATGAATGAAAATGCAATCCTACAAAAGAAGATTTGGGAAAAACTCTCAATTTTCTTATTTCCAAAAGTAAGAAGTGAGGAATAAAATTCCTCTTTGGATACTTATTCACTTTTCGAATGAATAATGGATTAGGGCAAATAATTAGGTCAACTAGTTAAACCCTAATTCAACCCAAATGAAAATAGGCTATTCCAAGTAATTGGAATTCAATTACAACAAAGCTATAAGGATTTAAAATTAAATAAAAACAAAGCCTGAAAACCCTTACACCAAAATCACATAATCTCTTAATAACTTTTGTGACAAATGCAAACCTTAAAATTCACAGACATGCTAAAAGTCTAATCACATAATGCACATGATTCTAAATTTATTAAATCACCAAAAGGTTTAATTTAAATAATAAAATAGGGTACATTGACCATACAGGGATGACATTGGCTAGATATGAATAGTTGATTCACTAACTCTATGTGCCACTACTAGGGATATAAATCCTACACATTAAAATAAATGATCAATTGTAATCGCATATAATTACATAGATGAATCAATAAATATATTAAATAACCTAATTTAACCATTTATTTAATTATACTAAAATAATCCATTTACATCACTCACTTTCACATAAAGTATCACAAAGCAAGGATGAAGTGAATAACCATAGCATCAAATCCAACATATAAATGTAATTAGAGGATATGTCCAAGTACTGATTAACTAGATATCATCAAAAGGCATCATCATGCAAATATGATCAACTGAATAACTTAGTAATCTAATATCTATGATACTAGAAATTGAACTATAACATTTGTCCATCAGGTAATCTCAAATGTAAAAATAAAATGAGTAATAAGTATCTCTCAGATCAAAATATAACAAGGTACGGACTGCAACCACAAGAGGTACTACATCCTCCCCCACTAGGCATAAGCTTACTTCTAGAAGCCTACATAAATATAGGGGTACAAATCTCTCAATTGTGTAGAATCTTCCCAAGTAGCAAAAGTCTCATCGCTCAAGTCCAACTAGACCCTTACTTTCTCTATGTCCTAACTTCTCAAAGTCAATCTCGAGTGGTCTCTATTGGTAAACAGATTTGTTCTTTTATATTATTACTCTTTATTACCCAATTAAGAACAATATCTGATCACAAACAATTGGAAAGCCTCCTGTGAATAATTTAGCTTTCCTCTAAATTGATAGGTACAGCTCCCTAAAACAAATTTGCAATGAATTTTGTTTTCTTCCTAAACTACTTTGTGGTATGTTCTTAACCCAAGAACAGTAGAGGAATAACCAAGTTAGACCTAGATTAAATCCAACTCAGGCAGATAATAACTTCTCAATACTGAAATAAATTCATGTACCCACACATCTTATGAATCCATAAATCCATTCACATAATCAACTGATGCTAAACTAAGTCAAACTCAAATTTGAAATACAATTGATGAATTGGGAAAAAATAATAGAATCCTTTCATCAAATGAATTATAACAATACTTATTACATTAATTTGTACTCTGGAAAATGAGGGGAATGAAACTTTGTTCTTCCTTAGTTCTCTGCAATACAGAAAGGAAATACTAACTAATCACAATACGTACTAGAATGGAAAATGATTTGAAATAAAATACCATTCAATTGTCTCTACAACAAATAGTACTTCACACCCTTCATTAGTCTTTCAACTTCATACATATAGATTTTGAGAGATGACCATTACACTAGGAATTTTAATCGGTTCATCTTCTGAGGAGACAAATGGCAAGATGCCAGTTTTTCATATTACAAAATTTACAAAATTGGTAGAAGCTACAAAAGAAAGTGAAAAGGAGGCATCATCAAATCATTTAGACTTCTTTCCCTTTTCAAATTTCGCCCTATATGCCTTAGAAGCAACTATAATGGGAACTAATTCCTCATGACTAGGCACATGTACATTAGTGAATCTTAAGAGCCATTTGGAATGTTCTCAAGCCAACTCTTTCACCAAATTTAGATGTCTTAATTCTTCAATAGCTACATGTATGCATCCACCTAGTGTTTGTAGCTCTATCACTCTATTTTGAACGCTTGAAGTCATTCCTGACAGGTTACTTAAATACATGGAGAAGTTGTTCTTCATTACCTCTACTCCAATAAGGGCTCTCCCTTGACTGCTAGTTTGTGGATCAGTGTGTAATACTTTCATCAGTTCAAATGCCCTATGTTGAGTTATCTTCACTTTATCTTCTATTTCCTTGAGTCCTTTTTCAACTTCTTGAATCATCTCTAGCTTGAATTGCATACCCTGAAGCCTTTCAAATAGGGGTTCAGTTCCTTTCTTCAAAATCTTTACTTCAACCACCTCCTTTTCCTTCATTTGGATAATCATTTTCAGGAGAGAAATACACTCATCACATATGGCTTTCTCTGTGGTCAAAGTGTGTTGATTAGACGAGATATTATCTTTCTCAGTCTCCAATCGAAGGATAACATTCCCAATTTGACCAATCAAAGCAACTCCATCTGCATTGAGTTTATCAATCCACTCTTTCCCAATCTAACCAAAATGTCTATCTTTCTAGAGCTATGAGATGAAAGCTTACACTTCCTTTGTTGTAGGATTTTTAGTAGCAGGCTCACCAGTAATGGTTGCCAATGGAACAACTAGTTGCCTGATGAATCTTTTGAGTTCTTCTATCTTAGCTTTCATCTTAATCTTTGATAATTTGAGGTTTTCTAACTGACCTTCTATTATCTCATTGCCTGATCTCCATAAGCCAACTTTTGTATCATGTCTAGCCTCTCCAAGATCAATTGAATGTAGATTGAAGTCTTCAGGTGTCATCTCCTCAATCCACCCTATTTTATTTGGTTTTGTAATCTCCATAGTCAAATGTCTAGTTTCTAGATCCTGCCCAAGTATGGACAAAGTTTTCTGCTTCTTAGCTTTTATTATGGTTGATCCAGAGTGTACCACTTGAGACACAACATCCTTTGTAGGAACACTTTCATCTTTCCTCTTTCTTTTTCTTTCTAAGGTGTCTTCAAGCCAGGACTTCGTACCAATCACCTTAGAAGCCATTCCAAGTGACTCTATGCTAAACATTTTCTTCTTTACTAGAGTCATTGCTATTGTTGTTGTAGAGAAGGGGTTCTTCGGATCTTGAGAGAGGAGTTGAGATGAACCTAAGACATTCTCTTCTTCTTGAGTTCTCTTTGCAACTTCATCAGATTCAGTGGACTCGCTATTGCTGCTCTTATCATCTCCAATCTCTACTATCTAGATGGGAGAACCAGTTGGCTTCAAAAGAGAAGCACCTGCAGATGGATTTGGGCTATGATGTGTGTGCTAAAATGTTGTCACACTTCTATGAATCATTACATGTAAGAAAACTCAAGAATGAGCCCTCACAAATCGATCCATAGCTCTCTACTCATAGAGTGCAAGGGTTTGCAATGGAGGCCCTCAGTTTGACCTATTTTTGTGCCCATGCAAGTACACCATGAGATGAGAGATTCAAAGAGGAAAAGCAAGAATGCTAGTCTCCATGATCTTCAAATATGCATGAAAATAAGATCTAATCTATGAAATCAAAATCTAATCTATAAATGCAAGATCTAAGCTAAAAGCCCATGATGGGTGCAAGAGAGAAAAAGACAAGAAAATAGAAGTTCTCCACAAAAAGCTTTTGTATTCAAACTCCTTCAAAAATTGATCTTCAAACCTGCAGCATAACGATAGCATAATCATGGGTGTCTAACATGAGGAGATGGCTCTCCCTTATAAAGGAAATTATGGAGGTGAGAGGCTTCTCACAACCAATATGGAATAATAGAGCTTGATCCATGTGAGACAAAATTCCACCAATGAGAAAAGAGGAGTGGTTGAGAAGAAAGTGGTGATCCATGTGAGACAAGATTCCACCAATTAGAAAAGAGGAGTGGTTGAGGAGAAAGTGGAAAGATAAATCCCATTTAGATCACATTTTTAAGTGTAGAGAAATTAAATAAAAAGAATTTATTTTATTTCCTTTTTTCATCAAAAGAGATATTTAAGTGGGATTTTTATTTAATTAAAAGGGAGCAAGTTCTTTTTAATTAAATAGAAGATATTTAATTAAATCAAAAGAGAGGTTTTTCTCTTAATTAATTAAATGTGGATGAACTGTTTAATTAAAAGAGAGGTTTTCTTTTAATTAAATGGGGATTTTATTTTATTTAATTAAAAGAGAAGATTTTATTTTAATTAAATAAAACTTGGAATAAAATGATCAATCTTAGAAATGAAATAAATCGAATTTGATCAAGGAAATTGATTTGAATATATTACAAACCATTGATTCAAAAAATTTGATAAATTGATAAATTGAATAATGGGGCCCCATAGTCTAGGCAACCATTTTTGGGTGCATACATTTTCCCCTCTTTGACTAATGTGTGATCGATTCGGGAACACATGTAGTCAAAGAAAGAAATTGAAGTGTGAGGTCAATTTGGGATCACAAAACAACCCAGATGTGTGGTCGACTCGGGAACACATCAGGACAAAGAATACAAATAAATTTTAACTTGAAAAAGTCGAGGATAAAATTGATAAAACTGAATCAAGGATTGAAATTGATAATTACTGCCCCCTCATGATCGAAATCGAAATGAGATAGAGGAGAAACAACAAATTGATAAATTTGATCAAATCGAACAAAAGATAAGGTTCTTGATGTAAGATGAAAGATATAAGAATCATAGAACCAAGGTAGATCATCAAGCATGAAATATTATGCCCCAAAGGTGATTTAGAAGAAAAGAAGTGGGGAAAAAGAAAATGGAAGATAGAAGTTTGAAAGATATCGAAAGAAATAGAAATAAGAAAAGAAAATGCTCCAAAAATCAATCAACTATTTAAGATAGAAATTTGGATTGAGATCACGAAAGAAAATAAGGAAATGAAGATCAAAATGTGACCACAATTGATTAAATTTCCACAATAAAGATGAAAGGAGAACCCTCTCAAACTCATAATGCAGCCTAAAAATGCAAACTAACATGAAGTCTAATAATGCAAGCTACATGAAATGCAATGGTGTACTTGCAAAAGAGCAACTGTAACATAGGATTTTGTGTTCATCATTCATTAGAGAATGTAAAAGAACTTATTTTCATCATTGGGCCATTATTAACGGACATCGAAAAATCACACAATCATCACTAGTTACAAATGTAACTATGAAGATATGAATGTGATTTATATTGGATTGAAATGTGGAAAGATTCTAACATAAGAATCAAAGACATAAAGGTCAAGATGACTTCGATGTTAGCTTACCCAATTTAATATAGAAAAACTATGCTCGCATCAAGGCATAGATGCCAAGATGACTATAAGAATGGTTGTGCAAAAACAATCAAGGATGATGTCTCAAATCTCCTAAGTGTTTCAAGGGGACAACAAAAGACACTCTGGAGTTCAAGACCACACCCACAAGCAAAAAAAAAACAAAAAAAAACATGTCCCATGCCCCAAGTCCTTTAGCGATGCATACCAGAGAGACTTATCAGACAAGGACACTCAACAAAAATCAATAACAGTCAGCACACAAAGAAAAGATCATGACATAAGTCAAGCATTAAGTGTTGCGTTTAAAAATTTAAGTGTGTTAACTGATACTGAGTTCTGAGGACAAGGATCAAATGCTTGCAGGAAGGTAAGGTCACATGATGATACTGGGTAAGACCAAACCAATAAGTGTTGAAAAACACTCAATGTCAATGGGTGTTGAAAAACACCATTTGCGAGGTGTCCTAAAGACTCACACATCTAAGAAACCAAAGCTAGCATAGTTATGCCCCCTAGACAAAGACCAATTCCAAAGCAAGGTAACAAGGACAAGGCAAGGTGGAGAAAGGCTAAGTGTCGAGGACATGTGCTAAGAAACAGGGGTGCAAAGGCCTCAAGTAGCGCCCGTTTCCAAGTTTTCACCACTTGGATTTTTTTTATTTTTTTTATTTTTTATTTTTTATTTTTTTGGTTTTTTTTTGCTACCAAGGCGCCTGTTTCCAGGTTTTCACCAAGGCACTTTTTCTATTTTTTTTGAATTTTTGAATTTTTTTTTTTTTTTTTTTTGTATTTTTGGAATATATAATTTTTTTGAAGATACATCAAAGTGCCTTTTGCTAGGTTGTCACTAAGATGATCATTTTTTCAGGACATTTTTCAATTTTTAGAATTTTTACAATATATATCATTTTTTTGGATTTTTTAAATATATCAATTTTTTTGAATTTTTTTTTTCAGGATCAATAAATATGTACAAAGATACCCCTAGACAGAATGGGCATTATGGATAGAACTTCTTCAAGTGCAAGACATTGATAGGATCAGGGAGCTGCTCTCCCTCTACTGTAGATAGTAAATAGGCACCTGAACCAAAAGCTGTTGTAATAATGTAAGGTCCAAGCCAATTAGGTTCAAACTTACCCTTTTGATCTCTATTCTGTTGATTCTTATGATTCACACGTAGGACAAGATCTCCCACTTGAAACTCTCTAGGGTGAACCTTTTTGTTGAATGCTTTTGACATGCGCTTTTGATAGACTCTCATATGGTCAAATGATGCTTGGAATTTCTCATCTAAAAGTTCTAACTCTTGAAGTCTCATGGCACGGTAGTCTTCATCTGTAACTAGACCTTTGAGAGAAACTCTAAGTGAAGGAATTTCAACCTCTAAAGGTAACACTGCTTCAGCACCATATGTAAGAGCAAAAGGAGTAGCCCCAGTAGGAGTGTGAATACTCGTTCTATAGGCCCACAAAGCTGGATTTATTTGTAAATGCCAATCTCTACCATTCTTATGAACTATTCTGTGCAAGATTTTAAGAATGGTTTTGTTTGATGCTTCTGCTTGACCATTCCCTTGTGGGAAATAAATAGAGGACCAATGTTGTTTTATCTTGAACTTCTTACAGAGTTGCTTAAGGTCCTTATTTTTAAACTAACCTCCATTGTCAGTGATAATCTCAGAAGGCACTCCATATCTACAAATAATATGATTCAAAATAAATAGATAAATTGTCTTTCCAGAGGCAACAAAAAGTGGGACAGCTTCTACCCATTTAGTGAAATAATCAGTGGCAGTAATAATAAACTTGTGTCCAGATGACGAGTTGGGATGAATTTTCCCAACAAGATCAAAGGCCCACCGTTGAAATGGCCAATGAGATATAGAAGGAATGAGCTCCCTACTTGGAGTATGTATCAGGTTACCATGTTTTTGACATTTTTCACATGACTTTGTAAAAGCTACTGCATCAATCTGCATTATGGGCCAATAGTATCCTGCCCTAAGCAATCTTCGAGCCATGGCAAGACCATTAGAATGTCCACCACAGATACCCTCATGGATGTCAACTAAAGCTTGATCAGATTCATCCTTTTCTAAGCATCTAAGAAGTGTTCCATCTAGACCCTTCCTATACAAATCACCAGAGATAAGGGAGTGATGAGAGGCATTTCGAATAAGGTTTCTGCGTTCAGATTGGTTAAAGGTTTCAGGTATAATCCCATCATGAATGTATGAGTAAATGGCACCATAACGAGATGACTCATGACCAACAAGGGTACAAATAACATGACTTTCTTGAGATTCATAGATAGGGTGATGTATCTCTTCCACCAGGAATTCAAATCTTGATTCATGTTACTCTAATTGAAGAAGTGAAGCAAGTGTAGCCATAGCATCAGCTTCCTTATTTTCTATTCGAGGAATTTTTTGAAATGAGACAAATGTGAAGTAGAGTCTCAAGGAATCAACCATTTTCTTGTAAGGGACCAATTTATCATTTTTTGTTAGACAATCATCATTGACTTGGTTGATTATCAGCTGTGAATCTCCATAGATGTGTAACTCTATAATTCTCCATTCTATGGCCATCTTAAGTCCATTTGTTAAAGCTTCATATTCAAAAATATTGTTTGTACATGGGAATAATAACTTGTAAGATTTAGGAATTGTGTACCCATGAGGAGAAACAAAGAACACACCAACTCCTGAACCATTTTGCATAAAAGACCCATCAAAGAACATCTTCCATGTTCTTTCAGTCAGATACATGAGGTGCTCATCTAGGAAATCAACTTGAATAGGTGCATCATCTTGTAGTGGAAAATCAGCCAATTGATCTGCTATAACTTGTCCTTTGATTGTTTTACGCTCAATGTACTCTATGTCAAACTCTGAAAGAATCATCATCCATTTAGCAAGTCTACTTGTGAGAGCAACCTTACATAGTAAGTACTTGAGTGGATCTATTTTTTCTATGAGCTGTATAGTGTGCGCAAGCATATAATGTCACAACTTTTGGGAAGCAAACACAACTGCAAGGAAAGCTTTCTCAATACTAGTGTAATTAACCTCATATGAAACAAGAGTACGACTAATATAGTATATTGCTCTTTCTTTCCCATGTTCATCAAGTTGAGTTAATAATGCCCCCAAGGTAGATTCTGTTGCTGAAACATATAGGATAAGTGGTTTTCCTGGGATAGGAGGCATTAAAATAGGAGGATTTGTCAAGTATTTCTTGATCTGGTCCATGCTCTGTTGACATTCATCATTCCATACACATTTGACTCCTTTATGTAAGTTCTTGTTGAAAGGTTGAGCTCTGTCTGCCAATTGTGAAATAAACCTTCGTATAGATTGAAGACGTCCTTGAAGACTCCTCATTTGACTAATGTTTTTAGGAGGTGGCATATCCACAATTGCTTGAACCTTTTCTGGATCCACCTCTATCCCTTTTGCTGAAATAATGAATCCTAGTAATTTGCCAGAGGTAACTCCAAATGCACACTTTTTAAGATTTAACCTTAGTTGAAATTGTTCCATACGATCTAGAATGACTTCTAAATCATCTAAGTGTGTGTCTCTTTTCTTAGACTTGACCAAGGTTTCATCCACATAATCTTCCATGTTTTTATGCATCATATCATGAAAAATAGTTGTCATAGCTCGTTGATAGGTAGCTCTTGCATTTTTTATCCAAAAGGCATAACATTCCAACAATAGGTACCCCATGCACATGTAAATGCAGTCTTTTCTTGGTCTTCAGGAGCTATCTTAATCTGATTATATCCAGAAAAACCATCCATTAAGGAATAAATCTCATAACCTGTAGTCATATCCACTATCATGTCTATATTAGGAAGTGGAAAATCATCCTTTGGGCATGCTTTATTAACATCTCTAAAATCTGTGCAAACTCGAATGGTTTTGTCATGTTCTGAAACTGGTACAATGTTTGATATCCATTCAACATAGGCAATAGCTCTTATGAATTTTGCAGCAAGAAGTTTCTCTAATTCTGCCTTAACTAAGAGAGCTATGTGAGGATGCATTTTTCTTAGTTTTTTCTTAACTGGTTTAACACCTAGAGCTATGGATAAGTGATGCATAATAAGATTAGTGTCCAACCCTGGCATATCTGAATAAGTCCATGCAAAATTAATCTTCATTTCTTGTAAGAATTTAGTATAAGCTTCTTGTTCTTGTGATGACAAAGACTGTGCCAAATGTACCATTTGCAGAGCTTCATCCGTACCCAAATTGACTGCTTGTGTTGGTTCAATAAGTACTGAAGATCTATCTTGAAAATAACTAGGAAGAGAATCAAGTACCTCATCTTTAGGTGCCTCAAAGAGGTTTTCACCCTTGGATACGTCCTTTCTTTTTACTTTTTTTGGTTCTAACACTACCACATAGTGGTTTTCACTTTCAGAACTCTTTTTCTTTTTCTTTTCTTTTATCTTTATTTTGCGACTAAGGTACTTGATATCTGGCTCTGTCATACTAGCAGCTGCTTCACTGGTGGAAGAGACTACAGGTTCAATGGCATTCAAATAACAGGCTATTTCATAGTCATTTTGAAATGTTAAGATCTCAGGTTCTTGGTTGCATTGGGACCAATCAATTAGATCAGGATGAACAAGGGATAAATCAATGATAGGTTCAAGATTGTGAATATGGATGATATCTCTAGTGTTTGAAGATTCAAGGTCTGTCAAGTAACTTCCTAAACTACCCAAATCAAGATTCGTCCTCACAAGCGAAGAATCGTCCACTAAGGCAACATGCGAGTTCAAATCCTCTAATCCTACATATGATTCATTGACTAACTCAGTTTGAGAACTATATGTATGAACAACATCAACATCCATATCAACTATGGAAGATTCTGAGAAAGAATCCCATTCATACTCATTAGAATCTGTTTCAAAGTCTCGACTAGGATGCTTACACCATGAATGCTTGGGATGTCTAGATGTGGAAGCTTCAATATCATCAAGAGTCACGCTTTCTTGTTCTAAATTGGCAACTATCTCATGAGATACTAGATTATTTGAATCTCCCCAAAGGAGATTAGTAGAAGGGACCCAATCTTCACACATATCTTGTTGGTTTGCTAAATTAGGTAGGTATTCTTGTTCTTCTTCACTATTTGACTTATCAAGGATAGAAGCAACATTCTTACTTTGATCCACATAACCTAGGCCAACTGAATTCTTAGACTTGCATCCAAAAAGTTGATGATCAAGAGGTTCAGCCCTAGCATCCAATCTATTACTAAGAGGACCATGTCCAGGATAACCCATTTTCTTGACAAAAGAATACCCTCTTCCATAAGCATTAGGTGAAGGAGTGAAATCTTCATTGTGCAAATACTTCTCTTCTCTATAAATCCAATCTCTAATAGCCACATCTTCCTTCTCATCTTGAATAGGCACTGACGACTGTACAAATGTGTCAAACAATGTCATAGCTAAAGAAGAAGGTTTCATCTCTTGTGAAGGTTTACCATAAGACCTAGGTGAAACTGGTAATGCAGCGAGGGAGTTGAGTTGATATCCCCCCATGCCAAAGTCTATGGACTTAAACTTGTTCTTGCGATCAATTAAAACTGCATTAAAATCATCTGCTTGTCTATTAAGGGGAACATGAGTACTTTCTCAAATCGAGTTGATAGACAAAGTATTATCCCCAGGAATGCATATCTCTGTTCCATTGTAAGGAAACTTGACACACTAATGATAAGTAGATGGTACTACTTGCATATCATGAATCCATGGTCTCCCAAGCAAAATGTTGTATGCAAGGGGTCTAGCATCAACTATTTGGAACAAAACATATTTTTCCATGGGGCCAATCCTAACAGGAAGGACAGCCAACCCCTTTGAACTTCTCTCTGCCTCATCATAAGCTTTGATAGTAATCCTTCTTTTGCTATCAATAACATGTTCAGAATAACCCAATGTCTTTAAAAGACTCAAAGAATGAATATTAAGCCCAGCACCCCCATCTATCAACACACGCCTAACACGGGTCCAATGTATCATAACCTCAATATGAAGGGCAAGATTGTGCGGATGACTCAAAGATTTATCATCTTCCTCCGAAAAGGAAAGATGATGAGGGCTTGCAATATGATTAACCATGTTTTGGAATTGATCAACGTCTAAATTATTGGGGACATTCGCCATGTGCAAAGCATCCTCAAGAACCTGTTTATGTCTTGGAGATAACTCTAAAAGCTCAAAAATTGAAATCTGAGCAGGAGTTCTTTTCAATTGATCAACAAGATTATAATTTGACTCGGGATTAACCATTGGTTTTGAAGGAACATTCTTGGATTGCACTTGTTTTGGTTTACTTGGTTGGTTTGAACTAGGTCCTTTGATAACAAGGGGACCTTGACTTTGTGTAACAGCATTGAGACTTTGAGAAGACACTTGCTTAGGTTTACTTGACTAGTTTGAATTGGGCCCTCTAATGATAAGGGGACCTTGAGATGACTCTCTAGAGTGAGTACCCCTTAACACCAACATAGGTTTTTCACCAAAGGTAGGAGAATTCAAATTTAAATTATAACCATTGGGATCTTTATCTTCCATCATGTTGACACTTTCTTCTACAACCTCAAGCATAGTGATAACATTTTCTGCATTTGAATAAGTGTAATTGATTGCAGCCTTGCCATTCTTAGGTTGGGAAGCTTCCCCTTTCTCATACTTGGGCAAAGGCTCTTTGAATGCTGTGTGATCAGCATTGGTATTTAGTCCATCTATTTTAAGTTTTCCATTCTCAATAAGATCTTGAACAATATGCTTGAATCTCCCACATTTTTCAATATTGTGTCCAATGCCATTGGGAAGCTTGCAATAAGCCTTCTCATCCCACCACCATGGCTTAACTTCAGGTATATAGAACTTTGTAGCATCATAAGGGTGCACAAGATCACGTGCAAGGAGCTTTGTAAATATCTCTTCATATGTCTCACCGAATTGGGTGAAGTTACGTTTCTCTCCTTTAGGCCTTTCTTGATATCTTGGCTTGTTACTATGTTGATTAGCACTAGCCAAATGGAGAACAACTTGGTATTTAGGATTTGAGGAATCCACAACTCCATCATTGACCACTTGTTTGTTCTTATTCCAATTGATGTTCTTTCCTTTATCTTTTTTGTTGTTGTTATTATGACCATTATTGTTGTTGTTTCCATTTTTGGTCACAATACCTTGCTCTCTCAAAACATCCTCAATTCTAAATGTAGCTTCAATCATGGTATCAAAGGACTCAAAAACCATCTTCTTAACTTCATACTTCATCTCAGGAACCATATTACTAATGAGGATTTCAATCTTTTCTTTCTTAGGAATAGTCCTAGAATAACGAGAGCACTGTCGTCTCCATCTTTGCAAGAAAGTAACAAAGGGTTCTCCTTGATTTTGCTTTGTGTGACATAAGTCCAATAGTGAGACAGATCATGAAAGATTGTATGAAAAGTGTTGAACAAATCTTTGAATTAACTCAGGGAATGTCTTAACAGGAGGAGTTATATTGGTAAACCATTCCATGGCTTGAGCTTTAAGACTCCTTGGAAATAATCTCATAAGATATGAGTCTTCATGATGAAACTCAAAACTCATAGTATAGAACTGACGCACATGATCATTTGGATCCCCATTTCCATCGTATTTGTCATATTGGGGAATCTCAACTTTTCTAGGAAAATCTTTCATGTCAACTCTCTTATCAAAAGGATTAGGGCAAATTGAATCTAGTGAAAAAGAACTCTTGGGTGCTGATATTTGCTTCATTTGTTTCTTCAATTCATAAATTTCTTCTTTTATGGAAGGATCATGCTTTTGAATCTTCTTATCCATATCAAATTTGTAAGGAACCTTGGCACCTTTATTGATTAAATGTTGAAAGCATGCATCTCTATTTTGGTCCATATAAGCTTCCATACATTGTTGAAAATGTGGATCTTTTGGTATAGCCATGAAATCATAAGAATTATATTCAAAGTTGGAGCTAACACCTCCATATTGTGAACCATGATGAGTTTTTTGTAAAGGTTTTCTTGAAACTCTAGGAGGTGTTGGTCTCCTATAATAATCATGTCTTGAAGTTTTCCTTCCTCTAGGAGTAGGAGATTGTGAAGATGTTCTCCCACTTTGTGGAGCCTTAGGAGGGGTAGACAGGGGAGAGTTGTTTCCACCACCAATGTGCACATTGTTGAATTGATTGTCAAGTTGTGAAGTCTTAAAAAAATCTTGTTCCTCTTGATGGGATTTCCTTTCCATCTCAATAATAACTTGCCTTTCTTCCTCTAGGCATTGAAATTGTTCTTCCTTCTTAGCTTGTTCTTCTAGAAGAGCTTTTCTTTCACGATCAATTTCTTTGAGTCTTCCACTTGCATAACCTAGAGGTGTCATGAGCGGTGTACATGGTCTTGATTGTCTAAACCGATTACCAGTAAATGTTGCATTCACATGAGCACTAGAAGGTTCACCAATTTGATCATCATGTTGGGCTTCCTCTTCTTGATAGGCATAATGTCTTCCTTTCTCATCCCTTTGATGTGCATCGAAATACCTATCCTCAATAAGAGGTAAAGTTGGTCTACTTCCACGAGTGGGATCACCACTCAAAAGGTCAACATTATACTCACTACTTTGATTCTTCTTGTATGGCGCTCTTGTAAAACTCATATCCATAGCTGAATGAGGTGATGCTAAGGGTGTACTCAACTCAATAAGATCACCACTAAGGTCACACAAAACTTCGGGAATACTCTCAGGTGATTGAATAGACATAGGTTCCTTTCCCTTACGTCTTCTACGAGTTTGAACTAAAGGTAATTGTTTAAAGACAACTTGAGGTTTTTGTCCTTGATCTACTTGATATCTTGTTGTAACCGGAATGAAAGAAACAGTATGATAAAGAATCTATATGATATTTAGAAGAATCATGATAAGACTTGGAAGATGGAAAATCTGTATGATATTTAGAAGAATCATGACAAGACTTGGAAGATGGGAAATATTTGGAAGAAGGATATTGTGATTTGATCTTGCACATGATCCTAGCAAAGGTGTCTGATTTATCCATTTTTTTAATCATTTTTGTTGCAACGTTAGCATCCATGCATCTATTGGAGTGACAACTCTTTTCAAATTCAAGAAGGAGGTGGATTTCATCTGAGCTCAAATGAGGATCCCTAAAAAGATATCCAAGATCCATGGTTCTAGAAGAAGAAGAATCAAGTATGGAAGAAGAGAAAGAATGAATAGAAGAAGGTAGACTATATGATAATAGGAGGAAAAGAATCAAGAAGACATGAAGAAGAGGAAGAGTGGAAATGACAGATTAGAAAGACATGGAAGATAAAGAAGAAAGAAGACCAAGAGTCATTTTGGAAAATTTGATACCATTTGAGATCATTTGAATGTTGAGCAACATGTAATAGCACTTGCAATAAACATGAAAGAAAAGGTGCTAGTTGATAGGATAACCCTAAGAAATGTTGGTACCAAACTAGGATAGTAAAAGCACTAACTTGTCCAAAAGAGATGTGATAAGATAGAATTTTGCAATAGGCATAAATCAACACTGCCACAGAGGTGCTCACAACTTTGGGTGAATACCCTAGCACATATGGACTAGGAGGATGATTTACCCAAATTATAAATAATTAAAATTGAACTTTGATGAAAGTGAATGGACAAGATATTACTAAGACTCTCCAAGTGTAATATCAAAGGATCCAAGTGTATATCTTTCTCAATAAGGATAGTTTCTAACTTACCAACTCCAAATAAGGCCTCTTGTGAAATCAATGATCACTAATTCAAGAGGTCAAAGCACAATAACCCATGGTGCAAAAAGGCTTTTAACAATGGGTTAAGTAGCCTAATCCAAATAGGATCAACCTAGGGAGAATCAAAATAATGGGACAACAAAGTTATTTGATCGTGAAGTCTCAACTCAGGAACCCATATTTGTTTTAAAAGATCAAGTAAGCACATCAATAGGTTTTCATCATTGAATAGGCACATAAGACAACAATCAAGGAGTTCAAGCAAGCAGTCTTCAAACAATGAGCAAGGGAAAAACCAACCTTGCACATGAGCAATCAAGTGACTTAGTTTATGCTAATCCCTAGGAGAGCTACTTGTGTATGTTCTCAAAGAGTTTCACAATCATTGCATACATCCCTAGAAAATAAAAGTTGGCCTCTCTAAGGTTTTTAGTAATGGTTTGACTTTGCAACTTTTATGATTCACAAGGGTGACCTCCAATCCCGGTGCACCGAGGTTTTGACACAGTCTGAGAATTTAATCTTCAAGAGCTGCTAGGGAGATCTGACAACCCACAATGAACCATACCCCATGGAGATTTGTTCCACGAGGACATTTATATAGCGATTGTTGCAACCACGGCAGAAGTGGCTATTACCGCTTGAGGTTTCGTCTGCAGTTTGCCCTATATAGGGATTGTCTGCTATGGTTAACCCTCTCTAAAGGTGACTGACTCACAATAGTGGACCACAAGGGGACTTAGCTTTCAGATCCAAGGTTTTGACACCTTTTCACTTTTAGTCCAATCAAAGCAAGCAGATTAATCCGACATGCTAACTAAGATTATCTCAAGATCTATGATATCAACCCCTAGTGATCTATCAACCTCTCTGGAGAAAGGATGCCTCAATCAACAAGTTGAGGATCCATCTATCTAAGAGATTCTCAAAGTATCCTCCCCACCTACAAGGAATCCGTCTTTGAGAGGAGTTTCACTAGGAACTCACTCCCTCAAGATCCACGAATAGTATTCATGGGGCCTAATTACTATGTGTGTACAGATGTTAATTCCCCAAAAGCAAATCTATCCAAGAATAATCAAAAAGCACAAGGTGGTACACTTAATGCTTTAACTAATGCAAGGTGATTCCAAAGATGTGGAACACTTAACGCTTTAACTAATGCAAGGTGAGTCCAAAGATGTGGAACACTTAACTCCTCACACAAGCCAAAACGAGTCCACAACTCAAAGATTAGTGAGTTCTAGAAAGCACAAGAGGTTTTCCAAGTGGAGCACTTAACGCTTCTATCCTGTAGACCCCTCCCCTTTAATGTGGTACTGATCTTGCAACCACGGGGTGGAATGAGGGGCCAACGGATTCAGCGAGTCCAATAACCCAATATAGCTATCTAAATCTATCACTAATAATCAAGCTTGCTAAATAAAAATCAATGGACATTACAACCTAGTATCAATCATGCATGTGTTTGAAAAATAAAAACATAAGCAAAACACAAAAGCTAGACACATGAGAGGTTCATTTTAAGGTTCCAAATCAAAGTGTTATCAGCCAAAGAAGAATACCTGAAGTCCTCGCAACGCGCTTAATAGATCTTACCTATTTTTAACAAATTTAGCACGTTTTTCCAATAAAATCACAACTTGCTACTATGCTATTCCAAAAAAATCAAAAAACACAGAAAAACCCAAAACAGTGAGCAGTTAGCAGAAAAAACCAGAAAAACACGAAAATCCCTGCAAAAAAAATACGAATAACCTAGTCAACATGATTAGACCTTTTTTTTGCTATCATTTAGAATCCAAAAATAGAAATGAAAAGAAGAGACCCCTACTAAAAACTAAAGAGATTTCCAAAAATGTAAGAAATTCAAAAAAATCTCTTCATTTGTGCCCTAGGGACCCAATTTTCCAAAATAGGCCAGATTCATCAAATCGAAATTTTGATCCTTAATACGGCCTTAAAATTTGAAACACAAAGAAAGAACCCCCCTTAGAATTCAAAAATCTTTTGAAAATGTAAATTTTTCCAAAAAATATGCTGATTTGTGATCAGAAACGGCTTTTTATGAAAAATAAAGAGAAATTCATAACTCACGAAAATCATGTCAAAATGCTTTGAAAATCGAACTGGGACATTTTGGGCACATACCCAACTCACAAAAAAACTTTCAGAACCAAACTCTAAGTGTTTTAAAAGATATGATTGAATCTTTAAACCAACTAGATTTTTTGCCTGCAAACCAATCTATATATGGGTTGGCCTTAAAACCAAAGTGAAAAATTTACAAAAGCACTTGATTAGATCCAATATGCTGCTATAAAAAATTAGAGATGAAAAATAAAAGCAAATGGAGCTAGAAACTTGATTCAAGCCCCACGGTGGGTGCCAAAAATGTGTGCTAAAACATTGTCACACTTCTATGAATCATTACATGTAAGAAAACTCAAGAATGAGCCCTCACAAATCGATCCATAGCTCTCTACTCATAGAGTGCAAGGGTTTGCAATGGAGGCCCTCAGTTTGACCTATTTTTGTGCCCATGCAAGTACACCATGAGATGAGAGATTCAAAGAGGAAAAGCAAGAATGCTAGTCTCCATGATCTTCAAATATGCATGAAAATAAGATCTAATCTATGAAATCAAAATCTAATCTATAAATACAAGATCTAAGCTAAAATCCCATGATGGGTGCAAGAGAGAAAAAGACAAGAAAATAGAAGTTCTCCACAAAAAGCTTTTGTATTCAAACTCCTTCAAAAATTGGTTTTCAAACCTGTAGCATAACGATAGCATAATCATGGGTGTCTAACATGAGGAGAGGGATCTCCCTTATAAAGGAAATTATGGAGGTGAGAGGCTTCTCACAACCAATATGGGATAATAGAGCTTGATCCATGTGAGACAAAATTCCACCAATGAGAAAAGAGGAGTGGTTGAGAAGAAAGTGGTGATCCATGTGAGACAAGATTCCACCAATTAGAAAAGAGGAGTGGTTGAGGAGAAAGTGGAAAGATAAATCCCACTTAGATCACATTTTTAAGTGTAGAGAAATTAAATAAAAAGAATTTATTTTCTTTTCTTTTTTCATCAAAAGAGATATTTAAGTGGGATTTTTATTTAATTAAAAGGGAGCAAGTTCTTTTTAATTAAATAGAAGATATTTAATTAAATTAAAAGAGAGGTTTTTCTCTTAATTAATTAAATGTGGATGAACTGTTTAATTAAAAGAGAGGTTTTCTTTTAATTAAATAAAGATTTTATTTTATTTAATTAAAAGAGAAGATTTTATTTTAATTAAATAAAATTTGGAATAAAATGATCAATCTTAGAAATGAAATAAATCGAATTTGATCAAGGAAATTGATTTGAATATATTACAAACCATTGATTCAGAAAATTTGATAAATTGATAAATTGAATAATGGGGCCCCATAGTCTAGGCGACCATTTTTGGGTGCATACATGATGAGGTGATGGAACTGGGGTAACATGGGGTATGGAATTGGAGTAGCATGTGGAGATGGAGTTGGAGTGGTGTGAGGAGGCAAGGGTGGAGCGGTGGTTCCATCTTTCGACTCTTCTATCCCTTTTTCTTCAGTACCAACTTGAGCTCCAATCACTAGTAGAGAACCTCCTTGGCAAGTTGGAGCTATCAAAATATTCTTCTTCGGGGGCTGATCACCTCCTCCTACAAATTGAGCTAGCCCTTGAGTAGCTGAAGTTGTAACATTAGGTGTGGCACTTTGAGAGGAAGTGGGAGTAGCAGTGGTTGGAGAAGCTTGAGTAGTCTTGCTCCTACTCTAGCTCTTTTTTGTTGTCCACTCAACCCATTTGTCGGTTCTCTTTATGATCCGGGCCATCATAACATCAATATCTTCTTCTATATTTACACACGGATCGAAGCTGATTTGGATGTTTCTCAATTTGGTCAAATATGTATTACTATACATATTTTGGCCATCATCTTCTAGTCCTTCCACATCCAACTCAATGCCATAGGTCTTTATTTGATCTACTGTGAGTCTAGCAAAGGCACGGTCTCGGCTCTCTAGCTCATCACTACGATTAGCCTAGTAATATTCTATAGTAGTTACATGTTTGATTATGCTTCCAATTTGAAGCACATCTCTAGCATACCCATTTGGATCAAACATGGGCCTTATCACTTCATACTCCTCCAGTTTGTAGTTGTTCTCGAATGCTTTGAGTATGTTCTTTGCATCAGATCTAGATTCACAACTATAAGCTCCAACTTTTATGGGGAATTCATACCCTTTCTTTTTCAAACTGGTGCTCAGCATATTTACTTGGATTGCTTGCCTAACAATCTCGATGAGCACGATCATATGATCTGGATATCTAGGCAGCTTTAGGGGAAATCCGTCAAACACTGCAAGACACAAATAAGAGAAATATGAGAATTGAATAAAATAACAACCAAACTGGCTGATGGCTACCATTGCTTCTATGCTAAACCTCCACTCCGAACACCCTTGGAGTTCCCTATATATTCTCATAGTGAATGCATCATTAACCTAGATATACTCTACATAGCTATTCTATAACTACAAGCATGGATAAAACTCATAGCTTTTTACCTCTTCGGAAAAATTCTCTATTCTAGGGAGTCTCAGCCACATTTATAGGGAAGCCAACATATATATCAATAAAGATGACATATAAAATGAATTATAAAACTTGGCTACACTAAGAACCCTAGACAGATGTTCACTAACTTCAAATGCCCAGTCAACATATTGTGTGTTTGAGCAGATAATTTGCACCATAAAGAAGTGTTGTTCTATAAAATTGAGTGCTTCTACCTCACCTTTTAGTCGATGTAAGAGGACCAAAATATCCACAATTTTAGGCTTAAGATCCATGCCAAATAGGATTTTAGGGACCTTACTTTTTGCTCCCCTGGGCTTTTGGAACCAAGAGTTCATGATCTCCTTCTGCCACACCATCTTCCTCAGGGAGAATTCAGACATGGCTCCTATGATTGTTAGCTTAGAGAACTCCTCTCATTTTGGAATCCATAGATATTTCACCACTGTTTGCCTATCAATTGAAATCAATACGGTTTGATTAGGAAAAAGGATCTGCTTGGTGTCTGGGTTGTAATGATTGATACATTCCACAACTAGCTCTAGAGCTTGTACTGTGACAGGAAACTTGGTTGCTTCCACCAGTCCACTTCCATGGAGTTTCTCCATTATAGGGTGAATCAGCTTAGTTCTAAACCTTCTTTGAAAATCTTGCATATCAAATAAATGTAATGAAGTATCAGAGATACTCTGCCATGTTGACCTGATTCGACCCAGCCCATCAAAACCAAAGAATCCTAATGCCATCTTGCCTGATATAGAATGATAGAAATTCAACAATTGTGATAATGTAAAGAAACGAACCCTAAACTTTGAAGTTTTTTGGAAGCACTATTCAATATAATAGTATAATAGTAAAGCAATGATTTGAATTTCTGTTAGATTCTTCTTTATATGAAAACCCTTAATCTGCTCGTTAAAGTCTACAATTCGTGCCACACGAGTGAATTTAAGGAAAAATCCATTGGATTATTAAATGTAAGGGTTCTAATGGATTTATCCTTGTCATTTCACAGTTTTTGTTGGCCCAATGGTAACTCTCCTTTATTACTGACTTACCTTTCCGTTTTCATCCAATTTCAAAAAAACAAGAAAGGAGTACTCCCTGGGGAAAAATTTGCTTGGCTAGATTCCACTCAAAATATCCTTACAAATTTAACTAATTTTCTTCCATTTCTATCCCAACACATCTTGTGATCAATTCAAACACTTACCATGCATGCAGTAGCGATTTTTCATTAGATGCAAAAAATTACCCTTGAGGGTAGAAAACCCACAATGGAGAAGGCAATTTTCATTTTTCTACTTATGCTTTTGCTTTACCTTTTCTACCTTAAGCACTTTACTATAAACCTTCAGAAAACATAAAAAAGGCTTCTCAAGTGGAAAAAAATGGGGCCCAGTAGTAACTTTACCCTTCTATTTAGGCCTTTTCGAAAAACTTACTTCTTGGTTCGAAACCTGCCAAAGGAGAAGCTATTTTTGAGTTTTCTGTTGATGCTTATTCTGATCATCCTAGTGAGTTTTGAGTGATTCCCACTATGAAAACATGATAATACTTTAATGATCCACCTTTCCTTGTTTCAGCCTACAAATAGCATTTATAGATCTCTGCAGAGTTTCACCTTTGGGGTGCGAAAATTCACTAAGGAGAAGAAGAAACTTGTTTTTCTGCTAGTTCAACACTCTTTATACTCGGATCAAATGAGCTGCAAGTAAATTAATTTGGAGTAGAATTATTCAAGAATCTTCATCAAGTAAGGATCTAGACTACTCACATGACTTATGACAATAAGGAACACCCACCCGACTATATCATGCGTGAAAAGGAAAAAGGAAGGACCAATTGACTTGACCGGACTAATCATAGTATGAGTTAAATGCTCCACTTTGAAAATTTGGAATATGGTTTAAAAGTGGGGCAACAGTATCCAAAGAAACTTTCTCATCCTTCACCTGCAAAGCATCCCAATCAAGAACATGGGTCACATTAGGAATATACTGCCTCAAAACAAAACCATGGAAAACATCATTGATGTGCAATAGGTTAGGTGACAATGCTAGTAGATAAGAAATAGGATCGATCCTCTTGAGGATCTCAAATGGTCTAAAAAAACATGGCACCAACTTAGAGCCTTTCCTATAACGGATGGGGCTCTTCCTTGAATGCACTTTCAAAAACACCCTGTCACCAACAAAAAAAAGTGACAATCCAACCTATGAGCATCTTCATAATTCTTTTATTTTTCCTTAGTAGTAACCAAATTCTCTCTAATATGAGCAACTTGTTGCTCCATATCTTGAAGCATCTCTATACCTAGAAGTACTCAGTCCTCCAAATGATCCCAACTCAAAGGAGTATGACACAGTCTACCATACAAGACCTAAAAAGGTGACATGCCAAGAGAACTATGATACCCATTGTATATGAAAACTCAACAAGGTAAGCCAAACTAAAATTGAGTTGTGCACACAAAGCATGTTGGAGAGACATCCACAGTGCTAAAGTAAACATTGGATATATATCTGAAATAATCTAATGAGGGATCCCATACAAACAAACAATGTCCTCCAAGAAAACATGGGCTACATAAGAAGTTGTGTAGGATGTACTCATGGGTGAAAAATGTACCACCTTGGACAACGTGTTCATTGTCACCATTATACAATCATGTCATCGTGATGACATAGGCAACCCTATGATAAAATCAATAGATATGGTATCTCATTTCCACTCTAGTATGGTATGTAGCTACAAAAGACCCACAAGATGTTGATGCTCTACCTTCACTCTTTGGCACTCAAGACATCAAGCAACAAAATTAGAAACATCATACCTCATCCCTACTAGAAATTACAATTGTTTAAGATTGACATGCATCTTCTTGATGCTAGGATGTGTAGAATATGTAGTACTATGTGCTTTTGAAAAAATCAAGGTATGAAGATTGCCAAACACTAGTACATAGATATGCCCCAAGTGTCATCGGAGTTGATTAGACTCAAGAAAATAACCTAAAAACCTCCCATCAAGGGTAGGTCTAGATTCAATCTCTACTCTCATCTCTTGATAATATGTGTCACTAGGCAAGGGCTCCAAGATGTGTCCTCACAAATTCACTCCTAATGATAAAACTGATATCTCATGTTGCCTCCTACTCAAGGCATATATGATGACATTCTCTTTCCCTTTAATGTAGTGAACATCAAAGTCATACTCACAGAAGAACTCCATTTAGTGATATTGTTGTGCATTCAGATTTGGTTGAGTAAATATATACTACAAGCTCCTATGATCACTATGCAACTCAAACCTATGTCCCAAAAAGAAATGCCTCCAATGCACAAGTGCATGCACCACCGCCTCAAGTTCCTAATCATGAGTGGGGTAGTTGAGCTCATGATCCTTGAGTTTTCTAGATTCATATGCAATTACATGACCCTCCTTCATCAAAACTGCACCCACACCTTCCAACAAAGCATCCATATAAACCACCAAATCACCTACAAGATTAGGCATTGCAAGGATTGGTGCACTGGTCAAACACTCCTTAAGAGCAATAAATGTTACCTCGCACTAGTTTGACCAAACATACGTCTTCCCTTTTCACTAAAGAGAAGTGATGGGATGAGCAACATGTGAAAAATCCTTCATGAAGTGAGGATAATAACCCACCAATCCCATGAAACTCTGAACCTCAAAAATATTAGTGGGTATTGACCAATCCATGAAAACTTAGATTTTCTCTAGATCCACCACAATACCATCACCTCTAACTAGAAGAATCCATATTTACCCAAGTTGCCATATAATTGATGATCTTGCAAGCACTGCAACACTTGGTGTAAATGGATCTCATGTTCCTCTACAGTCTTAGAATAGATCAATATATTATCCAAGAATATAATGATATGTCATTTGAGGCACGTATGGAATCCTCCATTCATCAGACTCATGAACACTGATGGCACATTGGTTAACCCAAAGGGTACAACTATGAACTCATAATGCCCATATCATGTATGAAAGTTGTCTGATGAATGTTGGCCTCATGAATACGAAGCTAATGGTATCCTAATTTAAGTTCAGTCTTTGAGAACACTCATGCTTCCTTCATCTAATCAAACAAGTCATCTATCCTTGGCAAAGGATACTGGTTCTTCACTATAACCTTATTCAATTATCGATAGTCGATGCACAAATGCAATGATCCATCTTTCTTCTTCATAAAAATGATTGGTGCACCCCATAGGGATACACTAGGACAAATATGGCCCTTGGCCAAAAATTCCTCCAACTACAATCTGATCTCACTCAAATCCTAAGTAGTCATGTGGTAAGGAGCTTGTGAAATTGGATCTGCTCCTGGTATAAGATCAATCCAAAAATCAATGTCACATTATGGTGGCATACTAGGTCTCTTATCAAGAAACATGTCTATATACTCACGAAGGAGTTGGCGATCATCAAGTATCACCGTACAGCTCTCGACCTCCTCAAGATCACTAATAGAGACTACAAACATTTGACATCACTTTTGCACACTCTACTTTAGTTAACTAGCTGAGATCATCCAAAGTGAGATTAGGACCCCTAAAAGCTCCACCAACCTACTTGTGTCATAAACATAAAGCACCAACTTACACCAGCAATCGATATTTTCCTAATGGGTAGCTAACCAATCCATGCCCAACACAATATCATACGATCCTACTGGTAGGATGTGAAGATCCACTATGGTGGTGAAGGTACCTAAGTTCAATCTACAATTACTGATCTAGGAGTCCATAGCCACTTTGGATCTTGTGGCTAACTCAACTTGCCACCTATTGACCTAATGTATTGCCACTAGCCTACATCATTGAAAAAGAGATGGTGAAATAAAAGAATCTGAAGCATCTAAGTCAAATAATACTAAAGATAAAATGCCATGAAATGTACCTATAGCCTTGATTTTGATACCCTGGTGCTTAGCTTGATAGTTATCAACTACCACAAAAACTTGATTAGTTCTACCTACATCTCCCATGGTAGGCTCTAATTTGGCTGCACCTCTACTAGGTCCTATAGAAGTCTATGAAGGACATCTCACTGCTCTATGGATGAGTTGACCACAAGAAAAACATTCTCCTACAAACTTGTAACTAGGTCCACGCCCACCCTAGATAGTACTAGAATATGATGCTCTTCCGTTGCTAGAGTTTTGTTGACCACTCTGAGAAGGATGATCATGCTAAGACTTATGGCCATGGCTTTGGTTATCCCCTTTCTTCCCAAAGGCATCCAAATGTTGTCCACTCTTGGACCATAAATGATGGTTCTATCACTTCTAGTGACAATGACCCCCTTGTGAGGGTGTTGACTAGGTTTAGCCCTTCCAAAGGAATGAGTAAACTATGCATCACATCCTAAAGTCTATGCACTATGGTTTTGTGAACCTAATCTACCATTTACCCCCTTAGCCAAATTACTCTCTATGATCTAGGTCATTTTCATAGCAAGGATAAGTGTCCTAGGTTGATGCATTCGAACCTCTCTAATGATGGAGTCCTTAAGACCTTAGATAAAATATTGAGTAAGGAGTATCTCATCATGAATATTACCTAAGTTCAAAGAATCTAATCTCATACTGATCCACTAAAATGTTCCCTTACTTAAACTCATGGAACTCATCATCTTGAGCCTTCCTAGACTGAGGAGATAGGAACCTCTCCCTGAATCTTTCCTCAAAGATCTCCCAAGTGAGATATTCTATAATAATTTGAAGCTTCTGCCCCTCAATATTCCACCAAATAGATGCATGGTCTCTTAGCTACATGACTACACAATGGGCCCTCAAATTGGTTGCATATGGATACATGGAAAAAGAATGTTTCATATCCAATAACCAAGTCTCAACCCTAAGGCCACCTCCCTTACCATCATAGAATAGTAGTTTATACTACTAAAGAGATTTTATAATGTCTAAATAGATGGAATCCTCACCATCATGGTCTCAACCTCCCCAGTGGTATCTTCCACCACCAAGTGGTGGGTGAGAATGTTCACACTCATGCTCCTCCTTATGATATGACATATGGGAATCTCCATGATGAGATCCCTCTTCCTAGCCATGGTCTTATTGGTGTTCCTCTACAAAAGATCCCAACCAAGCTATAATCTCTTGTATCAGAGGCATCAATGCCTCAAAGCCACTATGATCATTGTTACCCTGCTCTTCCCCACCAACCTGGCGTTCCTCCTCTTAGTGTTCTTCTTCATTATTAATTCATTAGTTATTACCACGACAACTAGGTCTATGTACAGGAGGCATCACTATGGAAGCAACAAGATATGGTCATAATCATACATCACAATCATAAGAGTCACAAGCATGAATCATAACAAAATATCAAAATAGAAAACATAAGATAACAATATATGCACTAAAAACAATAACGTAGTGGAAGCATAACATAGAAATCCCAATGTTACAACATGGGCTCTAATACCAAATGTAATGCCCTACCTGAAGATCCTTGGAACAAGGATAAATAAAAGCCAAGATATTTAGAAAAATAAAAACAAGTCCCTTCACCCCTCTGCACCGGTGTAGAGGTAGATTTTTGTAGACTAGATTTTTCTAACTCTATCGATGTTGGTTTGAGGAATAGTAATCGATGGCAGGGGATAAAAATATCTAAGATGAAGGTGGGGGATCTCATTGTGCATTGGAAAGGTGGGTGGGGGAAGAGCGAGGGATCTCGTTTGAGATGCACATGAAAATCAATCATACAAGGATCACAAAGATAGCAATGAAAGACTAAACAAAGATCCAACACCAATGAATCTCCAAGTACTAGTACTAACCAATTGTTGTGATGTGGAGTGTAATCAAACTCAAAGGTTTATTTAGCATAGTTTTATCCCCATATTATTTCTACAAGGGTTTGGGGGAAGCACCCCCAAGAAGGGTTCAAGGGGCAGCACCCTAGGTGCGCTCCTTGTTGCAATATAAGGTGGGTTTAAGGGGCAACACCCCCATAGAGATTTTCAGAGGCAACACCCTTGAAGCCAAAAATTATCTTATATTGTAAAAGGAATCAACTACTATTCTCCTATTGGATGACTTATTATATCTCTAATTTTGTAAGCAACAAAAGCTTGTACAAAAAGGCTTAGGGTTAGGAATTTCATAATGTAATGGTAAAATTGTAGCTTCTTGTGGTGGTATTGAGTTGTAAGGGATTACGAATTGTAGTCACTGGATAATAATAATATTGGACTTATTATTGGTGGATGCAGCCTAGGGATTAGGTGAACCATGTTAAATCCTAGTGTCTTGTGTTCTCTTCTATTTGATCTATTATTTTTCTGATATTGGTTATATTTTCATGCAACTATTATTTTTTTCTGAAGTTAATCCTAACAAGTGGTATCAAAGTCAAGTGGTTTGGCCTTCTTCTTTTTTAGCCAAACTATCATCATTTTTTTTCTAGCGATCTTCTATAGAAAGGTCTCATGGTTGAGTGAGAGCAATGGCAAACGAGGGTAAGCTAATGGAGGAGAAGTTTAATGAGTAGAACTTTTAGTTATGAAAGATGCAAATGGAAGACTATCTTTATTAAAGGATTTATGGAAGCCATTAGAAGGAAAAACAAATAAATAGGGAACTATGATAGATAAGGACTAGGAGATTTTAGACAAAAAGGCACTTGGAAGCATTCAATTATGCTTGGCACCATCAGTAACATTTAACATTACAAAAGCGAAGACAATGGAAAAGTTGATGCAAACCCAAGTGAAACTATATGAAAAGCCCTCCACTTCAAACAAGGTATTTCTCATGAAGTGTTTATTTAATATGAAGATGATAGAAGGTGGATCTATTGTAGATCATATAAATTATTTTAATACTATTACTAGTTAGTTATCTTATATGGGTATTAATTTTGATGAAGAAATTATGAGTCTCTTGATTTTGTGTTTTTTGCCTAAAAGTTGGAATGGCCTAGTAATGGTTGTGAGTAATTTTGTTTATGGATCTAATACCCTAAAATTTGATGAAGTGATTGGTGTTATTCTAAGTGAGGAAACTCATAGGAAAACATCAAGTGGATCTACATCAGGAAGTGCTTTGAATGCACAAAGAAGAGTCAAAATGATTGAGAGAGGAAATAATTATGAAAATCATGGCAAATCAAGATGAAAGTCAAAGGGGAAGAGATATCAATCTAAAGGACCAAGAGATTACTAGTACTATGGGAAACTAGGGCATAAGAAGAAAGATTTTTGGACTCAAAAAAACAATGAAGGAGATAAACTAGTAGGGAACAAGGAGGAAAATATGGTAAGTAAAAAATCCAAAGAGGATGTTTTCTTTCTGTCTTTAGAAAGTATTGATGATTTATGTGTTTTAGATTCTGGGACTTCATTTTATGCTACACCCCATAGAGGTTATTTTATTGATTATGTCCAAGGGGATTTTGGGTTTGTTTTTTTGGGGGATAATGAACCCTGTCAGATTGTTGGAAAGGGAAAAGTTAAGATTAAGTTGTGGAATGGGAATCATTGGCTACTACATGAGGTAAGACATGTTCCAAGGCTAAGTAGGAACTTAATCTCATTAGGGCAACTCGATGATTAGGGTTTTTTAGTTACTTTTAATGATAAAAATTGGAAGGTTTCAAAAGCTTCCCTTGTAGTAGCAAAAGGTTTGAAACTAGGCACCTTATATATTTTTATAGGTCATATTGTTCCTTCTACTTTGATTGTTTCAGAGAAAAATGAATGTTCAGGAATAGTTGCTAGAGTTGAGCAGGGAGAACAAACAAATGTAGATTCTGATACATCACTACAGGACCACAGACTTGGGCACATGAGTGAGAAAGGTATCAAAGAAATTCATTCAAATAAAGTTTTCCTAGGTTTTAAATGTGTTAATATAGATTTCTATGAAAGTTGTGTGTATAGAAAATAAAAGAGAGTGAGTTTTGTGAAGAGTGGGAAGGAAAAGAAAAGTGGGAGATTAGAGCTTGTGCATACAAATGTATGGGGACCAGCTCACATATCTTCCCTTGGTGGTTCTCATTATTATGTTACATTTATTGATGATGAAACTAGAAAATTTTGGATTTATTTTTTTAGACATAAATCTGATGTATTTCAAACTTTTAAGAAATGAAAATGCTTGGTTGAAAATGAGATTGGTAAGAAATTAAAATATGTTAGATCTGATAATGGTGGTGAGTATTGTAGTCATGAATTTGAAGATTATTGCTCCACTAATGGTATTCATAGATAGAAAACTATTCCAAGGAATCCACAAGAAAATGGAATGGCTAAACACATGAACAAGACTATAATGGAGTGTGCAAGAAGCATGAGATTGCATGCAGGGTTTCCCTTGAACATGTGGGCAAAGACTATCAATACTATTGTATATTTGATTAATAGAGTTTCATCTACTCCTTCAGGCTATGTATTCTAGAGGAAGCATGGACTGGTAAGAAGGTGAATTATTCTTTTCTCAAAACTTTCGGTTGTGAAGCATTTTCTTATATAGATTCTAAAAATAGAACCAAGTTGGAAGCTAAGTCAAAGAAATGTGTATTTTTTGGATATGGCATTGATGAATTTGGTTATTTTGGGATTTTGAAAATCATAAAATTGTAAGAAGCAGGGATGTCATATTTAATGAGAAAGTGTTATACAAAGATCTATTGCAGCAACATGAGAAGAAAGAAAATGATTATGTAGTGTTGGATGATACTCCAAAAGATGATGTTCCAACCATTCCTCATGATCTGCAATAGTTGTAATAATAAATACCACACCCAAGTGAATGTTAGATGATCAACAAGGCTAAGTAGACCTCCAAAAATATTTTCTCCTTCTTTGTATTCTATTTTACTTACTGATGTTAGTGAACCTAAATGTTATGATGAAGCTATGTAGGTGGATAAAAAAATTCAATGGGAGTTTGCAATGAAAGAAGAAATGGACTCTTTGCTAAAAAATAAGACATAATATTTATGCAAGTTACTTGTAGGTAAAAGGGCTTTACAGAATAAGTGGGTTTATAGGTTGAAAGAAGAGGGTGGAGGTAAGAAACAATTTAAAGCCAAGTTAGTTGTAAAAGGATTTGCACAGAAAAAGGAAATTGATTTTGATGAGATGTTTTCTCTTGTTGTTAAAATGACTTCTATTTGCACTATTTTAAGTATTATGGCTACTGAAGATTTGCATTTGGAGTATCTTCCTATTAAAACAATATTTCTTCATGGTGATTTGGATGAAGAGAGATATATGGCAAAGCCATAAGGATTTGAGGTCAAAGGTAAGGAGAACTTAGTGTGCAAATTCAAGAAAAGTTTATATGGCTTGAAGCAAGCACCTCGGCAGTGGTATCTAAAATTTGATAGGTCCATGCATTAGCATGGATATAGTAGGTGTCACTCATATCATTGTGTTTATTTTAAGAGGTTGGATGATAACAACTATATTATTTTATGTTTATATGTTGATGATATGCTTGTAGTTGAGTGCAACATGGATCACATTAAGGGGTTAAAGGAACAATTAGCACATTCATTTACTATGAAGGATTTGGAGGTGGCAAAAAAAATCCTTGGTATGAAGATTTGCAGAGAAAGGAAAAATAGAACATTGACATTATCTCAAGCTAATTATATTGCAAAGGTGTTGCAATGTTTTTCTATGGAGAATGCTAAAATTGCCAGCACACCTTTACCTGGTCATTTGACATTAACTAAGGAGATGTGTCCCAAGACACAAGAAGAGGATGATAAGATGTCTAAGGTACCTTATGCTTCAGCTATAGGAAGCTTGATATATGCTATGGTATGTACAAGGCTAGATATTATACATGCAGCGGGAGTTGTTAGAGGTGTATGAGTCATCTAGGGCTTGAGCATTGGAATGTAGTTAAATGGATTATTAGATATTTGAGAGGAACATCTAGGAAGTGTTTACATTTTGGGGGCTCTATTATTGATTTACAAGGCTATGTTGACTTAGATTTGGCAGGGAATATTGATAATAGATGGAGTACTATAGGCTATGTATTTATTGTTGGTGGAGTAGCAGTGACTTGGGTTTCTAAGTTGTAGAAGGTTAATGCTTTATCCACTACAAAAGTAGAGTATGTTGCTACTACAAAGGCAGCCAAGGAGATGATATGGCTTCAGTTCTTTATAGAAGAATTGGGACACCTATGGAAGGATAATTATTTTTTCATAGATAGCTAGAGTGCCATTCATCTTCCAAAGAATTCAACTCTACATTCAAAGACAAAATACATATAGTTGCAATACTATTTCATTAGATCAATTTTGGATGATCGAAAGTTAAAGTTGGACAAAATACATACAGATGAAAATCTAACAGATATGTTTACCAAGGTAGTGATAAGGGAGAAGCTAAATTCCTCTTCAGCTTTGGTTGGTCTTCTCGAATGGATAGAATAAAAGAACAATAGAGTCTAGGGTGGTTTGATATTCCAATGGGAGCTACAAGTTTAGCAGTGCTATGATCAATCTCCAAGTGGGAGGTTATTGTTGTGGTGTCTAATCAATCTCCAAGTGGGAGGTTATTGTTGTAGAGTTTGATCAATCTCCAAGTGGGAGATTATTGGGATGTGGAGCGTAATCAGACTCTAAGGTCTATTCGACATGATTTTCTCCAAATATTATTTCTATGAGGTTTGGGGGCAGCACCCCCAAGATAGGGTCAAGGGGATAATGACAGGGTTCATTATCCCCCAAATAAAAAAGCCAAAAATCCCCTTGGAAATAATCAATAAAATAACCTCTATGAGTTGTAGCATGAAATGAAGTACCAGAATCTAAAACCCATGAATCATCAACACTTTCTAAAGACAGAAGCAAAGCATCCTCTTCAAATTTGTTACTCACCACATTTGCCTCCTTATTCCCTTCTAGTTTATTTCCATTTTTCTTTTGAGTTCAAAAATCTTTATTCTTATGCCCCGGTTTCCCATAGTACCAATAGTGATTTGGTCCTCTCAATTGAGACCTCTTTCCCTTTAACTTTCCTCTTGATCTCCCATGATTTCCAGAATTGTTTCCTCTCTTAGTCGTTCTGCCTCTGCTTTGTGTGTTCAAAGCACTTCCTAATGTAGATTCACCTGAGGTTTTCCTATGAGTTTCCTCACTCAAAATAATAGTAATACAATCATCAAATTTTAGGGTATTAGATCCATAAATAGAATTAATCATAGCCATTACCAAGCCATTCCATCTTTTAGGAAAATAACACAAAATCAAGAAAGCTATAATTTCTTCATCAAAATTAATACCCATAGAAGATAACTAACTAGTAATAGTATTAAATTCATTTAAATGATCTACAACAGATTCACCTTCTGTCATCTTCATATTAAAGAAATGCTTCATGAGAAATACCTTATTTGAAGCGAAGGGCTTTTCATACAATTTCGCTAGGGTTTGCATCAACTCTTCCATCATCTTTTCTTTTGTAATGTTAAATGTCACTAGTGGTGCCAATCATAGTCAAATGCTTCCAAGTTCCTTCTTGTCTAAAATCTCCCAATCATCACCTATCATAGTTCCTTGTTTCTTGGATTTTCCTTCCAACGGCTTCCATAAGTCCTTTTGATAAAGATAGTCCTCCATTTGCATTTTCCATAAATGAAATTTCTACCCATTAAATTTATCCAACTTCATCTTACCCTTATCTATAATCATTCCCACTCAACCGTGAGTCTTTCCTATAGAAGATAACTAAAAACAACCTCGCTCTATTACCACTTGTTAGGATTAACCTCAAACAGAAATAATAATTACATGCAAATATAAACATTATCAAAAAAAAAAAAGATCATACAAAAGAGAACACAAGACACCAAGGTTTAACATGGTTCACCCAAACCATGGGCTATGTCCACCAAATCAAAAGTCTAATATTATTATGATACAATATTATTATTGTGGATTGTAATCACTGGATAATAATAATATTGAACTTTTTGTTGGTGGATGTCACAGGGATTGGGTGAACCACGTTAAATCCTAGTGTCTTATATCCTCTTCTGTGTGATTTGTTATTTTTTTTTATTGGTTATATTTTCATGTAATTGTTATTTCTACCTGAGGTTAATCCTAACACCAAAAATATCAAAGCTATAGAGGTTGCAAATGCATTCGAATCTAAAAAATCCCAAATTTGAAAGGTCAAACACTAGGGTTCAAGAGCTTCGTAGAGGTTATCATAATCACCTCTCAAAACCCCTCGCTCAAGGCAAAAAGTGTCTACCAATTTCTTGAGTAGGGTTTCCCACAAATCCATGTGACATTTCTGAACAACCTAGGTGATACTTTTAGGGTCTGGATGATATAGGTACTAAGGTCATGTGATAATTTACCAATATTGAAGGACATAACTCAAGGGGATGTGTGATACTTTCCAATATCATACGATAGAACTCCCTAAAGCATGCGGTATTTTTCAGTATTGTATAATAGATCTCATTTGGGTGTGTGATACTTTCCAATATTGCACAATGCTAGAACATTGTCGCCGAAGAATGCAAGAAATATTCTGACAAATAAAAAGAGAGATGTAATAGAGAGTAAGAGCCTCCACACCAAAGGGTACTAGATCCACAATTTGAGGCTTGGACACTCAAATACAAGAGTAGAAAGATGGAAATATAACTAATCATCTAAACTATAGCAGTATAAGAAAATATGCAAAAAGTAACATTGCAATGAAAAGAAACAACTAAACTCTTGTGTGGTTCCTCCCAACTATAATAGCATCATGAGACCTCAAAGGCCATAGCCATCACCCATGCATAACATCCCAAATTTCTAACTAGATAGTTAGAGTTGTCTTATGAGGATGTCACTACTACAATGTAATAACATCATAAGAACATGAAGATCTAACATCCTAAACTAATAAAGAAATAGATACTCCAACTAAGTGAATCACATCATCTAGTCATATGCTAACATCATAATAAAGGAATGTGTCAAATAAACTAACATCATCTAAAAATAATATCCAAGCATCAAGGAAACATACTCTAGAATCTCAAATATACCAAGTGAATATCAAGCATCAATACACAACTAGAAATAGACTATTTATGTACACCAATCCCTAGCAGTGGTATAGGAAACTACACCTCCCAACCACATGGAAACTATAGCTCCACTCCCACCATGTTGGTGGAGATAATGATCCAACCACAAACAACATAAAGCAAACATCCATGGCTAACAGTCATGCCAGACAGTAAAGATGACTACAACCAAGATCATGAGAGAATGCAAGTGGATCAGGTCCCAGTCAAACACTCTATGGGTCAACTATGTAGGGGCTATAGTGGAGATTAATATGCTTGGGACTCCCAAGCTAAACCTAGTGCAAAAACACTCTCAAGGGACTCCCTTGGAGGCTATCACACTAGTGCAGAAACACTCTCGAGGTATTCCTTTGGAGGCTATTGCTGAGTGTTCTCAAAATCAAACCATAAGACACTCACCCTCGGATAAATCGTATAGGCATCACATTTTACTTATCTTAGTTTTATTACCTAATTTATTTCTTTAGTTATCACTTAAAACTCTTTCACAACAACTAACTAGGAAATGAACACCAAGGTTATGAAAGAAGCCCTTCCACTACATACCCTACCTACCCATGCTCATCATATGATGAGTGCTCATAGGAAATGCATATCCCCTATTGAGGCTCAAAATTGCATGGTCAATTTTGAGCACCATTGAAAAATTGAGCCCTATAAACGCTTTTAATGCCTATGTACCTGGCTATCCATCTGAGATCCCTAAGGTGTTTAATGCTTCTAGAACCTTTCATTCAGCATGCCTAAGGGTTTCGTGAAGTTAAATTGAGTTTCTGAGTCATTTGGTGAAGTCCTATTTCAAGCATTTGTCAAATTTGTAATTCTGCACTAGTGTCAAACAACGATAGGAGGCTATGTTTGCCAATGAATATCTCGCACCCAGAAATGTGTCATGACTTGCCACTTTGAGATTATCTAGTGTCCATACCCAAGAACCTAAGTTTCAGATTTTGAGTTGTTTCAAGTTTTTTTGACTAGGTTTTGAGTCCCTCATTTTGGTAGTTTACTGTTTTCACACATTTGCAAAATGTTCATAAATCTGGGCAGCCTTGTTCGACCAATGATATCTTTGACCCAGTTGACCCACATGAAGAACTTATTTTTGCATTGTGTTCCAAGGGTTAGAAACTTCATATGTTCAAATTTTGAGGTCATGAAGAATCCATTTGATCAATTTGCTAACATGATTAAAATCCCAGTTTGCATTGTTTTGTTACGGTTAAGGTATCCAGATTGATTCGCAACCCTGTTCGGCACGTTATAACTTTGATCCTGTGATTGGTAAGCCTAAGTGAGTTGTACCATTGTGTTCTATCCTGAAAATCCTTGAAGTATGTCAGTTCTTAAGTCATGACGAATCCATCTGCATACTTTCATATGTTCGTACATTTGCCAAAAATCACTTCTTGACACATTTGCCAGTTAAAATTTCCAAGTGCCTATTTTTGAAAATTTGCCAAATGTGCCATGTGATTCGTCATGAGCCCAAAACATGGAATTATAATCTCTTCATGGAAAAGAACTTATACCCTGGTTTTTAGAACCCCAAGTGATCAATAACTCAGTTTATAATGCCGAACCTGAGCCCAGTTTATGTTTTTTTAACATTGTTTGCCTGCAGGGTAATTGAAGTATGGATGTTCGGCAATTAAAATCTTTTGATTGGAGATTCTTCATGGGCTAAAAATTTTTAGTGTGGTAAAGTATGCAGGATTGAACACTCATGCCAATTTTTATGGCCTAGTTACTTGATTGAGTTAGTTTTTACGGCCACTTGGTAGGCCTCCTGACACAATTTTCACAATGGTGCGGAAATGATTAAAATGGAGTTTTAAAGTGATGTTCATGTGATTTTTTTAAATTCTAGTCATTGCAATGGAGTCATGGGATAAATATGAGGATGCCAGTTGTTTGAAAGGCAAAAAAAATTTAGCCGGACCCGCTTTGGAGTTCGACTAAATTCTTCAAGCATGGGTGATTGTGAATATCAAATAAACATTATCATGATTCAAAATATATGAATGCATGATCATAGTTCTCAAATATAGAGGAGAAATTCAAATGAACATAAAATGGGGTAAATAAAGACACATCACGTAAAGAAAAAGGGCAAAGACCCATGATCATGTAGGACAATAAAAATCAGCAAATGCTGAAGTCATAGCTCAAGGAGGCCTAAATCTGGCACAAGTTCAAATAATACATAATGGAAATGCCTATGATATTAAAGAGTCATTGGATACATCTACAATAAGACAAGATGATTTACTTTCTAAAGTGAATTAGACCACCACGGTGAAATTGAAAGTAAGTTGCATTGGATAAGAATGAGGTTAGACATAAAAAATGCAGCTAGCTACAAAAAGTAGAGAGCTTTCCAAGGCTGAGTAAAACCCAGGAAACCCCATGCACGCAGGTCAAAGAAAAAGCCTTTCTCAAGGCACACACCATAAAAGCAAAAGGCCACGTGAGCAGAGTAGGGGAGCTTTCAAGCAGACCAAGCCATTCAATACAAGAGGAGTTACCTGCAACCACAAAATGACAAAGATAAACGGCAGTGAGCAGTAGTCAACACCATCATAAGGAAGTTTTAGCACCAAAATAAATGAAAAGAGTAGATGTTCTCACATTTTAAAAGAAACCAGGCAGAACGTTAGGAGAATGCAGTGCTGAATTAAAATGTGAATATGTTAAAAGGGTGTGCATTTAAAAGAAACCAAGCGAACAAAAGAAAGATCCACAAAATTAGAGCTCTATGTTACAGTCAGCACCAAGAGACAACCATATAAGTTCATGACTAAGAAGAGAGGCCACAGTTTAAAGAAGAAGCATGCACGTCAAGGAAGAATCTGCAGTAAAAAGCCAAGATGTCTTATATCAAAAAAGGAGTCCATGCAAATTGAAAGTAAACAGTAAAAAGTTTAAACTCCATGCCAGCAGCAAAAAGACTCATGTTTCAAGTCCAAATAGGAGCACACAGCATTTTTAAGTAGGGAACGACTCCAAACACAATTCTTCATGCAAGCAGTCAAAGAAAAATCTCCACGTCGGATACAGAGATCAATGCATTTTAAATAAAGAACTCATTCAGAATGCAAGTAAATGGAAGAAGATCCATGGCTATTAAAACAAAGTCACCCCACGCATAAAAAGCTTCCACACGCAACAATGAAATAAGACACCCACATATGGAATCACCCACGCAGAGCAGAGGAAATGTTGCCCAAGCGCATGGAGCTGAAGGACGTCATTAGCAAAGGAATAGGGGCAAGACAATAGTCTCACGTTTTATCACATATTCTTTGTGAGGGAGTTCTATATGATCTTTAAATACGTTTCAGATCATAGTGCATTGTAGCTTAAGTAAAGCGCTTTTGGAAAAGCAGCGCTAAGGTGGGGTCCTCGCGGATGACGTCAGTGGATTGTAGCATATTAATTTTATGCAAAGATGTGGACATGATGAGTTGGCACCCAAATTGGAGATCATAGGAGATGCTACCATGTGGCAGATCAAACGGCTTCCGCTTTCTTGCATTATCAAGATGCGAGGAGGATAAATAATGCGAGAAAGTGGGTTTTTGACATGTGGAAACATGAGCTCCAGGTATAATGACATCGCAGGGACATGCAGGTTAAGGCAGGCGCACAAGATCGTACAATTGGCGCTTCTCCACAAAATGGAGTTGCACGGACATTAAATAATGCGGGGAAACAAATTTTTGACACATGGCACTGGGTCTCGAGAGTGATGAGGTGGCATCTGATAAATAGTGGTTGACCAATCAGAGGCTGCCACATGGCAAAAAGGCCGATCAACTTTGGGTTGACTCGAAATTGGAGGCATAGGGGGTGAAAATTAAAATGATTTTTAAAATTTCTCATTTTTAAAAAAATATTTTCAAAATGTCCCGTGCAGATTTTTAATTTCAAAAAGGGGATTATTTCTAAAGTTTTAACTTTAGAGTTTTTAAAATTTTTCAAAAATAAATTTAAAAAACAAAGATGTGCAGACCATGGTTTTCTAGCAGAGGAGCTTTTTTCAAATCGACTTTCTGGGCATTTTCGGGAGGCTAGGTATGCACTCCAATATACCGCCAGAATCGAGAAGATGTAAATTTTCCAAATATGAGGTCAGTTTTTACATAGGTAGCAGTCTATTTGAGATACAGGAGGATTTATCTTAGGTACCTAAATTGCAACAATATTCGGGTATGGAAGTTTAGATTTGTTTTCTAGCATGGAAATGACCTGAATACGGTTAAAAGGCAGTGAAAATGAGGTTTGAGGAAATTTTAACCATTTTCAAATCAGTTGAATCTCAATTTCATCAGTATTTCATTGAGGCAAATCAGATATTTTAGTGAATCAAAAGGCTTTCATCATTTGAACAGAGATATTTTGCAAATCAATTACAAGGCAATGATGAAGTCAGATCAGATCAAATGGAAGAGAGAAGGTAGAGAGAAGCTTTTTCATTTTCAAAGAGAGGGAATTTTTGAAGGAACAAATGTCGATTGTAGATTGAATCTAGGAATTCTTTCTTTGCTATATCTTTCTTTTCTTTCTCTGTTGTAGGTGGTTGGTTGGTTTTCTATTTTCAGTTCTTGGAGCTCTGCTCAGGCTGTGAAAGCCACACACCTAGCATATCTTGTATGAACAGCATATGGATTTCATAGATAGTTCTGATACAGTAGTGTGATCTTGTATCTTGTTTTATGCATTCCTAATGTACTTATTTCAAGGAGATAAATACAATATGCAAAAGGTGTGGAATTTCATTATAATTTTGTCTCCTTTCTTGTCGAATTTGTAATTTTATATGTTCAAGAACAAAGAGCTTGAACCTATTTGCAATTGCCCGGTTGTATGTTTGAAGTTTGCTTACCTTTGACTCAAGGAGTCATATAATTGCTTATGGTTTCAGACAAGGTTGCAGATTCATTAAGAAGGATGTGTGAAAGTATGGGGTTATATTGGATATTGTTGTCTAAGTCATAAGGTGAACAGAGCAAACATGAATGTCTCAACATGTGCCATATGTTGATTGATGTTCAAGGATGCGTAATTCTGGAGTATAGGATTGCCCTAATGGATAAGGCACTAGTCATTTGTAGGATCATTAAGTTTTTGCTGCATATTGGACATGTTTTCTTTTCTCAATATAATCAAATGCTTTTCCCTTTTATGTTGAAAGAGCTATAAAAGTTGAACCCTCACTCAGCTTGTGAGATTCCTAGATCTGCATTTAGCTACTATAGATTGATGATTATTTCATGAGTTATCATGAGAAATAAGGGTTTTATCTGCTTCACATTAGATTCAGTGTATGCTTTGATAACTGGTACCATATAAAGAATCTATAGGTCTACCCGCCTAGGTTTTGTAGAGCCTGAAGAAGAAGGGTCTAGCCTTATAGTTGGCCTGGTGTCTGAATGGGCATGTTAAAAATGGGAGTTAGCTGCCCCTACATGTGTTTTGTTCTCATTAGGGTAATTGAAAACCAGTAACATTTTCAAACACCAACAAAATGGTGACTCTACTGGGGAATGTATTGAATCTATGTGATGGACAAACCTTGAGAATTTGAAGAAGATTCAATACAACAGGAAGGATATACTATAGCAGCAAGGTTATGTGAGGTGTTTACCATTTCTCTGTTCATATTTTGTGATCCCCAATTAAGCTTTATTAATGCATAGCAGTATGTTGTAAAATTGGATGAAAATTGTGTGATATGACTGTTATAGGTCTATCTTCAATTAGTTCAGTTTGCAAATACTGTTGAGAAAGTTTCAGAGTCAAGAATTCATTCGTAAAGTATATTTTCTTTTCAAGGTGTTAGTGATCTACAAGTATCTCCTACATTGAAGGTCTGGTTCAGATTTGTCAAGTGACAAATTATGTTTTATTTCTCACAAAGTGTGAGTGGTGACTCTCAAATCTCTGTACCAGTTTGTTCCTAGTTGATTTCATTGCAAAATTTTGAAGGGCTTTCAGTTGTATGGGAAGATCATAAGCTATTGATGGTCTCTTGGAAAGGAATTCTCAATTCTTGATAAGTTTTAAAGTGTTGTTTGAAATCTGTTGTTATAAAGAAATTGAAATGTAAAAAGTAGATCATAGCAGTGATCTCTTTATCCTCTTGAAAGGAGGTGGCAGCTCTACAAAGTTTGACCAGTGGTGTGAAGGAATCTCATTCTTGCACCTATGCCAAATCAGCAGATCGAAGTTCAGTATCAGCACTTGAGGTATTTTGATTTTCATGTTACTTTTCATGGAAGTCAATTGTTTAAAGATCATTGTCTCTATTAAGTGATTTTCGGCACTAGAAAGAAGAGGTAGAAATTTTGTTCTATAATGGAGTCAGATCTCATATCTAAGATTAGTTTGCCAAATTCTGAGAGTTTGGAAATCGTGAATAATAGCATTGCTATGTTGAATAGATTGGTTTACAAAAGGATTGTCAATCTTATAAGAATTGAGGTAGGAAATACTCAAGGTTTAAGTGTCGAACAATGTTTTTTAAGGCTTAAGTCAGTAATCAGTAAGATGCCTTTTCATTGTAGACCTAATGAATCTTCCCCGCCGAATATTTTCCTTGATTTTCTAGTGCTTGATTCAGTCAATTGGCCAGCACCTATAAGGTTACAAATAATTTTGCAAATTGAAAAATTCATTGAGGAGATGGAAAGTGGTGATTATAGATCTCATGAAATATCTTCTAATGATAATGAGTGTTGAAAGCCAAGGTAGTAATGAATACAATGAGTTCGTAGAGCAATATAATCTATCTTTCGAATGTGAAGAGGTGGATTCAAATGTTAATGAATCGGGTAATAGAAATCACCATGAAAAAGATGGATGTAAAAGAGAAGATAAATTTTGTTGCAGTACACATGAAGTTGAAGAAAGTTGTAACAATAGTAGATCTAGTGATTGCCATGATAAGAACGAATGTTGTAATAATATTGATTTTCCATATTGTTACACTAAGGATTCTTCTGTTGTAAGTTCTTCATGTTATCCAGATGATAACCACAGCCAAGAGAAGATTTGTGAGGCAATCTTCTTGAGCCCCAATGAAATCTCAAAAATTTTGGCTAGTGAGTTTGAAAAGCACGTAAGTATTTCTAAGGATCTTCATATTTTCCATTATAATGTTTCTTCATTCAGTCAAGTTACTTCCCCAAAGTTTGACGTGGAAAAAGAAGTAGAATCCAAACAATCCTTATCAGATTTTGGAGGTGTAGATGATAGAACCTCAAATGTCTCTGCACATGACGATTTGTTGGATGTAGAGAATGTTAATGAAGGGAAGGTTAATGCTATTTCAGATTCTTTTCATGTTGATCTTGATGAACATTGTTTTGATTTTTCATATGATGAGGAGGAAAAGAGTGAAGGTTGTCAATCAGATTATAGATTTTCTTCATGTGCTGATAAGTCTTGTAAAGATGAGTTTAAGGTGTATTCCAACATTCAGTTAGAGGAAGAAAATGATAATGATCAGCATACCTTGGATCAGCACTTTCAGAATGAATTTTCATGTATGGTGACTAATCAATGTTTTGAGTGTGAAGAGGTTTCAGTGAAGGATGAATCTGATTTAGTGAATAATATGACTACAAGTAGGCAACAATCAGATTCCAAACACTCTTTGTAGCCGGAGACACAAGGTGAGTTGCAAGTTTTTGGTGTTTGCAACTTGGTGAATGATGTAGATTATGAAGTTTTTGTGTTTTCGATCAGCGTGCATGAATCATTGTTAGATTTTGATTCTGAGTTCAGTTTGTGTAATTATCAGCATGTTGAGTCATTTTCTCATAATAAGCATGAGGTAGAAGCTAATGCTGATATGTGTATGTATTATGAGAATGAAGGAAGTTGTTTTGTTTTGCCGAGTAATTTGTTTCAATGTGTTGATCTAATTGGTGAAACAAAGGAGAATGAGAATCACAGTTTACCTCAGGAAGATGTAAATAAGAATCAAGTTTTTGATAGAGGTAAAAGGTTTTGAAACTTTTTATGGCCTAGGGCCATCCCTTGTATATAGTAGTTGGAGTAGTTTCTTGTTTTTAATAAAGTTGTTCGAGAGGAAGTTTTGTCATTCAGGTGTCTGGTCTGCTTCTCCTAGAGATCTAAAATCTTGCCATGCCCACAAGGGGCATGCATCCCCAGACAGAGCCACTATTGGTGCTCAAAATTGCATGGTCAATTTTGAGCACCATTGAAAAGTTGAGCCCTATAAACGCTTTTAATGCCTATGTACCCAACTATCCATCTGAGATCCCTAATGTGTTTAATGCTTCTAGCACCTTTCATTCAGAATGCCTAAGTATTTTGTGAAGTTATATTGAGTTCCTGAGTCATTTGACGAAGTCCTGTTTCAAGCATTTGTCAAATTTGCAATTCTGCCCTAGTGTCAAACAGCAATAGGAGGCTGTGTTTGCTAATGAATATCTCGCACCTAGAAATGTGTCATGACTTGCCACTTTGAGATTATCTAGTGTCCATACCTAAGAACCTATGTTTCAGATTTTGAATCGTTTCAAATTTGTTTGACTAGGTTTTGAGTCCCTCAAAGTTAGTAGTTTATTGTTTTCACACATTTGCAAAATGTTCATAAATCTGGGAAGCCTTGTTCGACCAATGATATCTTTGACCCAGTTGACCCACATGAAGAAATTATTTTTGCATTGTGTTCCAAGGGTCAGACACTTCATATGTTAAAATTTTGAGGTCATGAAGAATCCATTTGATCAATTTTCTAACATGATTAAATCCCAATTTGCATTATTTTGTTACGGCTAAGGTATCCAAATTGATTCGCAACCCTGTTCGGCACGTTATAACTTTGATCCTGTGATTGGTAAGCTTAAGTGAGTTGTACCATTGTGTTGTGTCCTAAAAATCCTTGAAGTATGCCAGTTCTCAAGTCATGACGAATCCATCTGCATACTTTCATATGTCCGTACATTTGCCAAAAATCACTTCTTGACACATTTGCCAGTTAAAATTTCCAAGTGCCTATTTTTGAAAATTTGCCAAATGTGCCATGTGATTCCTCATGAGCCCAAAACATGGAATTATAATCTCTTCATGGCAAAGAACTTATACCCTAGTTTTTAGAACCCCAAGTGATCAATAACTAAGTTTATAATGCCGAACCTGAGCCCAGTTTATGTTTTTTTAACATTGTTTGCCTGCAGGGTAATTGAAGTATGGATGTTCGGCAGTTAAAATCTTTTGACTGGAGATTCGTCATGGGCTAAAAATTTGCAATGTGGTAGAGTATGTAGGATTGAACACTCATGCCAATTTTTATGGCCTGATTACTTGATTGAGTTAGTTTTTACGGCCACCTGGCAGGCCTCCTGACACAATTTTCACACTAGTGCGGAAATGATTAAAATGGAGTTTTAAAGTAATGTTCTTGTGATTGTTTTTAATTCTAGTCATTGCAATGGAGTCATGGGATAAATACGAGGATGCCAGTTGTTTGAAAGGCAAAAATTTTTTAGCCGAACCCGCTTTGGAGTCTGACTAAATTCTTCAAGCATGGGTGATTGTGAATATCAAATAAACATTATCATGATTCAAAATATATGAATGCATGATCATAGTTCTCAAATATAGAGGAGAAATTCAAATGAACATAAAATGGGGTAAATAAAGACACATCACGTAAAGAAAAAGGGCAAAGACCCATGATCATGTAGGACAATAAAAATCAACAAATGCCGAAGTCAAAGCTCCAGGAGGCCTAAATCTGGCACAAGTTCAAATAATACATAATGGAAATGCCTATGATATTAAAGAGTCATTGGATAAATCTACAATAAGACAAGATGATTTACTTTCTAAAGTGAATTAGAACACAACAGTGAAATTGAAAGTAAGTTGCATTGCAGAAGAATGAGGTTAGACATAAAAAATGCAGCCGGCTACAAAAAGTAGAGAGCCTTCCAAGGCTGAGTAAAACCCAGGAAACCCCATGCACGCAGGTCAAAAAAAAAGCCTTTCTCAAGGCACACACCATAAAAGCAAAAGGCCACGTGAGCAGAGCAGGGGAGCTTTCAAGCAGAGCAAGCCATTCAATACAAGAGGAGTTACCTGCAGCTACAAAATGACAAAGATAAAGGGCAGTGAGCAATAGTCAACACCATCATAAGGAAGTTTCAGCACCAAAATAAATGGAAAGAGTAGATGTTCTCACATTTTAAAAGAAGCCAGGCAGAACGTTAAGAGAATGCAGCACTGAATTAAAATGTGAATATGTTAAAAGGGTGTGCATTTAAAAGAAACCAAGCGAACAAAAGAAAGATCCAAAAAAATGGAGCTCCATGTTATAGTCAGCACCAAGAGATAACCATATAAGTTCACGACTAAGAAGAGAGGCCATAGTTTAAAGAAGAAGCATGCACATGAAGGAAGAATCTGCAGTAAAAAGCCAAGATGTCTTATATCAAAAAAGGAGTCCATGCAAATTGAAAGTAAACAATAAAAATTTTAAACTCCACGCCAACAGGAAAAAGACTCATGTTTCAAGTCCAAATAGGAGAAAACGACATTTTTAAGTAGGGAACAGCTCCAAATACAATTCTTCATACAAGTAGTCAAAGAAAAATCTCCATGCCAGATACAGAGATCAACACATTTTAAATAAAGAACTCATTCAGAATGCAGGTAAATGGAAGAAGATCCATGGCTATTAAAACAAAGTCACCCCACACATAAAAAGTCTCCACACGCATCAATGAAATAAGCCGCCCACATATGGAATCACCCACACAGAGCAGAGGAAACGTTGCCCAAGCGCATGGAGTTGAAGGACGTCATTAGCAAAGGAACAGGGACAAGACAATAGTCTCACGTTTTATCCCATATTCTTTGTGAAGGAGTTCTATATGATGTTTAAATACGTTTCAACTCATAGTGCATTATAGCTTAAGTAAAGCGCTTTTGGAAAAGCAGCACTGAGGTGGGGTCCTTGTGGATGAGATTAGCAGATTGTAGCATATTAATTTTATGCAAAGATGCGGACATGATTAGTTGGTGCCCAAATTGGAGATCGTAGGAGATGCTGCCATGCACGGCAGATCAAACAGTGCCCGCTTCCCCACATTATCAAGATGCGAGAAGGATAAATAATGCGAGAAAGCAAGCTATTGACACGTGGTGATGTAGGCATCGGGTGCAGTAACATGGCGGGGACATGCACGTTAAGGCAGGCACACAAGATCGTGCCAGGTGGCACGATCGTGCGTTTGGTGCTTCCCCACAAAATGGAGTTGTGTGGACGTTAAATAATGCAAGGAAGCATATTTTCAACACGTGGCACTGGGTCCCAAGAGTGATGAGGTGGCATTCGATGAATAGTGGTCAGCCAATCAGAGGTCGCCACGTGGTAGAAAGATCGGTCAACTTTGGGTTGACTCAAAATTGGAGTCATACGGGGTGAAAATTAAAATGATTTTTAAAATTTCTCATTTTAAAAAAATTATTTTCAAAATGTCCCATGCAAATTTTAAATTTCAAAAAGGGGATTATTTCTAAAGTTTTAACTTTAGAGTTTTTTAAATTTTTCAAAAATAAATTTAAAAAACAAAGATGTGCAGACCATGGTTTTCTAGCAGAGGAGCTTTTTTCAAATCGACTTTCTGGGCATTTTCAGGAGGCTAGGTATGCACTCCAATATACCATCGAAATCGAGAAGATCTAAATTCTCTAAATATTAGGTCAGTTTTTGCATAGGTAGGAGTCTGTTTGAGCTATAGGAGGATTTGTCTCAGGTACCTAAATTGCAACAATATTTAGGTATGGAAGTTCAGATTTGTTTTCTAGCATGGAAATGACCTGAATACGGTTAAAAGGCAGTGAAAATGAGGTTTGAGGTTATTTTAACCATTTTCAAATTAGTTGAATCTCAATTTCATCAGTATTTCATTGAGGCAAATCAAATATTTTAGTGAATCAAAAGGCTTTCATCATTTGAACAGAGATATTTTGCAAATCAATTACAAGGCAATGATGAAGTCAGATCAGATCAGATGGAAGAGAGAAGGTAGAGAGAAGCTTTTTCATTTTCAAAGAGAGGGAATTTCTGAAGGGATAGATGTCGATTGCAAATTGAATCTGAGAATTCTTTCTTTGCTATATCTTTCTTTTCTTTCTCTGTTGTAGGTGGTTGGTTGGTTTTCTATTTTCAGTTCTTGGAGCTCTGCTTAGGCTGTGAAAGCCACACACACAGCATATCTTGTATGAACAGCATATGGATTTCATAAATAGTTTCAATACATTAGTGTGATCTTGTATCTTGTTTTATGCATTCCTAATGTACTTATTTCAAGGAGATAAATACAATATGCAGAAGGTTTTGAATTTCATTATAATTCGATCTCCTTTCTTGTGGAATTTGTAATTTTATATGTTCAAGAACAAAGAGCTTGAACCTATTTGCAATTGCTCGGTTGTATGTTTGAAGTTTTCTTGCCTTTGACTCAAGGAGTTAGATAATTGCTTGTGGTTTCAGACAAGGTTGCCAATTCATTAAGAAGGATGTGTGAAAGTATGGGGTTATATTGGATATTGTTGTCTAATTCATAAGGTGAACAAATCGAACATGAATGTCTCAACATATGCCATATGTTGATTGATGTTCAAGGATGCATAATTCTGGAGTATAGGATTTCCCTAATGGATAAGGCATTGGTCATTTGTAGGATCATTAAGTTTTTGTTGCATATTGGACATGTTGTCTTTTCTCAATATAATCAAATGCTTTTCCCTTTTATGTTGAAAGAGCTATAAAAGTTGAACCCTCACTCAGCTTGTGAGATTCCTATATCTGCATTTAGCTACTGTAGATTGATGATTATTTCATGAGTTATCAAGAGAAATAATGGTTTTATCTGCTTCACATTAGATTCAGTGTATGCTTTGATAACTGGTACCATATAAAGAATCTATAGGTCTACCCACCTAGGTTTTGCAGAGCCTGAAGAAGAAGAAGGGTCTAGCCTTATAGTTGGCCTGGTGTCTGAATGGGCATGTTGAAAATGGTAGTTAGCTACCCCTAGATGTGTTTTGTTCTCATCAAGGTAATTGAAAATTGGTAATGTTTTCAAACACCAACATCCCCAACCCAACCCAATCAACATAACTCCACTGAATACAAATGAGAGTTCGAGCCTCACAAGCACCCGATAAATGCATGTGTGTGCACACCAACATCATGAAGATCATAAAATAAGGGTTGGATGAGAATGCAAGCAAAATCACACTCAACTAAATACAAGCTTGGGAGTAAAGATGTGGCACACATCTGAATGCAACATAAAAGTATAACAATAGTCTTACTGACATCCTATAGATAATCTAAGTCCATGACCAACATCATGCCAAGAAAACTAGTCGACACAAAAATCAAGATGAAAACCTCCCAAAAACTAACATTTACAAAAATAATGAAAATAAAACACATTCTCCCCAAGGATGGATAAGCCAAAAAAATCCAATAAAATTTGGGTTTGAACACCGTATGCAAAAAAGGCCAGCATAACAGTGCAAAACCCCAAACCCTCATCCCAAAAATTAGGGAAACATTCATACCCATCCAACTGGGAAAAACTAACAATTAGAAATAGAGGGGAACACTAATTCTCAACCTCCTAACAAACACCTACCAAAAACAAAATCAGAAATGGAGCTGAAACATAAAATTGGGAGAGCCCTCCTTGACAGTCAAAAGGGAAAAAATGGGAACAACACAATAAAATAAATATCATGTGAAAGCTACCAAAAGCTGCAAAAATCCAAGGTCTCCTCGAGCTAGATCCAATGAGACTAATCTCGTGAAGATTCCACTCTTGTAGCTCTTATAGTGAACAAAAACACAATCCTATTGAAGAGGATTTGGAAAAAAACTCTCAATTTTCTAATTTACAAAAGTGAGAAGTGAGGAATAAAATTCCTCTTTGGATACTTATTCACTTTTCAAGTGAATAATGGATTAGGTAAAATAACTAGGTCACCTAGCTAAACCCTAATTCAACCCAAATGAAAACAAGCTATTCCAACTAATTGGAATTCAACTACGGAAAAGCTACTGGGAATTAAAATTAAATAAAAATAAAGCTTGAAAACCCTTAAACCAAAATAAAAGAATCTCTTAATAACTTCCACGACATATGCAAACATCTAATTGCACAGACACACTCACAGGTCTAATCAAATAATGCAAATGAGTCCAGATTTATTAAATCACCATAAGGTTTAATTTAAATAATAAAACAAGATACATTGACCATACAGGGATGACATTGGCTAGATATGAACAACTGAATCACTAACTCCATGTGCTACTACCAGGGATATAAATCCTACACACTAAAACACATGATCAAGTGCAATTGCATATAATAACAAAGATGGAGCAATAAATGCATTAAATAACCTAATTTAACCATTTATTTAATTATACTAAAATAATCCATTTACATCACTCACTTTTGCATAAAGTATCACAAAGAGAGGATGAAGTGAATAACAATAGAATCAAATCCAACATATAAACATAATCAAAGGATATGTCCAAATACTAGTTAGCTAGATATCATCACAAAAAAACTATCATCTCAAAAGGCATCATCATGCAGATATGATCAACTAAATAGCTTAATAATCTAACATCTATGAGACTAGAAATCAAAGTATAACATCTGACCATCAAGTCATCTCAAATGTAAAAATAACATGAGTAACAAGTATCTCTTGGATCAAAATATAACAAGGCACAGACTACAACCACGAGAGGCACTACACAAGCAAAGAGAAAAGATGCTAGTTTACCTAAGGAGAACATTCCCAAGAGGTTGAAGAGAGAATTATTTATAGTTGAGGAGGAAGAAGATAATGAACAGATAGAATCTAATAATCTGAGAAATTGCAAATTGCATTGAGACTACCTCCCTCAATTGTTTATAAGGTATGTCAAGAAATCATTGAACAAGCAAGCTCGACAAGATTCAAAGAGATTGATTTTGATTCCCTAAATAAGAAAGATTAGGAAAAAAAATTAAAATATCTCATATGAATGATGATACAATTCAAGACATAGAATTGGGAGAAGGCATTCCAAGAAACCTTTATAATAAGGTTGATGCTAAGTAGAAGTGGACATTATCTACTGAGAGAAATATCATGGAGACCACCTTAGCACGAATAATGCCAAACTTGGGGAAGACACATATGCCTATGGCCCTAAAAGATTTTAAAAATAAATTCATGCCAAAAGAAAGGGCATATATAATTTTGATGAATAAAGCTCATGAAGTTGAGCAAGAGAGTATCAATTTGTGGAGAGGAGCATTTGATTTTCTTAATCCATCAATCAATAAAGAAGATGATGAGGAAGAGGAGAGAGAAAGAAAAGTTGGACTAGAAGAGGATGAAGCAGAAGTGTTAAATCATGTAGCTTTGGTTTGACATTAACTAAGATTAGCATATATATACATGTATATGTGTACAACAGTATGATGTGTTGGCTCTTGAATTAACAATTTTTTAATAACCCAATGATAGGAAAAAATGTTAGAGTAAATAATTAATTATTTGTTATTTATTCTATTTACTTAAGCTTACTTAGGTTAATGAATTTATTTAATATTTAGTATTTAATGCATGTTGCGGTGAGTTGTTGACAACATGGGAGTTTGTTCCCTTCTAGCATGTTCCACCTTTTTGTGGAAGAGTGTTTGGTTGTCAACCTTATCTTCTACCACCTTCTAGCTTGTTCTACAAGCTTCCATGAGGCCTTTATAAGAAACCTCTCTCTCATTGTATCTTAACACATTCTCATTGTAAATATAATTTCATTGTTTTGCATCATTTCTCCCTCGTGTACATTTAGGGTTTTTCCCTAGCTCCACGCTCTTCTCTCCTTGGCTTCCCTTTGACAGGTTTTTGCATGCAAGTGATTTTTGGCATCTTCAGAGTTGGATGGGTAGTGACCGAGCCGCGACAGCCTTGCGGCAACTTAGCCAGTGGTTGGTGGAGCGCAGGTGGCACTCGGGAAGCCCCACGGTGGCCGTTGGGTGGTACCGCGGTGGTGTGTATGTTTATATATATATATATATTTAATTTTTTTCACATTGAATCATCCATACAATCGTATGAAAAGTCCTACAAGCAAAAAAAAATTGCCTTCCAGAGCCCTATCTCCAAAATCGACAAGTTTTATATGGATCCTAGCTGAAAAGTGTCTTCTGAATCCAATGGCAGTGTCCATTTGGGTCCAAAGTGTTCCAAAAAAATGTTGTTCTCCCAATTTGAAGAAAAATGCACAAACAAACTAGGGTTTGTGTCTCTGAATCATGGCTTCAAAAATCCTTCATTGGATTCCCTTTGACAGGTTATGTGTATGCAGGTGATCTTGGGCATCTTCAGAGTTGGATTTCATCAACTCCAACATGGTATCAAAGCCTCCCTGATGCTGACAACAAACACATCTAGGGGTAGCTACTTTCAATGTTCAACATACATATTTAGACACTGGGGCCAACTATAAGGCTATACTCCTTCTTCAAGCTTTGTAAAACCTAGGCAAGTGAACCTCAGATTCTTTCATATGGTGCTAGTTCCTAAAATATATATCTAAATCTAGATAAAGAAGATTGAAACCCCAATTCTTCTAATGCTCATACAAAAAAACATAGATGTGAAATAGCTAATAACATGACCTATGAACTTGGCAAGCTAAGTGAGGGTAAATCTTTTCAACTCGTCAACATAAAAAGGAAAAGACTTTGATTAATGATGTTGATTATCAACAAAACCCAGGTATGAACTGTATATGAGCAATGTTAGTATGCTAATAAAAACCAAATTTAAATAAAGCTTCTACAAACTAAATAAAATTCATAAACTTCAAGATAGACTAAAATGAGCTCTCAATTGAGAATATGAGCCATTAATGGGCTCTCTCAATGAGAAGCTCTCTTGTTGAGTGGTTTTGTCTAAATAGATAGGATGTATGCTCAAGCTTATGCTTCAAAAAGGGCTTCAAATGGACTTGGAATTTGGGTGTGAGTGTATGGTTTTGATGTAAAATGGCTTCTTAAAATGGCATTATGACTTTACTTCATGGATTGTGTTCTTTTGCAAAGGAGAAGGATCCAATTTATAGGCAAGAGGCTTGAGGGATTGAGGGCTAAGATGCAAGGATGGGGAAAAGCTCATGGAGGGCTCAGATTGCATGAGAGGAGAGCACATGGATTGTGCTTCTTTACAGCCAATCAGGGAGTGACACATGTCACAGAGTGAGAGGATGGAGGAAAGGGGAAGGATGAGTCAACAAAGGAGGCTAAAGGGATAAAATCTTCATAAATACCCTCATAATGGCTTGTAAGAGCAATGAAAGGGCTTGGAAGAGTCATTTATGGCCTAGTGGGCTTCATAAAGTTTTATGGTTGGGATATTTTGAGGGAGATGAGAAGAATTTCAAATTGGGCTTGATTAGGAAGGTTTTAAGCTTGCTTAGGATTGTGCAAATGATTAGAGGATGGATTAGGATGGTTTAGGATTAGCTTAAGGATAGGCAAGTGGATGGCATTTAATGAGGGTGGGTGAAGGAGGAGATATTTGTTAACTTTGGCTTGGGTTAGTAAGTCTTAACCCATGTTTAGGAAATGTGACAAGGTTAGGAGGGGATTAGGATTAGGTTTAAAGACATCTTCTAGAAGAGTCTAGACTTTGGATGAGGATAAAGACTTTCTAGAATAGTATAGAACTTCCTAGGATGAGGATGAAGACTTTCTACAAGAGTCTAGAACTTCTTAGGATGAGGATAAATTAGATTTTTAGGAAATAAATAAAGTTTTATTTATTTCAAGGGTTTGGATTGAGGAGATATTTATTAAAACTTTTTTAATAAACATAAGGATTAACATTTAATCTTAATTAAATATTTTGAGTTGGGATTAGGGGTAGGAAATGATGGGATTAGCCTTTAATCAAAACTAAAGAAGGATTAGAAGATTTTGGAAGAGGTTAGTGGTCTTAAGGAAATTGGCCAAGTTTTGGGTAAAAAATAAATTTTTTATTTATTTTAGGTTTTTTGGTCAATTTATTAATTAAATAATTAATAAATAAGAAAATAATGTTTAAATAAGATTTAAACATTTTTGGGAGGGATTTCTTAATTAAATATTTTTAATAAAGATAAAGGGATTTAATGGCATAAAAATAAATTAATTAATAAATGATGATGTCATCAGAAATTTTTTCAGAAAATAAAAATACTTTCTTTTCTAAAGGATTTAGGTGTCTACATGAACAACAATATACATGAAATCTCCAAGTTGATTAGTCCCTTATCTATTGGGCATTAAATAAGTTAGAACATACACAAGGATACCCAAGGTATACTCATATACCTAGATAGTAGATCTATCCATTCACCTTGCAAATAGACATCTATATTCAAAATGAAACTCTTAGTTATCAAATCCTCCCATGATACCTGCAATTATGTCAATGCATATCAAGCAATTTACTCAAGTCCTTGACCCAATAGAAAAATACCCAATGGCATACAACTTCAAAGCCAAGCTACAACTAGACAATATGCACCTTGCACATATATCAGAAAAAATCACAAACCCATAAATATGAGACATGGTTTAGATTGAAACTTCCAACAAAGCCTTGTATTCATTTTCTTGAAAGCAATACATCAAGTGTATGCAAAAACTCAGAAAATACACAACAGATGGCTTTATTATCTAAAATTCTGATAAGATATTACATTGTTGTTCATAATAGAGAAAAAAAGCTTTAAAATGTGGAATCAAAGTCATGAAAAACCTTGAAACTGGAACTATCCTTGCATTATCACAGTAGTGAAAATATCCAAGAACTAGAACCATGCAGTGGTCTCACAGTAACAAGACTGGAACCCATACAAAATGAGAGAAGAAGAGAATAAATAGATAGGAAGAATTCCTAGATTAGATCTGATGTTGTCATGTGTCCACTTGAAACTATCCCACATGTTGTTGTAGAACTTATCTCTTTTCTTCTCAACTAAAAATCAAAACTCATCATTATTGGCACAACGAACTTGCAAAAATATCCCCTCAAAATGATGAGAAAACCCCCCTTTGATGGAATATCAGATAAACACCCAAAATGTATAGGAGTCTCCAATTTAATTAAGTTTGTCTTCTACTAACCTTAATCATATAAACCTTTAAATGCCTCTTGTCAATAGAGCCTTATCATTTGCAACTTCTTTTATTTCATTCTTGATGGGCCACTCAAAGTATTTGATCTCTTACTGTCTTATTCTATCTAAAAATTAGATCTCCATTATCAATGCTCGCTCACTTGGTTATTCGATGCTAACCTGTGCTTTGTTCAGTCGATCCATTTTGAACTTTAAAACCCTTCATATTCTTGCAAGCCTAGAAATTAGCTTTTATGATCATACAATCATAACCCTATCACATGATCAAAGGAGTCCCTTTAAGTCTTCTACAATCTCATGATCACAGTCACCAAACCCTTTTGTCATAGCTTTAAAAGCCTTTATATTTTTCTCTTATGATCATATGATGGCATTGCTTCGTGACAATGAAAAACTCATGATCTGCTCTTGCGATCTTATGATCCAACATAGCATCGTAAGCTTGCATTTTTCCTTGTTTGATTCCATGATTTTCATTACGGAGCATGTCATGTTGCATTTATGACTTGTTGGATCTGCCACCCTGTTGTTTCTTGCCACATGTCATCTTATTACACCATTAGGGCCTTTACCCTTGACTACACTTTAACTCAAGTGACCGTGCACTTGACCCTTTTTTGTTAGAGAAAAAGGTTAATTTAATTTCATTAATTAAATTACCTTTTCTCCCTTCTTAAGATTTCACTTTATGCACTTTTACATTCTCTATTTAATAATTAATTAGTAATTATTAAATAGCTTTTACCTTTTAGGTTATCCTTTGTAAATTTTTAGGTTACCCTTTTGGGTTTCGATCTCCTTTTATAAGGATTGATCTTTTGTATTAATCAATATCTTTTCTTTTTCAAAGAATACAATTTGAATATTTTAAGAGAAAATCCTTGCCTCTTCTTGTCTTTTTCTTCTCTGTCACAAGTTTTCTACATGTAGTTATTCAAGGGCTTAATGGATTTTTTTTGTGTATTTATCAAATCCTTCATGGTATCAAAGCCAAATCTTCTGTAGCTTGTTCGGTATTTGGAGAAAAAGGAGAATGAGGGTTTGATAGATTAGATCTAGAGATTTTTGGGTATTTCTTGATAAAATAGGGGGGTCACTAATTTTCAAAGTAGCTTGAGGCCAAATAGACCTCATAGATGGATCCAAAAGGCGTCAAAACACCCATTTCCATATAAAGTTTGTCCATTTTGGACAACATTGATCCGGGAGGCAAAAAATATTTTTCCTAAAAGGTCGTATGACCTCTTCCACACACTACAAGCCAATATTTTTTAAATAATAATAATAAAATGGCTCGCAAGCCTTTTCCACTGTTAGTTTATACTTCTCTAGCATGTTGTTGACATCAGTGCCAATTTATTCTTCTTGGTTGTCAGTCTTTCACTTTCCAGCCATGCCACTCGAACTGTTGCGCTGCCACTGAGACCTCCACTGCACCACCAAGACCACTGTGCCCTCACTAGGACCATCGCACTACTGCTTTCACCACCTACGGCCATGACACCACCGCTTGTGACCATTAGTGGCTCTGTCACACACTAGCCCCTTTGCCTCCTTCACCTACATGGCACTAATGCCACATCAGCTTTTTTTGAGCCTACTGCCACGTGGTAGTAATTTTTTGCTACAAGGGCCCCTAGGTTATTAGTTTTAAAGTAGTGAAATGCTGATGTCAATACTGCATCATCCCTCCTACATGCCCTTCAAGTTCCATTTTTGACCTACTGTTGGTTTTTTGTCTGTATCGTGAGCATACAGAGGTCTTTTTCCAATCTGAAAGAAGTGTTGAAAAGCTAGTTTCGAGACAGAGACAATGGCATAGCAATTTTCTATTTGACATAGTTTGGTTACCTATTTTGGCAATCAAAGTTGGGTGTTCAATTTTTCACTCTAGAGGGCATATCTTGAGCATCCCAACTCTAATGTTATATTTTTGGAAAGCTTGTTCAGTACTCTTTCTAGAAATGGTGGTTTGTCTTCCAAATTATGCTCCAAGATCTTTCTCTTATATCTCTTTTTATTATACTATGGTGGATATCTTGGGTGTTTCAGGTCCAAGGATCATTTTTGTGGCATGGGATTTCTTCTTTTGGGTTGTACTATCTATTGTAATAGCTCTTTGCCCTTTCTAATAGTTATTGATATCACTTGTATGCATTCTTGCAAATGCATTAAGATAAATTGTCATATCGCCTCTATATTTTTGTTTTAGTAGTTTTGCCTTGTTTTTCCTTCTGATTCAAGCAGTGTCATCTGAGGGCACTCATATAAATTATTATATTCTTGGGATTCACCATATCTTGTGCCTTATTGTGCATGCACTACTCATCATTAAAGTTCCATGGGCAGTTGATGTGTTGCCTTTTTTTTTCTATCTTCCTTTGTTCAATGAGCTTCCCTTCTGAGATATTAGCCTCATGATGTATCTAAGATTGATCACCTTAGTACTCTTTTGTACTCTTTTGTGTATCTTGATCATGGTTTCTTGACTTGTAGTTTCTTTGGCCCACTTTTTTAGTTGCCTGTCACTTCACCCTTGTCTACATTGGGGGGCGTTCTTCTGTTGTTTCTCATGCTTCCTTGGTTCAATGGAGTGAGTTCTTTTGTGTATCTTGATCATGGTTCCTTGACTTGTAGTTTCTTTGGCCCACTTTTCCAGTTGCCTATCACTTCACTCTTGTCTACATTGGGGGGCGTTCTTCTGTTGTTTCTCATGCTTCCTTGGTTCAATGGAGTGAGCTATGTATTTAGTTTTTGTTCCTATGTACTAGGTAGATGCAGTGGCTAGGTACCCATACATTTCGGTGAGATGGATCATTTACCATATAGACACTCTTCTTTTTGTTCCTACTTTGGTTGCAGCCTTCCATGTTCGATTCATCAACTCTTCAGGCTTTGGTGTTTCATGTCATCTATATCTATCTTTGAGTTCAATTGTTTTCCTTTATGTGCCTCTTGATTTGATGCAAATTATAGTCTTCTCTACTTGGTCAAGTTCTATTTTAGTGGACGTTCTTCATATCAAAAGTTACTTTTGACAAAGCTTTGCAGCTTCTACATGCTTCAGTGATTTTCTTCATCATTTCTCTTTGTTCTTATTTTTAGGAACAATCCTCTAGTTAGAGGCTTCTGCAATCCTTCACTAGGTTTTTAGCTATCTCTTTTTGGAGTAGAGATTTTCCCATTGGGTTTTCTCTATTTCTTCATTTCATAGAGATTTGGTTGTGATTGGGTACCTCATCAAGCCTTGTTGTTGGGACCCAAGTTTGCTTTTAGCATTGCATTGTAGTTTCCTTGCTCTTTCTGCATTGTTTGTAGCTGCATTGTTGCTCATCTGAAGGGAGGGTGTTAGAGAAAAAGGTTAATTTAATTTCATTAATTAAATTATTTTTTCTCCTTTATTAAGATTTTGCTTTATGCACTTTTGCATTCTCTATTTAATAATTAATTAGTAATTATTAAATAGCTTTTACCTTTTAGGTTACCCTTAGTAACTTTTTGTTAGAAATAACACTTCATCAAGATAACTGAGAGAGGGAAGGGATGAATCAGTTATCCAATAATTAAAACATGTATCAACCTTAAACAATCTTATCCATTCAACCAAAGTAAACAATAACCATAAGAAGATGCACATAGATAATTACACTAGATATGTTAACTAGGGAAACCCTTGATTAGAGGGAAAACCCCAGTGGGAATGATGCCCACAAGATGATGTACTAATATAAATATTCCTCATTAGAGGATGGACCCTATTAAGAGTCTATTACAACATTTAGTACATAAGAGTCCCTGTTAGGAGATTTTGACTCCTTGTTAGGAGACTTTGACTCCTTGTTAGGAGATTCCAACCTTGTTAGGAGTTGCGCCAACCTTTTTAAGAGTTGTAGAAGATAGAAGGACACATTGTCCAAATAGCTTCTGGGGCAAGACCACTGAACTCATTGTCCAACTAATCTCTCAACTATTCCTTGCAAAAAATTGTGTGTACTATACTTCAACTTCTTTCCTCTATCCTATCAACTGGACCAATCACTATCAGACCTTGTAGACCAATTCACAAACCTCAAATCCAAGTATCCAACTTTGGATCACACAATAAAACCTTGACAATGAAGTTTCCTTCACTTCCACTCTGCTCTGCTTATCTTCACATGCCGCTCTTCAATCATTCCAATTCATCCATACATGCTTCATTCATGTCATATATGATAAAATAAAATGTCCTTCCTTTATACCAAATCCATAAAACAATTTCTTGAGTTGGTTGTTACACCTTCTCAATTAATTATTATACGACCACATTAAGAACATGTTACACGTTGCGATAACATTAATCTTTCACCTTGAAACTTGAATAAATTTCCATACATGTAACATTATGATGAGCAAGATTAGTGACATCATCACCAACATGTCTTCTTCACAACTTTAACTTTGGCTTACCAGAATAACAAATCTGCTAAAAGATATAACAAGTTTACCATAACATGCCTCTATAAACTCTATCTTAAAATACTCTTCACCAAAACTTGCATAACTTCTTCCAAACTTAATATCTTATGCTTCTAAGGTTACCTTCATATACTAGACACATAGTATAATCTCCCTTTAACCTTACTACTAAAAGTACTCAATGATATGTCCATACCAACTTGATCTTTCCGTTGTTCTTCTGTCAGATACCATAGAAAAATGTTATGTTGACATCAATAACAAACACACTCATGAATGTAACATATCATCATGATAATGATCTAATCATGTTACTACAATACTCTCCTATAGGAATATCATTAGCATTCATGCTTCTAACAATCTCACCATTTAGCATTGATGGCAACATAGATGAAAAACATCTAGTTCCAAGAATACCAACTGCAAAAGACTATTAAACTTTCTTTTCAAATCCTCTTCATCAATCATTCTCCCATGCTATTTTCTTCTCCCTTCAATGTACTAATATTAATTTTCATTCTAAACTTCTCCCCTGTTGACATCAATGTCAAATGTTTCAACAACCATCAGACTCTACAACAAATGATTCTTACTTAGCTCAAGTGTCCAAAGGCGCTATTCAAAACAAAATCTAACAAGAGTCCTAGATGACTTTGTCCATCATAGATACTCCCCCATACAGGAAGCATCAGCATTTAGTCTAGACAAATAATGGTGTTTTGTTACACTAGATTGATGCATTCTTGCATCTTCTACTCTAATGTAGGAAGAGGCATAACCCCTAGCATATGTCACAAATACTCAAAAGTCTCTTTGGGAAGAGGCTTAGTGAAAATATCTCCAATCTTCTCTTTAGTGCTCACATAATCCAATCTAATTTCCTTTTCTACAATTTTCTCTCTCAACATGTGATACTTGATAGAAATGTACTTGGTCTTAGAATGCAACACTAGATTCTTAGACATATTTATTGTTCTTGTATTGTCACAATGTATGACAACAGGTTCACTAAATTCTATCCTTATATCCTTTAGCATCTACTTCATTCAAACAACTTGATTAAAATTGTTTATTGTTGCAACATATTCTACTTGTGTTGTACTTTGTGAGGTACAATCCTACTTCTTACTTAGCAAAGAAACTAATCTTTCTCCAAAAAACAAGGCTCCACCACTAGTGCTCTTTATGTCATCCATACTGCCTTCCCAATCAACATTAGTATACGCACAAAGTGAAATCATAAGATTTAACATACCACAATCCAAACTCACATGTTTCTTTCAGGTATCTAAATATCCTTTTGACTATTGCATAATGTGCTTCTCTGGGATCAGCTTGGAATCTTGCAACACTTCCAACTATATTTGTTATATTCAGCCTTGTGTGAGTCAGATATTGCAAACCTTTGATTACAAATCTATACTTCTTCTGCTCAATAGTAGGAGTCTCATCCTTTGTAGATAACTTGTGTCCAATTTCCATAGGTTTCCCAATGGGTTTACATGTTTCCAAACCAAACCTTTTCAATAAATCCTTCAAATACTTACTCTAAGAAATAAAGATTACTTTCTTTATCCTATACAATCTGTAATCCTAGAAAATATTTCATTTCTCCTATCATACTCATTTCAAATTCCTTCTTCATTTCTTTTTCAAACTTGTCACTTTCATCATCATTTCCTCCAAATATGATATCATCAAAAAATATTACCAAAATCATTAATCCATCATTAATTTCTTTCTAATAGAGATTGTTATCTATCATACATTTGTTATATCCAAGCATTGTCAAATGCTTGTCTAACCTTGCATACCAAGTTTTGGGTGCTTTCTTTAAGCCATACAATGTTTTCTTCAATCTACATACAATATCCTTGTCATATATTAAAGGACAACCTTCAAGCTACTCAATGTATACCTCTTCTTCAAGTTCTTCATTTAGAAATGTTGACTTGAAATTCATCAGATATAATTTGAAGTTCTTATATGTTGCATATGCTAAGAATAACCTTACTGCTCCTATTCTTGCCATGGGAGCATAGGTCTCATCATAGTCTATTCCTTGTTGCTATGAGTAACCTTTAGATACCAATCTTTCCTTGTTCCTTACAACTTTTCCTTGTTCATTCATCTTGTTTATGAATACCCATTTAGTTCCTATCACATTCTTGTCTGTTGGTTTGGAGACCAATTCCCATGTCTCATTCTTTAATATCTAATCCAATTCCTCTTTCATGGCTAGCTTCCAATATTCATCTTTACATGCTTCATCTACATTATTAGGTTCAACTTGATATATCAAACATAGTTCTTCATTAACTCTGCTTCTTGTCATCACACCTCTATCTCTTCTTCTGATGATCTACTCAGGTGGATGATTCTTTGTCATATTCTTACCCAAAGTAGGAGTTGTTATCTCAACTCTTGGCTTTATTGAAGGATCTTTGTTCCTAATTTAGCTCTCCTTCATTCTGCAAATCATTGTTAGACTCAAGGAATGCTTTGCCATTCCTTGGTTTAGCAACAACATCATCATCTGAATTATAATCAACTACTCTTTCTTGTATCCTAAATTTCTCATCGACTCTCAACACTTTTCATAATAGTCTTAGTTCTTAGATTATAACATTTATAAGCCTTTCTTTTTAATGAATAACCAAGAAACATACCTTCATCACTTCTAGCATCAAACTTACCAATATCATCATCTCTTTTGATATAACACTTACTGCCAAAAATTTTGAAATACTTAACTGTAGGTTAGTGACCGAACCATAGTTCATAAGGGGCCTTGTTTGTTTGTTTTCTTACTTACACTCTATTCATAGTGTAGACTATTGTATTCACAACTTCTCTCCAAGACATCTTGGATACATCATTCTCAACTAACATGACTCTTGTTGCTTCTATTATTGACCTATTTCTTCTTTCTGCTACACCATTCTATTTAGGGATTCTCAGAGCTGATAACTATCTTTTGATTCCATTAGCTTCACAAAATATGTTAAACTCATTTGAAGTAAACTCTCCTCCTCTATCTGATCTTAAACGTTTAATCTTCATGCCTAATTCATTCTCAACTCTATTCTTGAATATCTTGAACTTCTCAAATGCCTCAATTTTTTCTTTGAGAAATACAACCCACATCATTCTAAAAAAGTCATCAACTAAAATCATGAAATACATTTCACCATATAATCCTTTAGTCTTCATAGGAATGTTGAGATCTGTGTGTACAATCTCCAATTTTGTGTTAGTAGTAAACTTCTTGCAAGGAAAAGAAGTTACGTTATGCTTTGCCAAAATACACTCCTTGCAAATTGTATTAGTAGGTTTTATAATCTTAGGAAAATCTCTAACTGCAAACATACTTCTAATCTTCAAAATGTTGTCACTGTTTATATGGTAAAATCTCTTATGCCATAACCAACTGTCATCTACTTTTACAACCGAACATGTCATTTGAGTAGGATTTAATTGAAATACATTACCTCTAGATCTGGTTCATGTTCCAATTATCTTTCCATCTTTGTCTCTAATCATGCATGTCTTTTTTGTGAACTACAACTGATAACCTTTATCTACTAGTTGTCTGACACTCAAAATATTGTGCTTCAATCCATCAACAAAATATATATCCTTAGTGTTAGTTTTACAATCAAGAGTTATAGATCTAATACCTTTAACATGGCATCTTGCATTGTTTCCAACTCTGACAATGCCTCCATCTTGACTTTTGAAGTTAACAAACTTGTTCATATCACCAGTCATATGATGTGAACAACCATTTTCAATAATCCAATCACATTTATTTTCAACTTGTGATACCAAAGCTACTTTCTTTGGGCTTTCTTCTTTGATTGCTACAAATCCTATTTCATCATCACTAGCACTTACTGCTTGTTCATCAGATTCATCTTCTTCATTTGCATACAGACACTCTCTATCTCTTCTAGGTTTGAAATTTCCTTTATACTTTTTCTCTCTTTTAGGAAACTTAGATGCTTAATGACCAAATTCATTGAAATTCTAATATTTAAAGATTTTCTTACCATCTTTTTCTCTTCTTACCAGAAGGGCTACTCCTTCTTCAATCTTTCTGTCCTCATCAGATTTGCTACTGCTAGCAAAGTCTCCTCTAACACTTGTGATCCTTGATAAACTAGGTCGAATATTCAATGCACTGAAAGTTATTTTTTTTATGGTCAATTCTCCAAACTATCTAAACTCATTCTCAACTACTTCAAGTCTCCCAAGAAATGTCTCCTTTGTGAAATCTTTAGTACAAGATGTCAATAACTGTATCATTTGAACTGCTAACTTAAATGGTGGTGTTAAAGTCTTTAGTATCTTCCATATAACCTCATCATCTTGTTTGGTTCCTCTTTAAGATTCAATATCTACAATGATTTTTGATATTCTTCCTACATATGTTCTTATAGATTCATCTTCCATCATTTTAGCATCTTGAAATGCACAAATCCAATTTTGTAGCCTTAATTTCTTAGAATGTTCATCACCTTCAAAACTAGTTTCCAAAGCTTTCCAAATCAAATGTGAAGTGACAAGTTATTTTACCTAATTGAATTCAATTTCAAGAGGTGCAAACAATAGTGCTTATCTAGCTCTCATGTCACACATAAAAAGATCTCTTTCTTCCTCAATACAAGTTTCCAAATCTTTTTCAGCAATGATTGTCTTTGATGATTTTGTCAAGATCCAATATCTTGGACCCATACAGAGTAGATGTATCTTCATATTTTCTTTTCAACTGTCATAATTTTTTCCATCAAACTTTAGACTATCTTTCCTAAACGTTCTTGCCATGGATCTCCCAAAGTTGTTAAACTTTATCTTCAAGTACCTGATGCTCTGATACCAATTGTTAGAAACAATAGTTCACCAAGATAACTGAGAGGGGGGATGAATCAATTATCCAATAATTAAAACATTTATCAACCTTAAACAATATTATCCATTCAACCAAAGTAAATAGTAACCATAACAAGATGCACATAGACAATTACACTAGATATGTTAACTAGGGAATCAGAGGGAAAACCCTGGTGGGAATGATGCCCACAAGGTAATGTATTGATATAAATATTCCTTGTTAGAGGATGGACCCTGTTAGGAGTCTATTACAACATTTAGTACATAAGAGTCCCTGTTAGGAGACTTTGAATCCCTATTAGGAGATTCCAACCTTGTTAGGAGTTGTAGAAGATAGAAAGACCCACTGTCCAAATAGCTTATGGGGCAAGACCACTAAACTCATTGTCCAACTAATCTCTCAACTATTCCTTGCAGGATAATTGTGTGTAAAAACTTTAAATTCTTTCCTCTATCCTATCAACTGGACCAATCACTATCAGACCTTGTAGACTAGGTCACAAAACTCAGATCCAAGTATCCAACTTTGGATCACACAATAAAACCTCAACAATGAAGTTTCCTTCACTTCTTCTCTACTCTACTTATCTTTGCATTTCACTCTTCAATCATTTGCATTCATCCATACATGCTTCATTCATGTCATATATGATAAAATAAAATGTCCTTCCTTTATATCAAATCCATAGATCAATTCCCTGAGTTAGGTGTTACACCTTCTCAATTAATTATTATAGGACCACATTAAGAACATGTTACACTTATCCATAACATTAATCTTTTGCCTGGCAACTCGAATAATTTCCCATACACGTAAAATTATAACAAGCAAGCTTAGCTACATCATCACCAACGTGTCTTCTTACAATCTTTAACTTTGGCTTACCAGAATAACAAATATGCTAAGAGATATAACAAGTTTACCAGAACATGCCTCTATAAACTTTCTCTCATAATAGTCTTCACCAAAACTTGCATAACTTCTTCCAAACTTAATATCTTATGCTTCTGAGGTTACCTTTGTATACTAGACACATAGTATAATCTCTCTTTAACCTCACTACTGAAAGTACTCAATGATCTTTCCATACCAACATGATCTTTCCACTATTCTTCTATCAAATACCACAGAAAATCGTTGTGTTGACATCAATGACAAACATAGTCATGAATGTAACATATCATCATGATAATGATCTAATCATGTTACTACAATACTCCCCCGTAGGAATATCATTAGCATTCATGCTTCCAACACTTTTTAGGTTACCCTTTCAAGTTTCGATCTCCTTTTACAAGGATTGAACTTTTGTAATAATCAACATCTTTTCTTTTTTCTAAGAATACAATTTGCATATTTTCAAAGAAAACCCTTGCCTCTTCTTGTATTTTTCTTCTCTATGATAGGTTTTCTACATGCAAGTACTCTAAGGCATCATGGATTTGTTTTGCGTATTGCTCAAATCCTTCATTTTTCACGTCGTTGGAGCTCATTTCTTTGACTATGGATCAACTAGAGCAACCATACGAAATAAGCTTTCACACTCTTAGAACTGATTCTCTAACTATACATTAGATGTTGTGACCATGCGACACAATTAATTTTGACATTTTTGCACTATCAAAGCATGATTTGCTAACTACTAGTTTTCCTTGTGACCTTGTGATTCCTCATATTTTCCATGATCACACCTTTGCCACAGTTTATCCCTTTTCTTCATAATTGGTGGTGACCATGCAAAAAGACTTATCCTTAACTCTTCACAACTTCACTACATTCTAGGACTTAACATTTTTCTTCATTTGCATCTTTGCAACTTTAAGTGGAGTTTTGACCTTGTGACAGTGTGATCTCAAGCTTTTACAACCTTGTCACTATAAACTTTAGTCAATCACAAACTTTTGTGATGTTTCGATGGTCTAAAGCTTAACTGCCACATTCTCAATCACTCAATCATAACTTAATTTTTTATTCCATTTCAAAACCCTGTGACATTGCGATGAGCATTTCTTCTGACCATCAAATACTTTTTGCAACTTCACAACTTACAATCTCAACTTCCAGCTTACCTGTGTGATGCTACGATCAACTATTAACTTGACTGTCTCCTTCATCATCATTGCTTTGCAACCTAAAGATCTAAGTTAACATTTAATCCTACAACAATGTGACTACAAACTTTCACTACGTCACCACCATAACCCTAGTTTAGCAATAACTCTAGGTCACCTCTAAGAACTTGTGACTTTGTGATAACTGTAAAAATCTTAACTGCTACCATTGCCTTTATTATGGTCCCACTAATACACATTTCATTACCTCACTTCCCTACTTTAGCTAAAGTTTGATCATCTCCAAAATCTGGGGAGGTGATGATCATTGATCATAATTTGATTGATGATCTTGAATGAACCTAGCTATTACTATGTGTACTTCAGAAATATTGGGCCCACCGATCCAACTCAGCATCCACTTTGGTTTATATACTCTACCTTTGGCAAATCAAGACAAAACATTTGGTACTCTATACAACTAAAAAATGTTTGGCAACTCTAAAAATGACTGACCCCACCAATTCCATGTGTTAGCACCTCACTTTTCCACTTTGGTTTAATTTTGAGCACTTTCAAAATGTGGGGAAGCAACAACCATTGATCAAACAAGATTAGACAGTTCCACAAAACTGACCTTCCTCTATCCTAGTCACTATCTTTATCCAACCGAAGCATGCCAATCTATCACTTTCTCTAATAGTTTCCTTTTGTAGCCAATAGCTAAGTCCAGTCCCACCATCTCCATGTGTTGAGCACTCACATTTTCGCTTTGGCTATCCATTGTGCAACTCTATAAAGAGAAAATATGACAAGCGTCAATCTTCTAAGATCTAATGGCTATGACCATGCATTATTTTATATTTCTTAGAAACCAAAGAGGGGCCTATAGGAATAGGTGTCATCATTCTAGAGACTTTCTCCAAAACTCTTTTTTCCTTTCATAGGTAGGTCTGAAACATGATTATGGCCTTTCAATCCCTGTCATCAAGTCCTCACCACATGTCACTACATATTCACGCCTTCGTAACCCTGACCCTATATTTATCATTAACACTTGCAAGAGTGCAATTACCATTTGACTGACCACTTTGCATCTTCATAGCTACTAAAATAGTTAGAATTCAAAATGGGCAATGTTGCGACCAAAGCAGCTTCGCAACATTGTAACTTAAAACATTATAGAGGTGTGACTATTTTAATATGAAAAATAGCCACATAACCTAGGGATATGAACAAATAAATGAATAACCATAGTTTTGATGTATCCCTATAATATACTTGCATATCAATTTATGAATAATTCATTAAAATCATAGGACATGACTATTTTCTAGGGTTTTTTCATGAGGAATGAAAAAAAATCAAAAACCCTAAGCAACAAAAACACATTTTCTTCTTAATTTTCACAAAGTATTTCAATTTTTTTTGGCTAGGTGAAAAATCAAGCCAACATGATGCGCGCACACACACACACATACACACACATATATAATTGTTGTATGTGAATCAATGCACAATTGAAATTGATGATCATATATATTTATGGGATCATTCAAGGCACGATCAAAACTTATTTTGATTCCTTTGATATTTAGATAACTATCAATCTTTACTTTATATTGGGTTGCAGATCATAATGTTTAGTAATACATTATTAGACTTGTATTAATTTTGTAACAAATTGGGCATGATTAGTTAACACTAAAGAAGTGTGAGGATGAATGTCCATGTCTCCATTTGAAGACATGACCATTCACCCCCACACCCTTTTGTGAGATATGTATACTTGATCCACCCAAATAAACAAGGCATTAAAATCAATTAATGCAAGCACATCAAAGGATCGAAGGACATTTCAAGTTCAAGAATATTATATTATCTCTATTATTTATGTACTAACTTCTATAGATCCTAGAGAAAATCTATCCTTTTTCAAAAATGTTCATACCTACAACAAATTGTGCATTAGCAAGCCACGAATTTGAAATATAGTAAGAAACTTTACATGGTATCAGAGCCTTGTTAAGGAGAGATCACATTAAGTTTAAGAGATCAAATTTCACATTATGTTGTTGATGGCCACTACTACATTTGGACCCAAATTGCAACAGTTGACCATCGCCCAAGCAATAGTACCAAGAATTGGCTCTTGTTGGATGAGCATCAAACTTTTGACATTGCACTTTATGATAGCAAGCTCCTCTATCACAATTTTGATGGAAAAAGTCATCGTAATTTGGTAGAAGGATAGGACAAGAGGTCATCGTGACATTGTCGCAATTGCAATAGGCCACCATCATAATTATGACATCTTACAATATGACTATGTCATTGCAATAGTGACGCCCATGCTCAAAGGTCATCAATCAATTGTTGGAATGTCCATCATAAGTGTGATGGTATGCAACAATAGTTCCATAGATGTGATGGCTATCCATCAGATTCATCTCTCACAAGTGTGATAGATATGCTATGGAAATGATGTTGGTCCAACGAAATTATCAGTCATCGTAATTGTGATAGCATGCTGAATTTTTTTTTTTTTAAATGTTCTTCTTTGTTAGAAATGCATTTTACTATGTTTATCATGTGTATATGTTATTTAGCATAGGTCATGCAGTTTCCTCTTTGGCCGCTCTCATAGAGATTGTGTTTGACATTCATCTAAGTTGTCTGATTGATACTCCTTCTGCTCAAGCATTTCACAAATAGTGTTGCATTTCTATTTTGTTTTTATAATATTCTAGATAAGAAAGCCAACATCATGATTATTTCTTCATCCAGGAAGTCATGGATTCAACATATATTTTGCGTACAACATTAGTTTATTGAGGACTTGACATGAAAACAAGCATACCACCGCCAAAAGGCCACTTGAAAACATTTGGCAGTGGTCCACCTATTTTCATGTCAAGTCCTTAATAAATTAATGTTGTACACAAAATTTATGTTGAATCCATGGCTTCCTATACGGAGGAATAATCATGATTTTGGGCTTCTTATCAACAGTAATATAAAAAGGAAATGGAAATGCAACACTATCTATGAAATGCTTGAGTAGAAGTAGTATCAATCAGACAAGTTAGAAGAATATCAAAGACAATCTTCATGAGATGGGCCAAAGAGGAAATGGCATGACCTATGCTAAACAACATATGTGTGTGATCAACATAGTAAAATATATTTCTAACAAAGAAGAATAAATTTTTTTTAACATGTTCTTCAAATGTTTTCCTTGTGGTATCATTCAATGTTTGTTATATCTCATGTCTTGACACATGATGAGATATTGTGTTGTATTTACTTATCTACACATCTACCAAGGGATTTACCATTCCTTTTCATTATTTAACATTTCTTTTTATAAGGTCCTTTTAACGTGGTGTAGCTTCATTCATGTAGCAAAAGTTTCCTCCTTCTGAAGCACACTCTGTTTGCTCTCCTACAGATCTACCTAATATTACAAATGTCCTCAATTGCACAAGGTCTACTTTAATTGATTTCTTCTAAATCTATTTGTCTTTTATTGTCTTTTTATAATAGCTAATTTCAATATAAAATATTTAATACATAGCATTATATAAGTATCCCCTAAAATCAATGAGCAATGAATGTGATTTTGCGGAGTGTTTGCCAAGAATCACTTGCCTCTAAATAATGTATACTAATATATTGTGAGTATGATCTTAAAATCATGCTTAATAACTCACAGCATTATGTAGAAGATCATTTGATTCAAGAACCCTTTGTGATGGTTCCAATTGCTTATGTCGCAGTTCAAGTTCCTCTTGTTGTTGATGGTGTTTCCAGAGCTCTTTTCCTTGGTCCTTGCAATGTCATGATCCACTCTACCTATTGGTGTTTCAATGGGCAATGTGTGTCTTCCTTGCTTGTCTCTTGCTTGGAGGTTCCTCTTTCTCATATAATTTTGGTTGCAACTTCTATTGGTGTGGTTGTCCTTGTGGTTGCTAAGATTTGAACTCTGCAAGCATGTATATTCCATCTCTGAATTAGTATGTTGTGACAAGGCTCATTGAACATAACACCAATCAAAATAATATTCAATAGAGGTTAATTGAAATCAAATCACAAAAATTAATCAAATTTTAGTACTCTTATTTTAGTACTTAGCCAATGGAGAAAGTGGTATCCCAAGGATTGAAAATGTCTAAATTATCATATGGAAAGGGCACAAGTACAATGTTGTGCATCTCTTCTTCAAGCTTATACATATATGTTGTACTGAAGTTAAATATTTGCTAGATATATTTATTCTTGATTTGTTCATTATTAGTTGTAACTGACTAATATAGACATGCATGTGGTTAAGAAGATTACTTAGAACTCCACAAAAATTGCTAGAAAAACAATGAATGTTAAAGCACCTTCTTCCATCCATGACAAAGAAACTAATCATAAATTGTTAGAAAAGGAATGACTCTCAATGCTCTAATCCTAAATTTCTTAGATAATGTTGTTATCTAAATTCTACACAATTTACCACCTTTTTTTGTTTTCCACACCATTCTACTTTGTTGCTGACTAAAAGTATTTGAGTGGATAGTGAGATAGATTTCATACTATACACAACTCAGTCTAAGTTCCATTGTTTTATTTTCTATATGAAGTCATGACATGAGAAAAATCCTGGAAAACTCAATCGATGTATTTCAAAACTACAACAACATTGGGTCTACTAAAGATGGTTCTATAGTAGTAGAAACAAATGCAATACTCTAGAATTTTTAAATCTACACATGCCATGCTATCTAAGAATAGAGCTTCAGCCACATTTATTTTTCAGACAAGTCCCATAAATACAGTTTAGTAGGGGATCAAAATATTATTGATTACTATCCTTTATTTTTAATTGTATGTTCAAGTATAAATGATCAATTGTCGCTAGTGTGTGTTCATTTCTATTATGACTGACATTTCTTTCCAATTTTCATGTTTGGGCAAGTTTGTTATATCTTTATGTTCAATAGTAATGTTTTAGTGATCAACAATCTTTAGTGTGTGTTCAGTTCTATTATGGAAGTTTGATATATAGTAGAATGACTATTCTAAATATATAAGTACACCAAAATATGCTATGACAATAAGAAGTTCAATTTCATTAAGAAAGTTTTAAGATTCAACAATCAAGAAGAAAACTCTAGGTCCCATGAGGCATTTGCAATTTTGAAGGTTTCTAGTGGTATACTCAATTTTGAGAGGTGCAAATACTACTCTAAAATTTCTATTGATGTCATTTTTGTCCTCCATTTGGATCATATTTTGTGTTTTTTCATGCATTTCTTTTCTTATACATTGTGATCAAAATACATGTAATTTGGTTATGGTGAGTTAATGGGCAGCTTTCTCCAATTGCTATATGTAGCTAGAAAAATGTGGATACCACAAATAGAGTGTCCTCATTCAAGGCTATATGGTCATCATAGTTTTAGTATAATTAGTGATCATGCCTCTTACAAATGTGATTGATCTATGTCTAGTGTACATTTCTAGGAAAGTATGACTTTAAAACTCCTTTGTTTCAAATTCTCTTCATTTTTTTCTACTAGATGATTATAATATTGTTACACAATTTTTAGTAGGAAAATCTATTAATAATAGTTAATATTATTTAATTTTATATTTTCGAAGTATAAAATGCTACTACTATATTGAATACAGGTAATGATAATCCTTGGTTTGAATTTTGTCTTCCTTCTCTTACTCTTTGAAGGATAATCACTTATTGAGTTTGTGGACAATTTTTCTAGATAATTCTAGATAAGTATTCTCCAGAGATGTTTAAAACAATGTTCTACTCATATAGACTGTATTTCATCCTTGTATTTTAAAATCTGCATTCTTCATGAAGGTGTCAAGATATAAAAGAGATTGTGATCTTGACAAGAGCATGGGTTGTGAGTAAGGAATAACATACAAGATTAATATGGATCTATTAGAAAAGATAAAGTGCAAATTTATGAAGGCTTCTATGGATAGGTTTATGAGTATATAGAGGACTATGCAAATTTACAAAGCATTTTGAAGAGAGTATTGTGAGAAGTTTCTATGGAAGTTTTATGAGACTTGAAATAATTTTGGTGGAAAATTTGTTGTCATCATAATAGGAATTTGAGGAAGAGGGATTGTGGAAACAAATTATCCATCATCTATAGGAGAAGCAACATTTCAGACAATTTCTTGGCACCTCTTTAGGAATATATCTAAACAAGTTGAACGTTGCATTATATTGACCAACTCTACATATTAGTGGATATTTAATACTAATTTAATATGTGTCATCTAATAGCATGTGCATTCAAGAAAGGAAAAGGACTATCAAATTTATCACCTTTTTTGCAAATTACACCAGATATTCTTTAGTTGTAGCCTGAAAAGACTTGTTCCAGTTGTTTATATCATCACTGAGATTAGAAACCTAGTAAGTACAATGCATGATCTTTTGAAAATGCCAACCATTGCTACTAAATATTGTGATTTTGACTATTGTGCAAGGATAGCAGAAATTTCAATGATATTAATCTACATTTGAGAATGGCCTACAAATTGACCAGCAGAAAAGCATGAAATATCATAAAATATTAAAATGAAAAGGTGAACTTGGCATTTGGAAATAGTAACTAAAATATTCACGTACAAATTATAATTTAACTAAAGTATTTTGAAAGTAAAATTCAAACCTCAAATTAGTAGATAAAATTTATAAACCTAGCCAAAGATGTAGCTAACGAAGTTTGACTTTTTCACATTGTAATTTGCAACAAGGATTATAAATTGTGAAATTATAAATGTTACCTACTTTCTCCATTAAGTGTTGCATGTCATAGAGACTTTAAGATCCTCTACTTCCTCCCTATAATATTATTCAACATATCACCACACTCAAAAGAAATAATGAGAATAGTTCATGAATCAGTGTATACATTAGAATGATTTAATATCATTTGTTTCCACTGTTCAAATTCTTCTTCATGTCTCCAAATTTAGAACAAAAGCTATCAAATGCAATCAAACATGATTCTAGATAAATAGAAACAATAGAATACGTTAGAGAGGAATAATTTGAGGCAATCCCATAGAAATCTATTATTTTGAATACTTTATACACTGCAACTAAATTCCATAAATAAATGAGTTTGACTATGGTGTCCTTTTGCATTGCCTGAAACCAAGAGATTCACATAGTTAGTTGTCATGCAATCGTAGGTTAATGTTGAGCTTCACTTGGTTTTGGGAATAGTTTAATATTCTCTACTAATTAGGGCCAACCAAGTGAAGGTGTAAGCTCATTTGCGCCCCCCCCCCCCCCCCCCCACTTCCCCAAACATCTACATTCCTCGTTAATGTCCAAAATTTATTCATTCTATTAATAAAATGTAACATTAATGAATTATCACATGATAACATTCATTAACACATTAGTTTCATTAGAACATTCACATTAACATTGAAACATAAGATTCATTAGAACATTCACATGAACATTCAATAGAACATAAATAAAACATCTATACATAAACATCAATCATTATCAAATAAGTTGCATAAATAAGTTACATAAGTTCACATGCATCATTTCTTTTTTCTTTTTTTCTTTTTTTGTCCTTCCCTATATTGTTGCAAGGGCATATCCATGTCGTCATCAATATTTTTTCTCACCCATGGACGTGCACTCATTGTCCTTTGCAAAGTTTGGTTCTCTGCAATAATAAATAAAAGGGTTAAATTTTTAAAAATTGATACTTTAAATATTTTAAAGAACATTGTAGCATTCTTTACCTTGTCCAACCACATCATCTTTCCCACTGATTTGGACCTCAACACGCTCATCATCTACATCCCCTACAACTACAATACAAGATGTTTTCTTAATCCCAACTCATATTATAGTTAAATTTGTATTACTACACCAAATTCAATTCAAAATGTTTACTTGTATTAATAATTAGAAAATAAAAAATCGAATAGAAAATGTTTACTTGTATATATATTGATATTATTCTTCATCCATCTCATCATCAAGATCATTATCATAGTTGAAATTGTAGAAACCACTATCCTAGTCATCGTCGTTGTCATTGTGATCGATAGAAGCATCATCATCATGATTAGTAGCATCATCATTTGCTTCAGGAGCATCATTGACTAACTCTTCATCACAATCCACTTCTTTCTCTTCCTCGATATCTTCTTCTTCCATTGCATTGTACTTTATTAGCCTTCCCCTTCGATCATGTCTAAAAACAAATGACCAACCTGATTTATGTGGAACATCTAAGTAAAATACCTACTCACATTGGCTTGGAAGAACATAGGTCTCAACTCCTACTAGCTCAAACAACCTTGTATTAATCATTGGAAATTCATTCTCATGCTCAATAATAGTTCTATCATGATCATTTTGATTGAGTTGCATTTTGTACCATTTAACGATGAAGAGAACTATTTTGAAGGAATTAAAGTCACAGTCAAGTATATCAACCAAAATGCCATAGTATTGATTTTGAGATTGTCGAGGATGTAACTCATTTCTAGATGAAATATTGGTCACCTGGAAGATTACAGTTATCCTAGAATCACAAGTTCTCTTCATGTCATCTAAATATTTGATGCAAAATTTATAACCCTTGTAGAACTTAGTCTTGTAGTGTTTCACCTACAGTAATTTCAAACATGTATAAATTATTCCATCACAAGTTCAAAAACATACAATTGATTAACAAACTTATAAGTACCTAGAGATCTCTTAAACCATAGGCCAAATCTATTTCCTTTTGTTCAACACTAGGATCTCCATTAAAATGAGTTTGTTTAACCAATGAAGACATAGATTCCCATTTTAATCCATGACCAAAATGTTCACATTGTTCAATCCATACCATCATCCAATCTTTGATTGTTTGCAACAAACAAATGTATTGCATCCTATTGGTGTAAATAAGTATTTACTATTTACACTTTACTTAAGTTTCTTAGGTTAATGCATATTCATATTAGTTGTCATATAGACACCTAGGATTTTTCATATTCATATGAGTTGTCATGTAGACAACACAATAGTTTGCACTCCAATTGAGCACATGTTGTCGACTACATCTCTTTATGAGATACACCTTTAAATTCCTATCCTCTCATTGTTGCATGTACATTCATGCACAATGGAGGATAATCCACTCTTTGTGGACATGTGCTTAGTTGTTCCTTATCTCTTTGCATGACTCCTAGACATATCCATTGTCTTTATGTACAAGGCACTACTATGGTGTATTTATCCAATCATCTAATATCCATTCCCATTTGATCACCATTTGTCTCTCTTGTATTATCTATTGATCTTCTTGATCTTGGTGTTGAATTATTGCTTTCAAAAATTTCTTACATGGCATTAGAGCTATACCAAATTCTTACATGGTATCAAATCCATAGGAGTTTCATTGCATAATCATTGGAGAGATTTTTTTTCTAGGTCAAGATTGGAGCTTGTTGGTGCAATTCAGATGTTGGTATCATATTCAGAAGGTCAAAAAAAACCCTAAATCAACTTTTGTTTCATCAAAATCAGACATCTGAGGTGAAATATAGAGTCATTTGATTTTTGGATGTGTGACAGCGGCGATTCAGGAAAAATAATTACAAAGGTGATTTTCAAACAACAATATCTCCCTCATACGGACTCCTTTTTTTGAGCATTTTTTTTGTTTTGGGGTAGAATTTTGTGATTGATACATTATTGCAAGTTGTTTGCATACTTGTTCCTGAATTTTTTTGAAAATCACAAATCCCAATTTTTGCAACTTCAAAGGCTTAGTTCGAGCTCATCTGGACACATATTCAGGTGCTATATTTTTGTAAGTGCATGATTTTTTGTCTACCTTCCAAATCTGGCATCAATTTGGAGTAATTTTGAGTATATATAGTACTTTCAGTATTTGGTCATTTTTGGCCTATTTTGGAACTTGTAATTAATTAGATCCTTGAGAGGTCTTGTGCCTTATCTTGTTGAGTCTAATATAGCTTCATATTTGTTGTTTTAACCATCAAAATCAGAAGTCCATTTTGGTTCATTTTGACAGGTGGAAATTGTACATGCGCTAAGTATAAAGTGCCAAAATCATCCATTTTGGGCGGGGGGGGTTATTTGATTGAGTGAAAAGGGAAGCTATATCTTGTGTTCTTCTGTCTCCTTGATATTGTGCTCTTTCTTTTGCATTATGGGTTCTTTTTCTAAGTTAACACCACATAATTATGCTACTTGGAAAGAAAAGATAAAGGAACCATTAGTTGAAAAAGGTTTACTACATTATGTAACTAGTGTAGCAAAGAAACTAGATGATGATGTCGATGAGTCTCATAAAGAAGATTGGACATCAAAACAAGAAATGGCCTTAGGAACCTTGCTACAGAATATCTCAGATCATGTCAAATATCACATTAGGAACATTACCAATCCAATAGAAGTTTGGAATAAACTTGAAGCATTGTATGCGATAGTAGATCAAGATATGGCCTACACCATTGACGACAATCTTCTCAAATTGGATTCTAGGAATTTTGACACCATAAAAGATTCTTACCCAAGTAGACATGTATAGGGCACAACTTAAGGACTGTGGCAAACCCATCAAGGATAGAAAGTTGATCAAACATGTGATGACTCATCTTCCTCCTGAATATGCCACTTTTGTTTCCAGTTATAATGCTCACAAGTTAACAATGGGTAGTGCCTTCACTAAGCCTTCATTCGAGTCATTTTCAGGAATGTTGGTCTTAGAACATGAAAAGTTAGTGAATATGGGAATTCTCCTATCAAAGCCCTAATTTAACATTGGGAACTCTGGGCATATTGTGCACCATTAGTTAACAAGTAGTTAAACTTCCAACATGATTTAAATAATAAATATTTATCAATATCAAACTTGAACCTAAATAGTTTGAACAAAAATTAGAAGCAGTGAAACTTTTGAACATGAAACTTGGAAACTCGTAGCATTTTTGTTCTTGAATTTTGATTTATGTGTACGCATTATAAATTCTATGTTTCCAAATAGATTGAGAGATTTTAATCTTTTCTTTGGAGTGTTTTAGGGGATCCATTTCATTATTTATTAAAAAGATGAATGTTGGATCAATATGGTTTTTGGTTTATTATTAAACTAGAATTATATTGCTCTAAGTGACTAAACTGTACACATAGTTAACCTTTTTGATATTAGTTTCTTAAATGGTGCTTTTGTTTGACATGGTAGACAGTACTTTTTGACTTTTAGTTACCGTATTCATTGCAGTAGGCTTCCAAGAGCAAGCCTAATTCTAGGGGTTTGTTTTTCTATTATATTTACCAAACTCTTTTATGCCTATTTCATGGATGTGTTGGTTTCAAGGATATTATTTCATAATTTGGACTAGAGATATATCAACAATGATTACTTAGTTGACTATATTTCATGTTGTGTTTAATAATTATGGTTACTGGTGCATTAATGATGTTGTAATGATGATTACTTCATATTTTTAATGATGCATAATTTTATCTAAGCATTTGATGTTTGACCTATAATTATTATGGTACTTACCCCATACTTGCATGTGTTTCTTTTATCTTTCTGTTTGTCGTGTTTGATGTGGTTAAGGGAGTGAGTCATACTCACCTACTAGTCGGGATCTACACGATGTACCACTCCTTGCCATTGCCTATTTAGTTTAGATATATTTATATGCATGTACATGCTCATCATTTATGCAGAATGTAGGTACTAGGCATTGACTTCCCTGAATTGCCAGGATGAGCTTGCCCCATCACAATAACTTAATGGTAAGAATGAGGAGATAATGTTCAGGTCCAATCCCAACCATAGCCTAAATACTTGTCTTGCAAGGAGGACTCATAACTAACTTTCCACCCTTTTTAAAACCTGTGAGTTTATCATTGTCTATGTTGTTTGATTTTGAGTTTTGGTCTATTTTGGTAATGTTGGTTTTATGTGGATTTTGCTATGTAATTTATTTGGTAAATGATTTAATTATAATATTTGGGTTAATCATATAATTAAATATTTTTATTTTTTTGGCAAAAGTAGATGAGCCACTGAATATATATATTAATAAAAATTGGTTCAAGAGCTCAACTGGGAAAGAACTAGAAGAAAATCCAACATCGTCACAATATTTTCAAATGAAATCATTGATATTTACAGCACATTATATCGATGAGAAATTCAAAGTTACAAAAAGTAGGAGGATTCCCACTGAAAAATAGAAATATTTGAAATTTTACATTTACATAGCTGAATCGAACAGCAGGCATGGAGGACTCAAAAATCAACCAAAATAACCAATGTTGTAAAACATGCTTGGTGTTGGAAAAACTAAACCACAAGAAATAAGGTAGCCTTTAAACTAGCATTCTTCCATGTCCTCGCAAGAAGCACCCTCAGCAAAAGTGGAAGGCATGCCAAGTTGTAGAGAATAACCCCAACCAAAATTCAAGCATGGTAAAGGATCAACCTCCCAACCTGAACTTGAACCTTTAGCAATAACAACTGATTTATCAATGGAAGAAGGCACATTTTGAACTGTAGCAACCGAGGCAGACTAAGCACCTAACATAGATAAACTAACTTGGGGATACTGGTGAGCCCAAAATATCAAGCAAAGCAAACCCAGTTTTCTTCTTGTGCTTAGCCAATTGATGACCTAACACCCATACTATAACTTGCAAAGTCTATGTCAGGAATCATGAGTGATGCTTTTTGAAGGATTTTTGTAATGCCTTGAAATTCACCATAGCTTCATGTTTTTTCATGAGTAAAGATCTAGAAAATAAACCACCCACCAAGGCATTATCGGCTTACAAATCATAGCATTGCATCGTCTGTTTCAACTTATTATTAGCCCAAAATTTTGGTCAGACCACCTTAACAGCAATAATTTCCAAGTGCGATGTAGATTGTAATAGGTCCATAGCATTGGACAAGAATATCGATACAAAATTTGAAGGAAACAACACATGTCTTGAAGAAGCGGAGAAAAAATCCTCCCCGATGATGGTGTGAATCACATGACGAATAGAGTAAGAAGGAAATATAAACATGACATCTAGTGCTACATCATCCAAGGAAGAAAAAAATGCATGTTCTTCCATAGCTAGTTGAAGTTTAATTTTGAAATTTTTGGGGAGGATATTTCGATGATACTGGTAGCAGGAATCACATTTCAAACAAGCATCATACAGAGACGACATCTTGAGACCAAGTGAAATGGCAAGTAGACAAAGTAGGAAGATGAAATTAAGAAAAGGATCCATTTATCATATGTAGATAAATCCTTCCTCACACACTCAAAGGATATGAAGTACCTAATCCCATGTGATTAATATAGAGAGTACCACCAAAATCAGAACCCAATTGCAATTTTGACAGTCAAAGTACCAAATGACACCCCCAAACTGGAGAGCTTTTATATTGAACTTGCTATGTGCAAATCCACATGGCCAAATTGAAGCGAAATCATACTCAGGTGATGTCCACAAGCATGATGTAGAAAAAAGTTAGCAGGACTTACCATAAAATCACACATGTCAAACTGAATTTGATAATTAATGATCGGTAATTAGTAATAGCCTCTACAGAAGTTGTCAAATTGAATACAACTTGGTGGCAACCCACCACTCGGCTAGCACTACTCCCTTAGTCAAATCTGCCACTATCATCACACTTCCACATAATATCTAGCAAGAACTCAGTCAATTAGCACTTGATCATTGATGACCCCAACAAGCACCCATCAACTCAACACCACATGAAACTTGGTATACTCTTGATAACCACTAATTTAAGTTCTACAACTTAATCAACACTAAGACCAAGCTCACTTAGTAAGCACTATGTTTGAACTTACTCGTAAGCACTATGCCCAAACTTACTCAGTAAGAACTATGTCCAAACTTACTCGGTAAGCACTATGCTCGAACTTACTTAGTAAAAACTATGCCTGAACTTACTGGGTCAGAACTATGCTTGAATAACTCGATAAAAACATCATCCTACCCAATTTTGCAAATATTTAAACTCAACACATATTGAATCACGACAGGTACAAAAGCTCAACAATGGTACTAGGGCTCAACAAAGACCAAGCTTTTACCACCATTAAAAATGAGGGCAACTACTTCTGACATTCCACAATCTCATTAGAGACCAATTCCTGCAAATCTTTATACTGCTCAATGAATACAAAAGGTTGCACTATAAAAATAGTAATGTCATTACAACCTAAATTAGAGAGATAGTCGAAAACTTTGTTTCCCTCTCTATATGTGTGAGATAATGTAACCTCATGAAATTAATCAATTATATTCCAAATCTATTGAAGCACATACTTAAGTTTCCAAGAAGATGATTGCCTCTTGATACAAGCTAAGATTATAACCTGGAAATCAATTTCTATATGTACATGATGAAAATTCCCTTTTTTGGCAAGAATTAATCTTGAAAGAAATGATTGAGCCTCAACCATATTATTAGTTCCTGAAGGCAAAGGTGTCATTGTAATTACCAATATTTTGCTAGTGCAGTCTCTAATGCAAGCTCCCAAACCTGAAAGGCCTAGATTGCCTCTGGATGCCCAATCAAAATTGAGCTTGATAAATCTAGCCATAGGAGGTTGCCATTTAACTGTAGATCTATCTATAATTGTTTGAAATCTTGTAAATATGCTAGATCCTAATTGGATAAAAAATTATTTCCATTCTCGAATGATACCTCCATCCCAAGAGGTAATACCTAGATTAAATTTACATCTACTAACACTTGCATTGGTAACTTCAGAAATCGATTTTTCAATGATTTGGAACACTCTGTCTAGAGATGATGCTTCTTTTCTAAAAATCCTCTTATTTCTTTCCCACCAAATTACCCAAATTACTAATGTAGGAGCACATTTCCAAATCCCTACAAATAGGGCATTGGGGTAAAGAATTGGCTAGGCCTGAAAGATGTCCCAAATGGTATTTTGTAATGGAGTGGAATAGTTTAATTTGTTTAAAACAAACATCCAGCACTGATATGCAAAATGGCAGTTTACAAAGAGATGGTTGATTGTCTCATATTCTTCTTCACATAAAACACACTTAAAAGGAGGGGCAATACTTAACCTAGCCAATTGATCACTTGTTAGAATCCAGTGTTTAATTGCTAACCACACAAAGCACCCAGCCTTGGGTAACACTACCTTGTTCCAACAAAACATGAAGGCGCAAGAAGGAGGGTTTGCTGACTCTACTTGTTGGAGAAGTTTGTAACCTTCCTTGATTGAATAATTACCATTCTTAGCCAAAATCCACAATAGTCTATCCTCAACCTTTGACACAAAAGCCTGTCGATCTAAAAGAATAGATTGAAGTCATTGTTTACACTAAGAGCCTAAAGAAAGTTGGTCAAGATCTTTCCATATTACTTTCCTTGAAAAAATGCAAACTGCATCCATAAAGTGAACCACAAGATTGCCCCACTCTACTTCTGTAACTGATACACTTTCTTGTATGTTTGGCAGTGTAATTAGAGGAGGTTTCCCATTCCAAGAGTCACCCCAAAAGTTGATCTTATCCCCACAATTTAATTTCCAAGAAATATACTTGCAAACAATATCTCTAGACACAATCATAAAATCCCAAATAGAAGATCCCTTGGGAGGATCCAACATGGAGAATATTCTATGTGGATCATTATTATCTAAATATTTCTATTACATTATTTGACACCACACTGACTGTGATTTAGTATACATTTGCCAAACCAACTTACCTCGAAAAGCTTTATTCCTTGATGTCAAATCATGAATGCTAGCCCCGCCTAAGGCAAGAATATGTGCCATGTCATGGAGAGAAATAAGGGGGAGCTTCTTTTCATTAGTCAAGTTTCCAAACCATAGAAAACCCTTAATAAGTTTTTGAATTTGTGAAATTATAGAAGATGGTGCTTGCATGATAGCCATGTAGTAATTAGGTATTATAGATAGAAACAACTTAATAAGCAAGATTTTTCTTGATAATGATAACCATCTTACTTTCTAGGAGACAATTTTGCTCTTAATTCTTTGGAAGATGCCATCCCAAAAACTTTTCTTATTGGATCCCACAAAAATGGGAATCCCAAGATAAGTGGAGGGAAAAAGTCCTCAGAAAACCCCAAAACCTACACTATCTTGGTTGAAACAACTTTGTTTGTATTAAATAAGAATTTTTTTTACTTTTGGGGATTTATTTCCTACCCTGAAACTTTTGAATATTGCATTAAATTTTTCTTTATCTACTTAGCCTCTAAAACTAGTGAGGTACCAAACAATAATGTATCATCAGCAAACAAAGAATGTGTAATAGAAATTGTTGTACCTTCAATTATTGCTCCTTTCCACTTCCTAGATAAATGATTATGCCTGATAGTCCTACTCAAGGCTTTAGCCATGATGATGAATAAGGCTGGTGAAAGAGGATCACCTTGACAAACACCTTGCATGGAAGGAAAGTAACTTAATGCTAATCCATTAATGATGACTGAAAACCAAGCCCCTAAAATACATACTTGAATCCACTTACACCTATGTTTATCGAAACCCAATTTTTGAAGAACCTAGAAAAGAAACCTCTAATAGACTCTATCGTATGCCTTTTGCATATCTAACTTGATAACAAAATTGGAGGATTGACTACTATTGATGGAATGTAGGACTTCATGGGCCACCATTACACCCTCCATTATTTCTCTACCGGGAACAAAGCCTCCTTGTTCAGGAGAAATTATAGATAGGAGAGTATTTTTAAGGTGCAAATAAATAGCTTTAGTGATGATTTTATAAGTCAAGTTGCATAGGGAAATAGGGCAAAAATCTGCAAAATTTTTGGGCTCCTTAATCTTTGGAATGATTGCAATATTTGTAGAATTGAAGTACTTTAACATGGATTTAAACTTTCTTGATTCCTCAATGGTAGCTAAAAGATCCCAACCAATAAAATCCCAACAACTCTTGAAGAATAGTGCAGTAAAATCCTTCTTCCTCTATTATACCAAATATTATATTATTAGCAATTGTAGAAACAATTTGATCTCCAACTTGAAGAGCTTTCCAATCACCATACTAGCTTTTAGAAAGAACATTACTTGTTATGTGACAAACTAGTGGCAAATCTAAATGTGATTGTTCCAAACCATCCAAAGCAGAGATATGCACAGAAGAATTGATTGATGGGAGACCATGAGAGACCTTCAACTCAGCTAACAAACCTTGGCTAAAAGACAAAACCAACTGTAATAACATAGAAAATTTGGTTGTTGTGGGAAACACCAGATCCTAATTTTTAACTAAAGGAACCAAATGAGAAGAAACCATGATGTTTGTACTATGTAACGATTCTAAATGTACTTTATGAGCACATAACTTAGGGTCTGTATTATAACCTGGGAAAACTTCCTGTATGTCCTAAATAGGACATTGGCATTAAGTATTAAAATGACCCAATCTATCTTGATACTTATGAATTGTTTGCTCGTTCTGAATTGAAACTGACTAATCCCATAAATCCCATTGAGAATTTATGACCAAGCGAGAGGGAAGAGGTTGTAGCATATCTAACATCAAACAAACTCTCATATCTAAATGTGGTCAATCATAAGGAACTAGATCATGCTTGAGGAAGATTCCCAACTTGTTTGCAAATATTTCAATAATCTAAGGATCCCTATACTCTAGGGGTAAAGAGGGGAAGGATATCCAATGTGGCATAAAAGGAATATTAAGAGATTGAGGATTAAAATTAGGGACCCAAATCATAATAAATAACCCAAACCCACAACAAAACCATCATTTTTACTTATGCACCAGATCTCTAGTTGTTTTAGTGTCAAAAATGGCTTCAAAACATTTTGAATCTAAATGTATATAGAAAATATCCCTTAACCTAGACCAAGAAGAATGAGACCAATCTTTGATACAAGAAAAGAGCATAGAATTAGAGGAAAACTTACCAATTAATACAGTTTGACGAAGCAAATCGGTGGAGCTTTGCAACATATGATTTGGTTGTGTAATTGTCACCCTATCTGTAGGCTAAAAGCATGAATCTCATTTGAATTGGGATCAATCACTTGCTTCTTTCTCCAAACTTGATGATTTTTGGTTGGTTTGAAGGGGGCCCTAATAGGTTCCTGAGCATTTTTAGAAACCCTGACAATAGGGACTAATTTAGAACCTTCTATACCATTGGGTTCATTATGAGAAATGTGAGACACATCTGTAGGTATAGCTGCTATCTCCTAGACCTGATTTGTGGCCGACCGAGGTTGATATGAGGGACCTGGAGGAAACCCTTGACAAATATCAAAAACTAATTGTTTGGTTTGTTGACCATTCTTTCGACTTGGATTTGATTGACCCCTATTCACTAGAAACTTGGATTTTCTCATCATGTGGCACATGTTGTTGAAGTGGTTTTGAAGCCTTCTTTGAAGATTCTCCTTTTTCAAATGTCAAACCATACCCATATTGCAATTTCTCCCCAGACTCCTACTGACGGGTATCATGAAACCAAGGATTAACAAAGAAGGGTTTAGCTGGTTGAACCACTACTTTCCCTTGGAATATTGATTTTTTTCTTGAGCAAAAATGAGTTTCCTGAAAATGGTAGAATTGGAATTACAGTTTATCATGATTCTTCGTAGCCCGCTGCACTACAAGAATTGAAGAGAAAATAGTAGAAAGGGCATCAAGAGACGATTGTTGTTTTTTGAAAACCCTAGGTTGATTTTGAGCTATCTGCAGAGTAGTTGTTTAATCTTTCTGCGTTCCTTTCCTTGTATCGACACTAGCATCTACAACTACTCACACCTCTCTTCTAGCTCCTACACCTATCTCTTCCTCCACACTTACACCAATACCTGCTCTTGCTCCCGCCTTCACCACATATTGAAGATCTGTCATCATGTAATTAAATATTATTTGATTAAAAAGAAAATATCAAAGCATGAGAATATTTAATTAGTTTTAAAAACTAATTAAATATGTGCTTTAATTTAAAAGTCTTAATTTAGAAAATTGGTTAAAGAGAATAGAATATGATGATATTTAATTAATTATTAATTAATTAAATATGTACTTCAATTTAAAAGATTTAATTTAAGAAGTTGGACAAAAAGAGATAATTAAAATATAAAAATATTAAAGATTTAATATTACTTTATTATAATTATTTATTTAATAATAATTAAATTAGAGTTGCATTTAAATAATGAGATTTGATTATTATTATTATTAATTTAAATAATAAACTATGCTTTAATTAGTGCTTGCACTAATTAACAAGTGGAGGAAAAGAAAATATAAAAGAATATTTTAATTAAAAAGTTCTTTAAATGTGCATGAAAGAATTAAATTTAAAAGAATTGATTAAAGTTATAATTTAAACATATTTATATTTATTTAATTTAATAATAATTTATTTAAGAGTTTTATTTTTAATAAACTTTAAATAATATTATTACTTAAATTAATAAATATTATATTAAAAATGTCACATGATTTAATAAGGGAGAGAAAGCTTTAATTTGATAAAGTTTATTTTAATTAAATTGCATAAAGAGTGTGCATGAAAATTAAAATATAGTAATTAGACACAAAGGGTTTTTGCATGATTGCATGATCAAAGCCTTGATTTGTGGGGAAAACTCTTTATTAAAGAAATTAGAGCTCATTTCTAGATACACAAGTTTTGGGGAACAAAATTTAGAATTGGATTAAAAGAATTGTTAAGAGTTTCAGCGGGTTTGAATTTGCATGCATTCACATATTGTCTCATATTTTAGCTGTGGTTTTGAGGTAGGGATTGAAAACCCATTGTAGAATTTTATTAAAAGTCTGTCTACTTCGTATCTTCTTGGGTGTTTGCATATTGTTTATTAATTTACTATATTGATTGTTGAATAAAGAATTATGTTGTAGATTTTGAAAAAGGAAAACTTATTAATCAAAAAAACTTGACTGAGGAAAATTATAGAAAAACTGTAGAAAATTATTGTGACTGTATTCTTATAAACCCCTTTCTAATATAACAAAAATTTGATTATTAAAATTTGGAAGAAAATAATAAATTGAACATTTAGTGTTTCAACTTTAAATTTGTCATTAGAACTATGAGATTATCATGAATTTTCTAAATATAGATAAATATTATTGTTATTTCTAAAATAATTTAATTGCAAAATCTATTGGAAAAAGAAAAAAGATTAATTGAGAGGAAAACATGTTGTAACTAAACTTATGCATGCATGTGAAAACAAATATACTAAAAATAGAAGCTAAGTATAGTATGGTTACATGCATGTGAAAACAAATATGCTAAAAATAGAAAGTTAAGTATAGCAAGATTACATGCATGTGAAAACAAATATGTTAAAAATAGAAGCTAAGTATAGTAAGGATTACATACATGTAAAAACAAATATGCTAAAAATATCTAAAACACGTCGAGAGATATCAAGCTTGAGGTGCCTATCTATTTTTAATAATATTTTTATTGAAATAGGCGCCTCGAGCTTGATATCTCTCGGCATGTTTTAAATAGATGTATAAAGATATCTAAGCTAGTAGCATCCGCAACGCAACATGTAAAACTGAAATCTATTAAATTATTAATCTGAATTATTCTTTTTAAAGCATGATGATTATCATATCAATAATGTTTTATGGATAATGAAATATAGTATATACAATGCATACAATTAATCTCTTTCCAGAGATTTGAGTCGTTCCTCCTCTGCTTTCCTTTTCACAACTTGCTTCCCTGTCTTCATCTTTTCATAACAATCATAAGAAAATGGTGGTGAAATTCAAAGTCCATCCAAAGACTTAACTCATGATATAGCAACAAATGTTAGTCATGTCCTTTCTCTTGGTCCAATGTCAATCGTTGCCTTACAAAGTGGTAATCCCTGTGATTTATGGATAGTTAATGCCCAAGCCAAACGTAAGGGCAATTGACATGTGCAGCCTCTTTGTATTGGAGAAATGGGAATTAATTTTGGAGGTATATCTTCAAATGACATTCCAAAGTAATTGTCAAATTCAACCATAACATATGTTGGTGGATCTAGTGGGGCATTTCCAGGTTTGTATATGATATTTTGAATGTATCTCAGAGCTCCATTGACAAGTCCCACTTCAATCCATAAATTAGATGTTAACATGACCCTTGCATCCTTAGCAAGTAATAGTTCAATATCTAGTTCATCATTTTCATCTCCCCCTAGATTAGTACTTCCTTCTTTTGATGCAATGCTATGGGCAATTGGTTTTTTTAGTGAATGTAATTTCTTTCTATTATGGTTATGAACATTATCATTTGTTACAAATAGATGAATATTATTATCAAATTCCTCCTTAACATTTTGGGGTAGTGAAACATCTGTCCTTGTCATTAATAATTTCCAATCATCTATAGTTGGAGTTGCATCTCGTATATTAGTGAGTAATTGGTGAAACCTTTGTTGGTCTTCACTTTCACCTTCTTGCCTAAACACTTTATCTAAAGTAACAATAATCTTGAACTCTTCCCATAATAACTTTGCACAAACATTACTATCATAAGGTGGTTTTTCACTAACAGGAGGTAGTTGTCCCAAATCTCGTACTAAAATAATCGATCTTCCTCCAAAATTCATGTTTGAATTTTCTGGAAAAGCTTGACGTAATATTGAATCTATATTTTGTAACAAATTTTGACCAATAAAACTCATTTCATCAATTAATATGTACCTAATATGTTGAATTTCTTCTTGTAATGTTGTGAGCCTTGTGCGATGTAAGTCAGAAAAATTTGTAAGAGGAATTCTTAGAGTTGAATGAATTGTTGATGCACCAATGTTAAAAGCTACAATTCCAGTTGGTCCTAATAATAATAGGGGAGAATGTTGTGGTTTTGATGCATCATAAAGAGCTTGATGAATGGCTTGAATTAGATATGATTTCCAAGTTCTAGCTATTCCTTGAATTATCATACATAATGGCATGACATGTTCACCTTGATTATAATATGTCATAATAATATCAAGTTCTTTCTTTTGCTTAGCACCTAAAGTTTCATATGATATACTCATCATCATATCTTCAGGTATAAGTAAATCATTTTGTTTCATAGCATTGATAAAATGTATTGCATTATTTGTGTATTCTTCTCCTCGATATTTTGCACTCCATGGATTTTGTCTGTTGATATCTCTTCTTCCCAGCATATCTATTTCTGTTAGATCCACCATTTGTCCACGATGTAGTCTTGATAGTATCTCCCACTCATGCTCAATTATATTTTGATTATTTGGTAATTCATTTTCATCTTTAGAATCATCATGAGTTTCAACATTATTTTCATATTCATTTTCAATAGTCCACCTATCCACATGTCATGGATTATAATTAAGGGACTCCCAATTGGATACAATTGTAGTATCATCTATTCCAATATCTCTTTGTATATTACGAAATGGTTTGTACAATAATAACTCTGATCAACAAAAATCAACCCATTTTTGTGAGTTTCATGAAGGAATATTTGTAAATCTTAGAAACACTCTCACAATAGCTACCATTGTCCTTGCTTGTCATTTATTATCTCATTTTCTTCTAGAGTTATAAGTCCAAGATCTAGCTGCATCTATTAGTGTGACACTTTCCATTGCATATGGTCTATCCATATATCCTTCAATGAAAATTTTTAGGTGAGCTTCATCATCATTTTCTTTATTCTTTATCATTGGCTTGAACACCTCTCTTGAAACATTTAATATAACAAATACTCTACTACTTTCTACTAATGGCAACTCTAATAACATATGACACATTTCTTGTACACCAATGTCTCTTTCAATCAAGGTTTTAGTTAGTAGTCTCTTATATGCCTTTGATGTTTCTTCATCTAGATTTTCAATATTTGCAAGTCTTACCAACATTTGATGATATGTCTCAGAACTCTTTTCTACTTTTGCTACACACTTTGCAATATAATTCATTACAGCATGTCTTGAGAGAATAGGTTGCCAATCTACATTTGCTCTCCATAACAGAAGTATGGTAAGATTATGTGTGTTTACTTGATCATAATTTCTTGTTGGTTCATGTATTTTATCTCATGTTTTTAGATCTTTGAATAATCTTGATCCATCTAGATGTAATGGCCATGGTGCATTGTACCTAAAAAATAAAGAAAACTATTAGCATGTACACTATTTTTCATTTCTTAGTAAATAAACATATGAATCTATATAATTATCTTACTTACAAACCATTTTCTCTCTTTTTTTATGAAGGCAAGCACCCTCTTTGCATATTTTATGGCATTCAACACAATTGAGCAACTCTTCATAATCACGTTTGAAGTCTACTTGGTTTAGTTGTTGTCTATTTCGAAGGCATGGATGTTATGTAAAATTTTGTAGGACCTATTATTGAAGATATAACATATTTTATTAAGTAAAATAAAAAAAATAAGCATAATATATGTTGAATAGCTATAGAAGAATTGGTATCGTACCTGTATGTTTCGTTGATGTGGATCTCCCCTTGGATTCCATGCATGTATAATAGAATCAAAATATTTTTGAATTATCTTGATTTCATCATGATTTCTCCAATTAAGGCTATCTATGTTAGGTGCTCCCTCTAACCATATGAATCCATGCACATGTGGTGATCCTTTGTGTTGCCATTCATATCTTGACCAAAAATCTTTTACTTTCATTCTCTTTAGTAGTAGTTCCTTTCGAAACATTGTATATTTTAGATGCATATAATATGCAACAGTATGTGGGTAGTCAATAATATTTTGTCATCACCATTTTTGTGCTTCTTTTGGATTAGATGGTTTTGTTCCTAGCATTACTGCATGTAAGTTAAGCCAATACATATCTACTGCACTCAAAGTAAAGAAAATTGTTGGTGTTCCAATTTGATGCAAGAGATCACTTAATTCAGCTCAACATTTTGCCCAATAAGACCTTGTACCCCTTAGAGTTGTACCAAAATGCATCAAGGGATCTACTAGATGTGAGTGGGGGACATTTTGTATATGTTCTCGTAACTCATTGATTGTGATTGGCATATCTTGCAAGCTCTTTTTGGCAAATATTGCTGATGAATTTTGTGCACGATATCACATGATCATATTCATCATATAATACCTAAATCGTGGGTGTCATCCAAAGTGACGATCTCTATATTGAATTAAATGCTTAAAAAATTCATGAAGATAGACTCTTCTCAATCTTGGTTCGATCCAATCGCATCGTCCATCCAAAAATAGTGTTGGAAAAGCCATATCAAGTAATCCTTCTATGACATACTTATTCACTGGAGATGTTCCAATTCTTGGACAATCAATTAGTGATCCAAGATCTACATTTGGGTTATTTATCCATGTATGAATTAGTTCCATATATCTTCATGCATTTGGTGGTTTAGAGGCCATTGATGTAGTATGATTGATAGTATTTCCTTGATCCATCTCCATTATTGGACCTGCAAATACATATTCATTTGCATTTGAATCAAATTCCATATGAACTGAGTTTAGCTTGTCAAAGATGTTATCATTTGAATTGAATGTAAGCTCACTAAGTGCATTTTCATCAATTTGAACATCTCTATAGAACTTATCATGATTTATTTTAAATTGAAGTGCTCTGTAAACCCTCTTTATTGATTGTAAAATTATAACTTGTTGTATATTGATCCTTTTTACGAACAATGATAATAGGTAAATCTTTTATGTGATGTGGTAAGATTGTGGCTATTTCTCTTACTTCTTATGGAAACTTATGGTATGTCCTTTATGTTTAAATTGACCTCCATTTGTGTATGTAACTTGAAGAATGGGGTTGATACGTGCTATCAACATTTCTTCTATTTGTGTTAGATTAGAAAGTTGTAATGGTTGTCGACCGGGATCCATGTTGTTTGATGATGAAAATTGATGTTCATTATTTTTTTGTCAACATCGATGACAAATAGGGCCTTTAGGGACCTGTGCAACCTTCATTGAAAGATAACTTTCTTGACAAATGTAGCACATACTAGGCATAGCAAGTTTATCTAGTCCATTTTGAAAAATTATTTGTAATATCCTCAAGTCAATCCCATTATTTTGAATAGTATTTATTGTCACCCTATCCATTCTATTTTGTGTTCTTTTCAATTGTCTTTGTCTTCTTATTTGTGATGTGAACTCTTGTTGTAAATTATAATTGCCTGAATCAACATTCATAAGATCATCTACTCGATCAATTGGTGTTTGTAGAACATGATCTATTGTCACAGAATTCATCCCATCGGAACTAAACCCACCATTTTTATGAGATTGAGCTTGTCCTTGATTTGAGTCACGTTTACATAGTTGTATTTGTTGTATTTCTCTTTCATTCAACTCATCTAGGCTCATAGATTTTTTTGTTTGTCTTCTCGCTATATTTTGGTTATCTTGAGATGTTTGTGTATGATGTTCTCTCATCTTATCTACATGCTATCTCATTTCTTCTTCAATCTCTTCCATTGTCATAGTTTCCCTACGCTTGACATGTCTTTCTCTATCAAGTTGGTTTTGATGATTCCTTTATTTTTCTCTTTCTACATTAGTCATTTGTTCACGTCCTTGTCTCATATAATTTTGTGCATATTCTCTATGTTATATTTTTTGCTCATCATTTCTAGGACTTTTAGCTTCCTCTCTTTGAGCATTATTCCTTTGTTCATGTCATCATCTCATCTAATTCTGAGCATATTCTCTTTGATACTATCTTTGTTGCTCTTCATTCTCAAAATTTAGTCTTAGACGAGGCATTCTAGAAAATTTTAATGTGATAACATTAAAAATAATAGGATTTAAATTAGTAATCTTTCACAAACAAATAAAACATAAAATATATTGAGCTATATATTATTAAAAATTATGGAAGTAAAGATTAATATATTTCATAAATAAATATGATTTTCTCATAGTAAATTATGGACAAAAACCTATCTTTGTATTACAATTATAGAAAATTAAAATGGAGATTAATATGAATCTTAATCTAAATCTATCATTGTTTGAAAGATATAAACAAATTTAATATACACAAAACCCTAAACTATACTCTAATTTTATTCTAAAATACTAATGTTAACACTAATTCAACTAAAACCTAAAGCCTAACTTAAATAAGCTATAATTATACTTGGGGCACTAATTTTACCTTACTCACCCATAACCCTAAACTAATTAAACCCTAATTGTTCCTTAAAGAGTACTTGAAATGTACTCTTTAGCCTGTAATTATACACATCCTAGCAAGAGAAACTGCTCTATCTTAGCACATTTTAGTCCATCACAGTCTACTCTTAGTTTTCCATAGACGCAAAGTCTCATGGGTTGTAATCCTATGATATGTACACTGCTTTAGTGTTATCTTCTATCCGTATTCCAACATTAGATCGTCCTGCCTTTCTTTCCATTAAAGAATGTTTGTATATTTAAAATGATTGAAAACAAGTATGACTCAGCTTTGTCAAGTGAATCAATAGAAAGTGCCTCATTTTGCCAAAGATTTAAATCCTAGAAAAAAATACACATCTTCACGCAAAGTGGGGGAATATTTTGGAATAGGCTTGTTCTGGGTCAGAATGTCTAAATGTACAAATTGTGTTGGATTGCAGTGACATCTAGATTTCATTGCCTTTCAATTCTAGTAGTGAACCATAGGGAAAAGATTAGGCTATTAGTCAACTACAGAAATACCAGGGCACCCATGCCATGATAGGAACATCTGAGAAGATTTTTGAAACTACAAAGGTCCAATTGTGATCCCAAAATTTCAAAAAGGCAAAGAGAAAACTTGACTATTTCAATATAATTAAAAGTATGTGTGTATTAGTATAGGGATTACCAAAAGAGATAAAGAGTTGTTTTTGGGCTAAAAATAGTCCAATCGAGAGACTTATGTTGTTCTTATCTAAAAAATATTTACTTCAATCTAATATACATTTTTATTCTTATTTCAAAATGTGTAGTTAACAAGATTTGTTGCTCATAAACCATCTCTCAATAGGGTCTAATCAGTGTTAAATGCATTATACTACAAACAAAAAATCAGCTCTAAAATACAACTAAATGTTATTATGGAGACACACATGAGTATCAAGATTTTGGGTTGTTCCCTTTACAAAGAAATATTTATTCTTCAATGAACTCATGATGAAGCTGTGGAATCTAAATGGTCTAAGCAAAATTGAGAATTTTTCTTACAGTAGCGATGAAGTTAATATAATCAAAGAAAGCAGCTTTCTGATCCAAGCCTTTGAGGGAAGAAGAATACAACTCACAAATTAAACTAAAATTGAATGAAAGTTGGTAATTGTACGAGATATAGAAGGTATATTTGTATATTAATTTTTCTTAGTCGGCTTTCAATTTTTAATATTAAAAACTTAACATTAACACAGTCACACCACTTCAAATCCCCCCATTCTGCCACTGTAGGTTACGCGTCTCGGCGTAATTAGACTTAAATAAAAGTTATATTAATATTTTAGAAATTGAAATTAATATCAATATTTAAATATAATACTATACATTTATGTTATTGATTAAATCATTTATGATTTAAGATTATTTAAATTAATAACATGATACTATTGTATAATATTTTATATGCACAAAAAGATTGGATATTTAAATATTTATTGTTTTAAATAAGTATACCAACATAACAATTTATATTAACATATATATTCTTACTTTATTTCTAAACACATCCTTGTGACCCAAACTAAACAAGAGAAATTGATTGAATTAAATCATGCGGCTAAAAACTATGTGTTTTCTAATATTCTATTTATAGTCTTGTGATGTTTATTTTCATGATGGTTTTTCTTTGTGGGTTGTTTAGTTAGCCAAGTTAGGATGTGAACTAGAGGCAATTTTTGAGATTTCTTTTATGATTATTTGACTGGATGTCATGATAAACTTTATTATTTGAATTGAGATTTATGTTTTATGAGCTTTATGCTATTGAACATTTATGAGAACTTGGGTTTTGGGAACCAACGCTATTTTTTGGGTTGCCTGTTAAGGAACCAAATTTGATCAATATTACTTTTTGTGGTATGGGACACTATTGTTTTTTTTTTTTTTGGTTGCTTGTTAAGGAACTAAATTCGATCAATATTACTTTTTGTGGTATGGGACATTATTGTGCTTTACAATTTTTGGGAAGGTAGTCTAGGTGCATGTGTATGGAAGTGGCTTGCAATGGGGGTCGGGGCTCAAAGTGGTTGCCAGGGTAACTCATTGTAAGTTGTATAACAAGTGAACATAGTAATTAAAATATGTTGCCTATCCCTTTTCCTTAAGATACATTAAAAAGATAAGTTAGAGATTTTTCCTCATCCATGTCTTGAGTGCTTGTATAGACTAAGGATGAGATGGAGATGATACCTTGAGAGGTATGACTAATTTCCTCGTCATCATGAGAGGGTATTTTGGTTTTGCATAAAATCACTAGGGGGCCAGTGTCTTGAGAGAGGGCCAGTGTCTTGAGAGACTGTCAGGGTAACTCTAGAGTTGGCTCATGTGATGACACTCTATAGTATGTAGCCTAAGTCTCTTTCATGATCTTTCTTATATTTGCCTCTAGTGGTGTATTTGTTGGATATTACTTTTGATGGTGTTAATTATTGAATTGGATGTCATTTATTGTTGACAATTGACTTTTATTAATGAATGATCAATTATTCATTAGTGGTGTTTTTTATTGTTGGAGTTAGTGATTGGTGGTTTACTTTTATTGATGACAGTTGTTATCTGTTGGTTATTGTGCTTGTGACACTTGACATTATTTTGGAGGTGATTGTGTCTTTTTGGGTTTTGATACTTGATTTATATTTGGTATCTGGATGTTGACTTGGCATGTGGTGTTGGTATTAGATGAGTGTTATTTCAACTTTGATTATCTCTTCTTCTTGAGTAGTTTGTATTACCCTTAAGGTATTTTTCTCTATCAGGATTCCTTGCCTAGGATTATTTTATGATTTGATTATTTGTGTGTGGGTCGTACATTATCTCTCCTACATAGTGGGAGTGGGAGCCTGATTAAGTGACCACACGGTCGAGATGTAGTATATTCTTACCATTTGGGTCCCCCTTAGATTGACAGATGTTGGATGCTCCTTGATACAATGGTACCATTATCATTCTTCCTCTAATCTTGGAGACTTCTATTTATTTCATGTATCTCTGTATCATGTGTTTTGAGATCCTACAAGATATTGTATTGTATATTGATGTACTTGTATCTATTTTCACATACCATGTGATATGTGTAGTAGATGTTATTCATTAGATGTGCTTTCATATTATTAGTTGTACTTATGCATTTTCTTATATGACTATGTATGTGTTTATTCATTTTATGATTATGGACATTGTAATTGATACTTAAACTTATTAATAAAACTTTCTTAAATGTGACTCAACGTGAAGGAATCTTCAAGGAATTGAAACTGTATTTGTAATTTTATTATGTGTTCTTGGTGTGTATGTATATATTGCTTCCACATTATTGTTACTTTGATTTTGTTTAAACTTAAAAGGAAATAGTTCAGTAAACTTTGTAACATATTACGTTTTTTTTTTTGGGTTCCCGAGCGGGGTGTTACATCTCCAGTCTTTCAAGTCCAAAGCCTTGGTAGCTAATAAAGGGAATCAAGGCGGTAAAAATTCCAACAAGAAGCAAAATCAATGGAAGGCTAAGCCACAAGATGACATACAAAAATCTTCCTCTACACATCATTCTGCCTCCACTCGACAATCTTCCTCACCACAAGAAAACTCCAACAATAAGGATAAATCATCCAAGAAGGAGTTGCTATTTACTATCTACACTTTACTTAAGTTTACTTAGGTTAATGCATATTCATATTAGTTGTCATGTAGACACCTAGGAGTTTTCATATTCATATGAGTTGTCATGTAGACAACATAGTAGTTTGCACTCCAATTGAGCACATGTTGTCTACTACATCTCTTTATGAGATACACCTTTACATTCTTATCCTCTCATTTTTGCATGTACATTCATACATAATGGAGGATAATCCACTCTTGGTGGACATGTGCTTAGTTGTTGCTTATCTCTTTGCATGACTCCTATGTTGGAATACTTTAGAGTAACTGGGGGGGGGCAGTGAATCAGTTATCCAAGGTCCAGGTGTATAAATAAAACTTTCACAACTTAGTGAACACATAAAACATTCATACTCATACATGCATCCATTATGTAATAACTAAAACTTGTATGTTACTATCAAATCAATTTGCAAAAATGTAAAGCATGAAACACAACACATTCATCAACACACTTGACACAATGATTTATGTGCAAACCCAATTTGGGAAAAACCACCCATAACATGCTACTTCTTTTCACTCTTCTGAAGTGTTGCCCTATGAAAGGCCAACCCTATTAAAGGTTACAATACACACTGTTAAATGTGACCCAATTAAGAGATTTCAATCACCTTGTTAGAAGTGAGCCTTGTTAGAGGACTTTAGGCCATTCACTTGGAATGACACCTGACTAAAGGATTTTCAAATGACTATTAGGTCAACTTTAATCCAAAAGATTTACCCCAGACTAATATAATTGTTAGAGAGTAACAGTAGAGCTTTGATCTGATATAACTTACAACTTCTCTTGTAGATTACAAATCTTTGTTCAGTCCTCAATTCTACTTGGCCTTCATACTTTGCAGCTCTGACAGCTTGTTCACCCTTCAAGCATTCATCTCCCTAAGCTTTCTTGCTTAAAATGTCATTGCAAACTCTTCTCTTGGGTCACTTGATGAAGAAAAAACCCTTAATTCCTTCTCCTCCTTAGGTTCTTGCACATGACAACAACTTTTGCTTCATGACCATAAATTCTTATAAATAGGAAATTAGGATATTTTCTCGCTTATCTTCCATCATCTAAATTGGGGTTTTTGGATGGATTAGGTAGGATACAATGTGTCTACCCCATATCTTGTCTTTTCTAGAAACTTCTCCTAGAATCCATTTGAATTCACCTAAAAATGGTTTACATCAAATTTTGTGCCACTAGCTCATCAACCTTATCTTCCTCTTGGTTCACAAGTTTCAAGAAAATAAACTTGTCAACTTAGATTCGGCGAATCTTCAATCTTTAACAAAATGCAACAACTTGATATTATCAATCTTTTGATGCTCAGCACATACTGCATTTCTCGACATCAACTATAAAATCACTCGACATCAACTAGACTTTACTTGGCATCAACTATTTTTCTCGGCATCTACTAGAGTTTTCTTTCACTTGGCTCCAACTAACTGTCTACTTGGCTTGCACTAACTTTTCTCGACACCTATTGTCCACTCAATCAAGCTTGGCAGACAAACTTTGTTTAACTTGTTCTTCTAAACTTTCTAAGTGTAGCCAGCATTTTGTAACCTTAAGTAGATCATCTACATCATGTCATCACTGTCTTAACTGATCCTATTCCTCTAGGTGCTATTGTTACCTCTTATTGATCAAATCCACTTCAACAATCAACTAAGTGATAGTACTTGAATCTTATAAGTAGTTGTCTTGTCTTCTTCAACAATCTCTCTTAACAATGATCTTTTCAATCAGATTTCAACATCCTAGACATATCAATTGCCTTTATATACAAGACACTTCTATGATGTATTTATCCAATTATCTAATATCCAGTCTCATTTGATCATCATTTGACTCTCTTGTGCTATCAATTGAGCTTCTTGATCTTGGTGTTGAATTATTGCCTTGGGCAAATTCTTGCATGGTATTAGAGCTATACCAAATTATTATACATCTCACTCTTTAGTAGTTGTGCAAAAGTAAATAGATGACTTAAAATTGATTTATTTTGAAGATTAAGAATTAATTTACTACAATAACATATCATAATTTATTACCTTTCACTTTCCTAAATCTACCTCCTCACCAAGTACTCACCTTCAAATTTTTTAATGGAGTCAAGATCCCAAATGCAATCTATATGGGTCTTTGTTGTAAGATTAGGAAGATATTGAATAACATACATCATCATCTAGTATGCCATATATTCCTCCATCATAGAACTCTTGGGACATTTTCTTTGTCGAACCAACCCTTCAAAAATTTCAAGTGTCTCTCAACCATCCACATTGACCTAGGTTGTATAGGTCCACACAATTCAATCTCCTCAACTTGGTGTATGAGGTAGTGTCCTTGTGCATTGCAAAAAAATTGAAGGTAAAAACTTTTGCATTTTACACATTAGTAGAGGAATTATTTTCTTCCAATATTTTATATCTTCTTTATGGATTTCTTTAGATTAGAACCACCTACAAGGGATTTAAGACAAAAAAACATATAAATACGAGACTTTACAATATATTACTTGTTTGATATATTGAACAAATATCATTGCTTACCTCATGTATTTTCTAAGATCATATATCACTTGTTTGATATTTTTGTCGAAGTTGTTTGGGAGCGATAGGGGTAGCACACACTACAACAATTTCCAACTGATCATTTCATTCTTTTCTAATGTAATATAATGAAAATTGAATGCAGTTTCACAAATATATTGTAAATATAAAAGACAATGACTTACCTTGATGAAGGTATGTCAATCATGTGTTTTTAACCATGGGCCAAATTCACTTTTCTTTAATATGAGATTGCTTATATTCGCAACAAATCTTGTACGAAATCTCATTTTTCATATGACTTCTTTTATGGCATTACTTTGATGCTCCATTAATAACCAAGGAAGGGCACTTACATTAATCCAGTCTCCACTATTATTCGATTCAATGATATTTTTCATTGCATGATTGGAATCATGAATGTCACTACAAATTTTGGCAAGTTTTTATTTGTCATGCCTTCCATCCAATATTTTACATAGTGTTTCTGTTACATTCTTTCCAATATGCATGTTATCAAACAAATGGACAATTTGTAGCTACTCGTAGTAGAGTAGCCTACTAAATTCTCTGGGATAACATTTTAGTCCCTTTGGAAGGTGGTCAATATTGATGCCTTGACAACCTCAAATTCTATTATATTCCAACTGGCATAGGTGAGGTGTAATTCTTTGTGGCTTTGATGTAGTCTCTCCTTTCCCATTGAAAATATGTTTTTTGGCACTTCAAAACTTATGTTTTTTTCTGTAGAGGAAGTGTCTATTCTCATCAAACACTTGCTTTATTAAACTTTTGGAATGATGAGATTTAATCTTTGGACCATACATTGGACATGCAAATTTTTCCTTTGTTTGAAGACCTACAAGATAATGATACAATTAGATTAAATATGTTCATTTTTGGAACTAGTATTATTGTCTATAACTAGATTTCAACATAACATACCACAAAAATGTGTCAACCTTGGGGCATCATGAATTGTCCACACAAGCATTGCATGGAATTAAAATTTTTTTTATCCAATTGGTCTAGAGATATCATACATATTTAAACCATTTCATAACCCCAACAACTCATCGATAAGAGGCGCCATATATACATTCATATCTTTTACTTGATACTTACCTAGTTGAATGAACAACATCAGATAATTATTGTAGTCATTTCACTCCAAGACTTATAATTACATGTAAGTAACAATAAAATAATTAAATACCTAGAATAATTATTGCCAACATAATATGCTCCCTCTTTATTGACATCCATGGAGGAAGGTTATTGTTGCTAACAAAAATAGGTCAGACTGAGTAAACGGATCTCATCTCTCCATGTGGATTGACACCATCAATTATTAGAGAAAGCCTGAGATTTTGAGGTTGTTCTTTAAAGTGTGGCTACTTTTCCTTTATGTTCTTAAATTTTGAACGATCCACAGGGATTCAAATAATGTCATCTTGACTTCTATTGTGTGTATGGTAATCCATAAATTATGCCAAGCTACTGCACTTGAATAATCGTTTAAGACACAGAATAATGGGGATGTAATGAAGAATCTTGTGAGGCACCTTTTTTGTCACTTGATCATCTCGATATCTTCTTGTATGGAATTTGGGGCATTCTGTTGCATTTTCATGTTCTTTATGATAAATTACATGATCTTGAGGACAAACATCTATTGATTGATACTCTATTCCAATATGTTTCATAGTGGCACATAATCCTTGGTACAAGTGAGGGAGAACATTTTATGGTGGTAAAAAATAGCCACCTATCAATCTACAACAAAAAATATGAGTCATTAATATAAACAATCTTAATGGTACATATTTCACCTTTTATAGACTATAATGACGTATATCACGAACCTTGGCATACATGACATTGTTATGTTGGATAAACCATTCATAACCTTCAAATTCACCAACAACAATACAAGAGAGAGAAGAGTTGATTGGGATCTTTCGTAAAGAGATGTGTTTACCTTCTCAAGTAGAGGTATATCTTGGATGACCTCACTGTCATCCTAGTCATCATAATCATCATCAACCACAGTAGCAGTAGTAACAACAACACAAGTACCAAATGTGTCATGGATCAATGCATTCATACCATCATCTTCAAATGTGTTTTCTGGCACATGATCGTCATCTTCCATGGGATCATGATCTTCTCCTTCAATACTCACACCTCCATATTCCTTCGAGATGTGTTGGTCCATATAATGTGTTACCTTGGGGAGATCAACCTATATAAAAATGATGATAATCAAACCCCCATTCTATGGTTCATAAGAATATTAATTGTGAAAAAAATATAACAAACAACTTACCAATTGATGATAATCAAACCCCCTTCAGTATGACCATTCTCCCAACAATGGCTCTTAGTTTTTTTTATTTTGATTCTTCTTGTCTTTAAGCCATTACAATGCTTGCAAGGACAATAAAATTTGTCATTGCCTAGTCTTTGAAAGTTAGACAACAATCTAGCAATTGTCTCCCTATTTTTATCAAACTCCCTTATATTATCTGACATGATCCTTCTTCACAGGAATAACTTATTTGTGTACCTTTATTTAGTTGGTTGTAGTTAATGCTTATATCTACACATATGGTTTTGAAAGAAACATTTAGTGTAATTAATGTGTATATTTGCAAAAATATTGGGCATATTGTACTTAATGTTTATATCTACGCATATGATTTTGAAAGAAAAAATTGGTGTAATTAATCTGTATATCTACAAAAATATTGGACATGTTGGACTTAATGTTTATATCTACACATATGGTTTTGAAAGAAACATTTGGTGTAATTAATGTGTATATCTACAAAAATATTGGACATGTTGTACTTAATGTTTATATCTGCACATATGGTTTTGAAACAAAAATTTGGTGTAACTAATGTGTATATCTGCAAAAATATTGGACATGTTGTACTTAATGTTTATATCCACACATATGGTTTTGAAAGAAACATTTGGTGTAATTAAAGTGTATATTTGAAAAAATATTGGACATGTTGTACCTAATATTTATATCTGCACATGTGGTTTTAAAAGAAACATTTGGTGTTGAAACAGTACAGAAAATTTTACAAAATTAATGATTTTCAAGGAAATGCACTTGAAGAATTGTTAGCTCAGAAGCAAGAACATGGTGTTGAAATAGTATAGAAATTTCTTGACATAAGAGGTCCACAAGTGAGGGTGTTGACCAATCCTAAAAACTTGAATTTTGAAATGAAAGCTATTGAGGATCAAACACCTATGCCAAAGTTACAACACAATGTGAAGTTGAAAGCTATCGAGTATCAAACACCTATGGATTCCTCATTAGTTCATATTTCAATTGAATTATTTTTTCCTTCAACTTAGCCATCTATTGGTTTATCCATGTGTGAGTGAATGGTGTTAAACATGAGTCATTATTGTATCAAAACTTCATCTTTGTTCGACCAAACTATAGCAAGAATTACATTCTTTCTTGTCCTACCATGATCACCTTAGAAATAGCATATGCATTTGCTAAAACTAGCATATCTAATATCTTAAGCTTTGGTTTCTTAGATTTGTTCGTTTGAAACATTTTTCTAGTTTTTGTGTATGTTCTTTATCTGCTTTCTCCTTTAAAAGTTTGCATGCATGGGATCCTTAAACAAAACAAACTTCTCACAAGATTCTTACCCTTCAATTTATCACATTTAAGATATTAAGATATTAGGATTTGTCATGATCACCTTGGAATTTTTCATGTATTATATCTACATTTTCTTTTCCATTGCTTATAAGATTGTTTCAAGGTTGGCAACCAGTTCAACATCCTTTACATGGTTTAGAGGTAATGTCATTGTGGTAAAGGCTTCTGCAAGGGAATGAGCCTTGTGATTATGGAATTTACATAGAAGTAGAACTTTCTTCTTCAACTCCTTTCACTCAACTCTTCACTAAAGTTATTCTTCTAGTAGTGAGAATAGTTGTTACAAATTCTTGGGAGCTAACGGACCCTAAACCTATGCTACATTTTCTAGATAGATGGGAGAAGTTACTACCGGATTTGGTACTTCATAACATTTTATATCATATAGTGATGCCCAAATTAACAGTAACAATAGATACTTGGGATCCTCGCAAGGAGACTGTGCCAATACATGCATGGTTACATCCTTGGCTTCTATTGTTGGGCTAGTATATGGAGCCTTTATATCCAACCATTCATTATAAGTTGGGGAATGCACCTCATGCCTGGCATGCAAGTGATGCATCTACATATGCAATTTTATCACCTTGAAAAACTGTATTTGACCCTACTAGTTGGGAACAACTAATGGTTTAAATGATTTTCAATTGAAAATTTCTTTCTCCATCTTCAAGTAACTTAAATCCTTGCTTCTCCTAGCTATATTATTTCTCTATTGTTAGATATTCTATATAGATTTTCAATTTCTTTCTCCATGTTTTTATGATGCATATAAGATCCCATATCATCTTAGGATAATATTAAGGAAAGTGGTTGCAAATGTATGAATAAAGAACTCAAAAGGGAGTTCAATTAACTAAATAATTTGTGTGTCTGATGCTATTTAATGAAATAATAAACTAACTAATCATCATATACTTATAACTGTTGGTGTAAATAAGTATTTACTTATTACACTTACTTAAGTTTTACTTAGGTTAATGCATTATTTAATTATTTTGCATTATTTTATTATTATTTTAGGTGAGACACTTAGGAGTTTGTGAACTCTCATTGAGTTACACAACTCTAATTAGGCACATGGTGTCTACAACACAGGAGTATGCATCATTCACTTGTTGTCATGATGACAACACAGTCTTCCGCACTCCTCATTTAGCACATGTTGTCTACTCCACTAATTTTCGTGCTACACCATTGTAGTCTTATCCTCACATCATCGCACTTAATCCTGTGCTTAATGGAGGATAATCCATATCTGGTGGACATGTGCCTAGTTGTATGACATGTCATGGTGCTAACTTCTAGGCATTCTAGAAGCTCTCCTGAGGCCTTTATATTCAGGCACTCCTAGTGTACTCAGCATATGTTGGTTTTATCCATTATTGAATGAATATCATCATTCTGATCATACTCTGCCTATTTTGGTCTACTGTGTGCTATTGTTGAGTTCTTTTGTTCTTGGGTGAATTCTGGCCTAAGCCAAATTCTTACAATAACAATCAAAGTATGCACAAAGTAAGATCTTGGTTCATAAAATTTCAGCAAAAAATAGAGGGAACAAAATTCAAATAGGGAGCCATATAATATCTAACTATAATTATGAATTAAACATAATATCAAATACAACCATGTTTACAATGTAATATCATTCTTTGTATTTAGTTAGTCACACCAAAATCAATCACCTTTTTTTTACTATACAAACTTTTTATTAGTCAATAACCTTTTTCTTTTTTAAAAAATAATTTGGGAAGTAATCCCCTTGAATTGGGCATACCATGTTTTCTATCCAAGTAGTATTAGGACAAGCACAAACAACTCCTAGAATTGTTGCTCATAGACCTAGTCTGATGCAAAGTGCTCACACCAAAAACTAGCGGATTCCCAACAAGAAAACTTTTAAGGAAAACTACCTCTCCCACCTTCCTAAGTGTCTACAAAGACTCTTTCCAACTTGGTTACAATAATGAACAAACTTCTACCCAAATTCACAAACTATTTGACCACTTCCCCTATTCAAGACTCTGGGAAGCAATAAGGGAAAAATGAGCAAATTTGAGAAATGGCACCTACTCAACTTCTTTCTTCAAACTAACACCTTAGAATTTCAAGGAACACCTAATGATGAGTTTTCCACAACTGGTTTACTCTCCTAACATGTATTTTGCAGAATTGCTCTTAATAGGCCTAATTGCCCTTGTAGCCCTTTTTGTGATTTTGGGACAACAACTTTGTTTTTCTCCACTAAACCTAGCAAAAAAAAAGGTATTATATACCCTTTTTGAAGTTACACAAAACCCCAAAGATTTAACACCAAAACCTACTCCAACACTCTTGAACCTATGCAAGCCTCACAAACCTAATTAGCAAAATCAAGCTCGAAACACTTGGAATGTGCAAGAATGGGTTCTTAGGATTGGTTTTCTATCATAGAGAGTCTTATTACAACTTTCCCAACATGGAATGATTGTTTGCCAATTTTCATAACCCAACTCCAAGCCCTATCCACAAAATCAACATTTTAAGGACTAAAACACCATATTTTCACACTAGGGCATGTTCATTAACCCCTTGGATCATCTAAGAAAATTATGTAACTTAGGAATCTTAATCTATCTACCCTAACCTTGAAAATCCTAGAAGGCCATTAAAAACCAACAGTAGAAATGAAGGTTAGGGCCACATCTTGCATGAAACCCTCAATTTAAGGGTTTTGAAACCTACTTACAAAGAAAATGCTCTAACTTTCTTGAAACTTAATCAATCAACCTAAAACAAAATGCATTGTAATCTAGACAAAATTTATGTTCAAAACATCCAATTGGATTTGGTCTCCCAATCCATACAATTTCGTGCAATAGGCAAATTCTTAGAAAATCTGTATGTTTGGTATTAAAAACTTGTAAAACATACACCTTATGCCTCCTGTAACTTCATATAAGGTATTTTAATCATTTTACATCCATTAAAACTAATCACTAGTTGGTTTGATTGGTTACAAGGTAAGTTTCAACATTTTCTAAAAAAATGCTAAAATTGCCAAAAAGTTGTCAACAACTTTTATTACAAAATGCAATTTTGCACTAACTCTTCCTAGAACTCAACCAAGTGGTTTTTGGTAACCCATAGGACCTATATAAGGTTAAATGACTCTCAAAACACTTCTTGAGTCAACTTATTAATCAAAAACAACAAAAAGAAAAAATCCTTAGGACTAAGGCAACTTGGGTTTATAAACTACCTCAAGTTCCTTGACCTTACAAACAAGGATTGCCTTATTCCACAAACCAAAATTAAAAAGTTCAAAATGAGGTTTATGATTACCCCTTTACCTTCTATCATGAATCTCCATCAATGGAGTAGATGACATATCCAGTTGTCACCTAGGTGCCCTACACCACAGTGGATATTTATGCACAACCAATTCAAAAGATGCTACCATTAGATCTCTCTGTTTCAGATAATCATATAAGAATTTGAGTAATGGTGCTCAACCCATGAGCACTCTAAGCCTTATCTTATCCTAGATGTTAACAAGGTACATTTTATTTCTCCTTTGATTAAATCAACAAAAATACTTAATCCAAACATGCCTTTCAAGAATCAATTACATTTAGCATTGAGATCATTGTAATTCTTTTTATTAATGGTGGAATTTAGTTTTTATGATTACAAAGGAAACTATTGGAGTGAATGTATTTCTTGATCAACATCAATAAGCTAGAGAGAAAAAAAAACTCATCCATACCCCACAATGACCGATGAAATCAAAGGCTTAAGAAACAAAAATGGAGTGTATCTTAGAAGTAGAAGATCACCTAGCATTTGGTGGAGCTAAGAAAAGAGTCTAGGGTTGATAAAATTGAACTAATATTGCATAGCTCATGCTTTCAACTCTATTTATTTTTCTATTCAACAAAATAGGAAGAGTTTGTATAGTAAAAAAATTATTTTGTGTATTCTACGTATTTTGTAATATCTACTATGATATGTTTTTGTAAAATTTCTTGCAAACTCTGCCTATTTTTGGTGGTCTGCATTATTTTTGTGTAGGATCTTGAGGTAACTCGCTTAGTACGGGTTGAGTGAGTTTTATTATTTTATTATTTGGATTTTGGAATATGTATGCAGCTGGATCATTTTTCCTACTTTGTAGATAATATGTAATAAGCACATATCTTTGAATATATAAAGAGATACATGTTTAGAAGGAAATATAAAGACATACATGTTTAGAAGGAAAGGAAAAGAACATTTACATGCGTACCTCTTCTCACCCTAGAAGAAAATCGCAAATCAAGGGCATGTAGGTCACAAGGGCATGACACAACAATAAAATTGCAAATCAAGGGCACAACACGACAATGAAATCGCAAAGCAAGGACATGACACAATAATGAAATTGTAGAGCAAGGGCATGACAAAAAAATGTAGAGATCACGAGGGCACAACAACCAAATGCACTGATCACAAGGGCCATGATAACATTCAAAACACTACACCTCTTTTACGTGTGACTCACTCCACCTCTTTCACACGCAACTCTCCACAATCAGAATCAAATGGAAAATGATTTTTTTGTTTTCCTTTGTTTTGTTCATGCTCATGAGGGCGTTGCAATTATGATGCCAATGTTGGTATTGCAACGATGTCAAGGACAATTGCAAAAAAAAAAAAAAAAACATGAAAATCACCACAAATTACACTATTGTCGCAATTTGACCCCAAATGTTGTAGTGGGAGGAATTGACTTTGTATCACCAAAGTCGTTGGTTATGTGATTGAATGTTGGCAGAACAATCTACAAGTTTCATATCTCAACCCTCCTTAAATTATTGAAATGTTTGATCGAGAGCAATCAATGATACTGTATGGACATAGTGTATAGGTTGAATATACTGCATATGGATTGGTCTTTGATGCTACTTGAGTCTCATATGCAATTTTTTGAGCTTTTGGAAAGAAAGGTCATAGATAAAATAAAAGTGGTTGTAGAATCATGAGCATGAAAGTTTTGAGAATCTCACTTGCTCCAATGTTATCCTGTGCTGGCATAAAATGTTTGGAAAAGACCACTCTAACCCATGCACAGAATATCAACAGTTACAGTTAATAATGGATGAAAGATGTAGCTTGTGTTCTGAAGGAAAAATGAATGACAATAGTAAATAGAATACAAGTGGATAGACATACATTGGTACAGTACCTTGAAGTGTTGTAATTCACATTAAAGTGGCATGTGAGGATGAAATTATTGGCTTACTTACATTAGAGGATGTAAAGGAATGTGTTGAGGCCAACACACTGTTAAATGTGGCTTGGTTAAAGGATTTAACCACCCTATTAGAAGTGGGCTTGGTTAGAGGACTTTAGAACATTCACTTGGAATGCCACCCTGTTAAAGGATTTACAAATGGTTATTAAACCAACCTAAGTCCATAGGATTTTCTTTTACCCTAACTGATACAATTGCTAGAGAGTAACAATAAGGGGTTTTGACCTGATTACAACATACAACTTAACTTGCAAATCTCGTATCACTTTTTAGCTCTTCACAATTTGCCTGGCTTTCAGTCTCTGCTACTCTTGACAGCTTGCCCTCCTTTCAAGCTTGATCTCCTTGAGTCTCCATGCTCAATGTACCAGTGCAATCATATCTCTCTAACCACTTATCGAAGTAGAGTCTCTGTACTCTATTCTTCCTTCTCCTAGATGTCTTCTCCTTGACACCCTTCTACCACTTCACAATTTTGGCACACCAGCAACTCTGACTTCTTGGTTTGTGACTCCTTAAATAGAAGTCTTGGAATTTATTTTCTTGCTCAATTCTTTCTTCCTTTAATTTCAATTTGTATGGATTAGGTAGGATTCATTGAATCTAACCCACATTTTGTTTCTTCTAAAAACCTCTTGAATTTACTCAAAAATGGTTTACATAGAATTTTGTGCCACCAGCTCATCATCCTTATCCTCCAACTGGTTCACAAAATTCAAGGTAACAACTTCGTCGGCTTAGATTTGGCGAATCTTTGACTTTTCCAACAATGCAGCAGCTTGACACTATTGAAAGTCTGGTGCTCAGCACATACTAAGTTACTCGGCATCAACTACGTTTTACTAATGCTCAACACCTAAAGTTCACTCGGCACCTATTAATATTTTCTAACACTCGGCTCCTTCTATATCATTCGGCACTTGAACTTCACTCAGCACCCACGAGATTTTCCATTTGCTCGGCTCCAACTGAAAATTTTCTCAGCTTAAACTAACTTGCTTGGCACCCACTGATGAACTTAGTTTAAGCTTTGCAGTCAACCTTGTTTCAACTTATACTTCTAGTGTTTCTAAGTGTGACCAACCTCCGTGTCTTTGAATATGTTACCAATACATCATTTAACCATTTTCTTAACTAATCCTTGCACTTCATTACAAAACCATAACTCAACCTTTCCCTTAGGTGCTCTTGTTACATCTTGTTGATTAAATCCTCTTCATCAATCAACTAAGTGACAGTGCTTGGATCTTATAAGCAATTGCCATTCCTACAAATAGCAGGTTTAACATCAATGAAAAAACAATGATTGAAAACATTCTTTTAACAACAATCTCCCTCTTCCAATCTTCTTCTCACAATGATCTTTTCAATCAGATTTCCAACAATCTCCCTCTTTGGCATTAATGGCAAACCAAACTGATCAACCATTAGACCAAACTATTCAACCATGTTATCAAAATGTTAACTAGGTTAGAACAGTAAGTCAAATACCAAAAAAGAAATTGGAATACACAATTTCTTCCTTTCTTGGTCTACTATCCTGATTACTTTACTTCTACTTCTCCCTCTTAGCTATTGTATCATTTTTCTTTCATTTTCTGCCCTTCTTACATTCTCTCCTTCTATATGCATTGCTCATCTTCTAGTATTTCTTTCTCTATCCATATTTTTTGATTAGCTTCTTCAACTTCTCCCTCAACTATTCATTAATTTCTGCATTTTATCCCTCAATCTTCATCCGTTTTCATTCTTTATCTTCTCCCTTTATTCAATTCAATGTTGTAGATCAATTTCAATTGAATGTTGTTGATCAGTTTCTTAAACTTTTCCCTCTTTGACAACAATGCCAAATACATACTATCTTAGCATCTTAACATGCAAGTGTAGAATTTGCAGGCTCTTTCAATTTCTTCCTTCGTCACGTTATTTGTGACAAATTTTGTAGCTTCTGCACTTTGATTACTTTAGGCATGAATCCTAAAGTAAGTATCCTCTGCATCAATTCACAATATTTCAACAATCAATTTATTTGATGTAGGGCAATCTTTGTTGTTACTTAAGTAGCCTTGGCTAAGGGTATCACCCCTAACTTACCTCTAAGATACTCAAAAGAATCTTTAGGTAGAGCTTTTGTAAAGATGTCAGCAGTTTGTTCTTTTGAGCTAACATAATCCATTTTCACTTGTTTGTCTTCCACCAATTCTCTTACATAGTGATACTTGATTGCAATATGCTTGGTTTTGGCATGTATTATAGGGTTCTTTGATATGTTAATAGCACTTGTATTATCACAATAAAGTATCACAAGCTCATTTACCTCCTCCTTCATACCTTGTAGTAGATGTTTGATCCATACAATATTAGTGCAATTGATAGTAGCTACAACATATTCAGCTTTTGTTGTTGACTATGAGGTACAACTTTGCTTTTTGTTGGTCCAGGTAATCAATCTTCTTCCCAAGAAAAGTGCTCCTCCACTGGTGCTTTTTCTATCATCAATATTACCTCCCCAATCTGCATTAGTATAGGTTCTTAGCTCAAACTTTTCACTCCTCTTGTAGTACAGACCAAAGTCATTAGTTCCTTTTACGTACCTCAATATTCTCTTTACTACCATTAGATGATTTTCTCTTGGATTTGCAAAAAATCTTGCCACTATTCCAACTACTAATTCAATGTCTGGTCTACTATGTACAACATATTGCAACTTTCCAATAATTGATCTATACATTGGCTGATTCACTTCAGCTAACTCATCATTCTTTGATAGCTTATGTCTTGTTACCATTGGTGTACTAACTGGTTTTGAGTCTTCTAATCCAACTGTCTTGAGTATCTCCTTAACATATTTTGATTGGGTCACAAATATGACACGCTTCAATTGATGTACTTGTAATCCAACAAAGAATTTGATTTCTCCAAACATTGACATTTCAAACTCATGTTTCATTTGATCAGCAAAATCTTTGCATAGAGTATCTTTTCCTCCAAATATGATGTCATCAAGAAAGATTTTAGATATCAAAATGTCTTTACCTTTTTCAGCCTTGATATACAAGTTGCTATTGTCATTTTCTCTCTCAAATCCTATCTTCACGAGATATTTGTGCAGTCTCTCATACCATGCTCTAGGTGCTTGCTTCAAACCATAGAGTGCTTTTTGCAATTTGCAAACCATATCCTTGTTGTTATCATCAACAAACCCTTCTAGTTGTCCTATGTAGACTTCCTCTTCTAGTATACCATTCAAAAAAGTAGACTTCACATCCATTTGGTAGACTTTGAAACCTTTGTAAGCAACATATGCAAGTAGTGTTCTTACTCCTTCCATTCTTGCAACAGGGGCAAATGTTTCCCCATAATCCAGTCCTTCTTCTTATGCATAGCCTTTGCAAACCAGTCTAGTTTTGTTTCTAGTTATCTCACCATTCTCATCAAGTTTTTTCTTAAAAACCCATTTGGTACCAATTACATTCTTATCAACTGGTCTAGGAACTAGGGTCCAGGTTTTGTTCTTCTTAATCTGGTCTATCTCTTCTTCCATAGCTTTATACCAGTCATCATCTTGAAGTAAATCTTTCACTGTTTTGGGCTCAACCTTGCTCAATAGACATGATTCATTTCTTAATCTATTCCTTGTCATTGGTCTAGCATCCTTGTCACCAATGATTTGATCTACAAGGTGATGTTTCCTTACATACTTGGCTAGTCTCGGTTCTATCCTTCTTTCCATGTTTGATCCTTCAGCTTTAGATTTATTTTTCTCTTCTCCATCTAGTACTTGATCATCACTTTCATGTGTACTATTTTCAGAATCAAAATTTGCATTTTCTTCATTCTACAACTTGGCTTCTGAATGCAACTCAGCATTCACTAGTTGTGACTCGGCTGATATTGAAATTTTTTTTTGATTCCCAACTTGATTGGCATCATTGTCTTCAATAGTCATTCCTTCATAGACGTATACAAAAGATCTATAATCTTCTGATTGCTTAGTTTCATCAACTTGGACTTTTGCATGCTCATCAAAATTTACATTTTCCCTCTCCATAATCTTGTTAGTGTTAGTGTTCAAACACTTATATGCTTTGCTTCTAGTGGAGTATCCAAGGAATATTTCTTCACCACTTTTTGCATAAAACTTTCCATTTCTAGTGTCTTTAAGAATATAGCATTTACAACCAAATACTTTGAAATGTTCTACATTAGGTGAGTGACCATACCATAATTCAAAAGGTGTTGCATTTGTACCTTTCTTGACTTGAACTCTATTCAGGGTGTAAAAATCAGTGCTTACAGCTTCTCTCTAGTACTTTAGAGCAACATTTTTCTCCATCATCAAGGTTCTTGCACAGTCTATTACTGATCTATTCCTCCTTTCAGCAATGCCATTTTGTGGTGGAGTTCTTGGTGTTGATGTTTTTCTCTTGATATCTTTGTCATTGTAGTTAATTTCAAATTTTTTTGAAGTAAACTCTCCTCCTCTATTTCACCTTAGGCATTTTAGACTCTTTCTTGTTTCCTTCTCAACTCTGGCAAAATACCACTTAAACATTTGAAATGCATCAGATTTTTGCTTTAAAAACATGACAATCATCATCCTAGAATAGTCATCTACAAATAGCATTATGTATTTGTCTCCTAGGTAGCTTTGCACTTCTATTGGACCACATAAGTCTGTATGGACTAATTCTAGTATTTCTTTGGAAGTGTATGTTTTGCTTTTGAAACTAGACTTAGTCATCTTTCCTAGTTGAAATTTTTTACACATTGTATTTTTAGACTTCTTTAGCTTAGGCAAACCTTTGACTTTCTTCTTTTTGTTGATGCTAATCAAATTGTCAAAGTTAACATGACACAGTATCTTATGCCATAACCAAACATCATCAAGTCTAACAACAAGAAAGGTTGCATCTTCCATATTTAGGTAAAATAAATTACTCCTAGTTTGTTCACCTTTTCCTATCAAACTTCCATCAATGTCATAGATTTTGGCAATTTTGTTTTCAAATTCTACTTTGCAACCTACATTGCCTAACTATGATACACTCAACAGATTGTAGTTCAATCCTTCAACATAGTATGCATTATCACATGAAATTTTCTCTATGAGTTTAATAGAACCTTTTCCTTTGATCTAACATGGAGCATCATTTCCAAACCTAACACTATTTCCATCATACTGAGTAAAGGTAATAGACTTACTTTTATCTCCTGTCATGTGATGTGAGCATCCACTGTGTATGATCCATTTATCATTCTGGTTCACACAGGTTACTAATGTTGTTGCTTCATCTTCATCTGATTCTTCCTTCATGGCCACATAGATTACTTCATCATCATTCTCATCAGAATCTTCTTCAACAATGTAGCATCTTTTGCCTTTGTCCTTGTAATCTTCGCTATCATCTTCTCTTTTGTTCTTGTACTTGTTTCCTTCTTTTTAGTTCTTCTTCTATGTACACCTTGCAGCAATATAACCTACTTCATTGCAATTGAAACAAATGATCGGGAGCTTACCTTTGACTTTACCTTTGCCTCTATGGAATTTTCTAGCTAGTAGTGCTTACAACTATTCCACATCTTCCTCATCTATGTTGTTGTCACTAGATGCATGTTTTCCTTTTATACTCTTCTTCTTTGATTTCACCTCCTTAGTGTCTTTCAATGTCAGCTTGGCCTTGAAAGCAGATTTAAGGTTTTTAGGTCTGTAGTTATCAAAGTTGGACAACGCAAATGCAGTCAATCTTCCTACTATTCCTTCAAAGGTTAGTGTGTTTCCTTGTACACATCTTAGCTCTTGGATGGTTGAAACTCTAATAGAATAGATAGGGAGAAAGGTTGTCGAGTATTTGTTATTGATAGTCTCTTCTTCCAATTGACCACCCAAACTTCTTATTGCACTTACCACTTCTTTCATTTTGGATCCATATTGAGCAACATTCTCTCCTTCCTCCATTTTCATGTCATCAAACTTTCCTCTAAGGCTTTCTTTCTTTGCTCTTTGAACATTCTAATCTCCTCCATAGATATTTGATAGGGCTTTCCACATCTTGAATGCAACATCACATCCTTTGATGTCATCAAATTTAGCATAATTGAGTGCAAAGGCAATCTCCAACATTGCCTAATTGTGCTCCTTCCTTTTGTTCAAATCATCTATAGATAGGGGTCCAGCTGGGTCTATACATTTTGTTCCAATTAAGGTTTTTGCATAATCACCTATTGATCCAAGGTGCAATTTCATCAGACTCTGCCATGCAACAAAGTTGTCTTTGTTGAGCTTGGGAACTTCTCTTTTGGACATCTTGGTCTTCCTGCTTCTAGTACCTTGAAACTAAATTAGTAGATGGCTTTGATACCAATTGTTAGAAATGCTTTAGAATAATTGGAGGGGGGTTGAATCAGTTATTCAAGGTCCAAATGTCCAATTCAAACTTTTCATCAAGTAAAGTGTGCCCATCTAACTATTCATTCATCCAAGCTTTAACTTTCCTATTCAACAAGTTACTGTAAATCAACATGCAAGCATAACACATAAAAAGATCAACACATAACATAATGATTTACATGGAAACCCAATTTGGGAAAAACCACCAGTAACATGCTACTCAATTTTCACTCTTTTGAAGTGATGCCCTGTGAAAGGCTTTCCCTATTAAAGGCTACAACACACTATTAAATGTGGTCTGGTTAAAGGATTTAACCACCCTATTAGAAGTGGGCCTGGTTAGAGGACTTTAGAACATTCACTTGGAATGCCACCCTGTTAAATGATTTACAAATGGCTATTAAACCAACCTAAGTCCATAGGATTTTCTTTTACCCTAACTAATACAATTGCTAGAGAGTAATAATAAGGGGTTTTGACCCGATTATGGTATACAACTTAACTTGCTGATCTCATATCACTTTTTAGCTCTTCACAATTTGCCTAGATTTCAGTCTCTGCTACTCTTGATAGCTTGCCCTTAGCTTGATCTGCTTGAGTCTCCATGCTCAATGTACTAGTGCAATCATCTCTCTCTAACCACTTATCGAAGCAGAGTCTCTATACTCTGTTCTTCCTTCTCCTAGATGTCTTCTCCTTGACACCCTTCTACCACTTCATAATTTTGGCACACCAACAACTCTGACTTCTTGGTCTGTGACTCCTTAAATAGAAGTCTTCGAATTTCTTTTCTTGCTTGATTATTCCCTCCTTTAATTGCAATTTTTATGGATTAGGTAGGATTCATTGAATCTAACCCACATTTTATTTCTTCTAGAAACATTATGAAGAATCCTCTTGAATTCACTCAAAAATGGTTTATATAGAATTCTATGCCACTAGCTTATCATCCTTATCCTCCAATTGGTTCACAAAATTCAAGGTAACAACTTTGTTAGCTCAGATCTGGCAAATCTTTGACATTTCCAATAATGTAGCAGCTTGACACTATTGAAATTCTAGTGCTTAGCACATACTGAGTTACTCGGCATCAACTACGTTTTACTGATGCTTGGCACCTGAAGTTCACTCGACACCTACTAAGATTCTCTGACACTCGGCTCCTTCTATATCACTCGGCACTTGAACTTCACTCGACACCCACTAGATTTTCCTTTTGCTCAACTCCAACTGAAAATTTGCTCGGCTTAAACTAGCTTGCTCGGCACCCACTTATGAACTTAGTTTAAGCTTTTCAGTCAACCTTATTTCAACCTATACTTCTAGTGTTTCTAAGTGTGACCAAACTCTGTGTCTCTGAATATGTTACTAATACATCATTTAACTATTGTCTTAATTGATCCTTGCACTTCATTACAAAACCATAACTCAACCTTTCCCTTAGGTGCTCTTATTACATCTTGTTGATTAAATCCTCTTCATCAATCAACTAAGTCATAGGACTTGGATCTTATAAGAAATTTCCATTCATACAAATAGTAGGTTTGACATTAATGACAAAATAATGATTGAAAACATTCTTTTAACAATGATCTCCCTCTTTCAATCTTCTTCTCATAATGATCTTTTCAATCAGATTTCCAACACATGTCTAGATGACTTCTCTATTGACAAGGAAACTATAGCAATCAAGAAGTAGATATACAATACATGGTTTTGAATCTCGACGTGTTTTTCTTGGAACCAACAAGATAACAAAGGAAATAATCTTACTACAGTCTTGTGACCGAGCTCTAGACTAGCTTTATGATGTGCAAACAAAAGAGATCATTATTTTATACCCTTGAATAATGTTCATTAGTTCATGCTATAACATTGGGATGACAAATCTTGTATGCTTTTATGATTAAAATTTCCCATTGAGATAGTTTAGTTTTATCATTTTTGGAATGTCTTCAAGATGGAATCAAGAAACATAAGAAATTGCATCAGGGGAAAGAAAAACTTAATAATTCAACTTATGAAGCTAAAGTTCAGATGGAAATTAGATTCAGAGGGAATTCGGTAATCTATTGAAGGAAACCATGGACAAGAAGGTCAAGAGGTTGATGCATGTACTTGGAGCTTAAAATATATGCCACATTATCATGAATGTTTGGTGTCACCAAGCCTGGGGATAAATCCAAAGCTTATTACATTCACTCATGGTACTATGGAATCAAACAAGTAAATTTGTGTGTGAAAATAATTGCCATGAATAATGTTGTGATCAAAATAGAGGGATTTGTTAAAAGACCTCCCAAGTAGATCTTTGATGACTTTGATCATAGTGATTCATGGAAGTAGACCATGGAGATTATTTCTAGACAAGCTACATTATCACTGAGGTACAAGTGGTTGATATTCTCACCAAGTCTCTTGCCAAAATAATTTTTGTGCATTTTGAGACTAGCTTGGAAATTGTGGTGAATGAAGCTAAGTTTGGATAAAGAAATGTGACATATCATCTAAGACTAGATGATAAAGTGATATGTTGATCCTAATTCTTTATGTTGATGATTATAGGAGAAGACCATCTCATTAATCAATGTAAGAAAGAATTGACTTCTGAATTTGACATGAAGGACTTAGGGATTCTTCATTACTTTCTTGGATTGGAAGTTTATCAAAAGTCCAAGAATATCTTCCTACATCAAAAGAACTATATTGTCAATATTCTAAAGAGATTTGGAATGTGGAACTGTCGACCTATGTCAACACTTATGGAAATCAACTTAGAAGCTAAAGGAAGCAAGTGTTGAATCTAGACTAGTTGATCCCACTTTATACATATAGATAATTGGGTCTCTAATGTATCTTGTGAGTACTTGACTTGATATCTATTATGTTGTGAATGCATTAAGTCTATTCATGTGTGAACCTCGTGAAATTCATCTTGTTTCCTTGAAGCATATATTAAGGTACCTTCAAGGCACTATTGGATATGAACTTAAATATGAGAATGCCAGCTTGGAGTTACTGGATATACTGATTCTAATTGGGTTGAAAGTGTAAAAGACCGGAAGAGCACATCATGATATTATTTCAGCTGAAGATCGGCTATGACCTCATGGATCTATAGGAAGTAAGCTTCAATTGCTCAAAGTTCTACTGAGACAAAGTATATTGCAGCAACAATGGGAGCAAAAGAAGTAATGTGGCTTCGAAAATTGCTTTCTAGCTTATTCTGTAAGCCTCTAAAACCTACCACTATTCACTGTGATAACCAAAATTATATCAAGTTATCTATGAATCTGGTATTTCATGATAGATCCAAGCATATAGAAATTCCTTACCACTATGTAAGAGACATGGTGGAAAGAAGAGTTATTCAGTTGGAATATATTAATACAGGTGATCAAACAATTGACATTCTCACCAAGGCTCTTCCTAAAGTGAAGGTTGATCATTTCAGAAAGAAACTTGGTATGGTTGAAATATAAGTTTATGAGATTGAGTCTCAACTTTGTAAATTTGTATTATATTTAATAAAGATGTTTAAAGTGTAAACTCTTTTTCCATATGTGTGACTCTATGACTTATGGGCCTACCTTGTGGACATTAAAAAAGGTGACAATCTTTTATAATGAAATGTTGACTCTAATATTATAAGGTGATGACTTTATAATTATTAGATTACTATCATGATGAATATCATATGACTTGATATTTATGGACAAGTCATAATAGTTAAAAGAACATGTTGGTAGATATCATGTGACATGATATTTGTAAAAGATCAACATATTCATTTCTATCATGGTGAATATTATATGACATAATATCTATGGATATACCATAAACTTTTATGGTAGATATCATGAGACTTGATATATGTGTACACACAAAACTGGAAAGAATATCACGAGACTTGATTTTTGTTAAATATATCTAGATGATATCATTTTAAATAAGCAGAACTTATATATATGCACTTTGTCTTCCCTAGCCAAGAGGGAGTGTTAAAGCATGTAGCTTTGGTCTGACATTATACATATGTGTATATGTACAATAGTATGATGCATATATATATATATATATATATATATATATATATATATATATATATACATGTATGTATGTATAGACATACATGTATGTATGTATAGACATACATGTATGTATGTATATACATACATGTATGTATGTATATATATATATATATACATACATAGATGTATGTATACATATACATATATGTATGTATATGTATACATACATATATGTATAATATGTATGTATATATATATATATATATATGTATGTATACATATACATACATATATGTATATGTATACATACATCTATCTATGTATACATATACATATATGTATGTATATGTATACATACATATATGTATGTATATGTATACATATACATATATACATATATATGTGTATACATATATGTATATATATATACATATGTGTGTGTGTATGTATGTATATACATATACATATATACATATATGTATATATATATATATATATACATACATATACATACATACATACATACATACATAAAATTGATGTATGTGGATCAATGCATAGTTGAAACTGATGATCATATATATATTTTCTGAGATCATTTAAGGCATGATTGAAACTTATTTTAGTTCCTTTGATATTTAGATCACTATTGATCTTTACTTTATATCGGGCTGCAAATCATAATGTTTGGTAAGATATTGTTAGACTTGTGTTAAGTCTGTAACAAATCGGGCATGATTAGTTAACACCAAATAGGTATGAGGATAAATTTCCATGTCTTCATTCAGAGACATGACCATTCACCCACAACACACACCCTTCCATGGGATATGTATACTTGATCCACCTAAATAAACAACCCATTGAAATCGATTAGTGCAAGCACATCAAAGGATCGAAGGACATTTCAAGTTAAAAAATATTATATTGTCTCTATTATTTCTATACTAACTTCTACAGATTCTGGAGCAAATCTATCCTTTGTTAAAAAATTTCATACCTACAACAAATTGTGCATTAGCAAACCACGGATTTGAAATCTAGTAAGAAACTTTACAAGAAGAAGTTGCAAAACTTGTAGAAGAAATCAAATAACTTGTAGAAGGGTGTGAACAATAAGATATTGTCACCATTGAGGTCATTCCTAATTCATCATTGCATTATCATAATGTATTAACAGATGAAGACTTGCACTATGTTGAGCTTGACACATCTCTACCCAACACCAATCCAATATTGTTACAAATCATAGATTATCCAAGGATTGAGAGTGCTAAGATTGATATTTTTGAGGCTATGTCAATTATTGAGGATACAAGTGTTGAACAACAAGGCAAATATGTAATTGTGTTTTCACAATTCACTTGTATGCCTATCTTGCAAATAGAGATGAAGATTGTAAAGGTCACACAAACAGAGTTGGCAGAAGAGCATGAGAAATCAAAAGAATAAGAAGCTACACAAGCTCTTATATAGTTATCGAGTGCAAAGCTAGCAGAACCATTAACCAGAATACCTAAATAATAAGTTACATCTACTCATGTGGAACAACATGTATCTAGATCATTTAAGAAGGATAAACAATTGCAGTTATCACTTCCAAGTGATGCAATCCCACGATCTCATATTATGATTCATTCATAAGAGATGACAGATGAGTCAATAAGTCTAGACAAGGTAATTACTTTACCCATGTATGACTTAAATAATTTTACATTGGAGTAAATGTAGGAGTTGCAAACTTTGCCAAGTCGTAAGGCAAATCAAGAACAATTAAGGAGAGAGCATAAAAAGAAACATGTATTACATTATGTTAAAGATATTTTGTAGATGCATTTAGAATAACAAATTTGAAAAATCAACATCAAATTTTGGATCAGTTAGTGCATACAATTGATAAATTTCAATGAGAAGATATAGAGGCCAATGATAAATTGATGCAATGGTCTAAAAGAAAGTTTCAACACAAAGAATTAGAGAAAGTCTCTCAAAAACTTGCACATAGACAAGAAAAGCTTTCTAATTTAGTGATATAGCTAGAAGCAATTTTGAAGACTATTCATGCTTTGTATATGAAGCTCCGTGATGTTGAGTTCTTCACATTGGAGAACCAGTGATTCATTGATATAATACACATTGATATAAGGGCATGTATAGTTTCATTGAGACAGGATGCAAGTTCGAGCTCACCCTCATACAATAAGTTAGCATTTGGACAAACAAAGGTTAGCCAAACTCACAGCTTGAGTTAGCGATATGAGAAATAAATTGATATTAATTTAATTCCAATTGCTACCACATTGGAAATTATTCAGAAGGAATTGTCAATAGCACATAATATTGTGAAGAAAGATACACATTCTCCAATATTGAGAGCCTAATTGATCTTGCCGTCGAGATATAAATTCACATCCAGGTTTTGGAGAAAGTAAACGAACAAGAGAATAAAGGATTTGTAAATTTTTTGACTCATCATGACAAGTCTTTTGAGAAATATAAGTTAGCCCTAGCAAACACCAATCCATAAGTGACAAAAACAAGGGGAAAATGAAAGAGAAATGAAAGAGGAACTATAACAAGAGGAAATTAGTCAATTAAAGGGGAAGTGAAAGAAGAAATTAGGAGACATATCAAAGACCAAATGGAATAGCATTAGTACATTCAGATTGTAGATCCAGATTATAGTCTCGGGGGGAGTAATGAAATGATTATTCATGACAAAGTGTTTTTGCCACTAATGTCAAAGGGGGAGATTGTTGATCTCTATGCCTAAGTTGCCTATTATTGTCCAAATACTTAATCATTTACTAGGAAAGGATGGAAGGTCATCACTGTAACCGAGTCATCTAGTAAAGGCCAAGCATATAAGGATTTTTATATTTTGCATTACATGCCAAACAAGTCAATAATTTCTAAGCACCCTAGTTGAGGCCAAGCACATACATAAGTTGAGCATGCATGTAGTTGAGACTGAGTAAACTAGAAGATGATTTTTGCTGAGTAAACAAAAAAGATCAAGCATGTAGAAGCCAAGTACCAACATGAGTGTTGGTAATAACTAAGTGCCAAAACACAGATGCCAAACAAACCAGTTTTGTCATATGAGTTTGTAATCACACATACACCTATGTAAACCATTTTTGGGTGACTACTATACACATTTTATGATTGTAGAGATAGTTGAGATGGAGATTACATGTCTTTACAGAAGGCAATGATCCCAAGGAAAGAAAATCAACCAATCAAAAAATCAGAAGGGAAACAACAAAAGAGATGAATATGAACTGTTGATTATGATCTAAAACTTTTGAAGAACATCTATTTAAGAGGCTTCTAACCCTAGGATTATATACATGAAAGAGAACGCACAAAGCGAAGGAGTGGACAAGGGAAAAACAAAGCAAGAAAGGCTAAGTCTAAAAGGAGATCAGACAAGAGCAATCCAAGCAATGGAGGATAAAACGAAGATATCAAATTAAGAGATCAAATTGAGACATTGAACAGAGGAGATCTAAACTCAACTTACAGAGCAAACTAAGGGTCAGTTATTGAATTAATTTTAATAGATTGAGTTAGGGAAAATCTCTTAACCGAGTGATCCTTAAAGGTCCATGTAAATCTCCTAAAAAAATCTTTACTTGATTGTAAGTGTAAAATCCTTTGATAGGGTAAGACTTAACATTCTTTATAGCTTTTAACAAGGCAAACCCCTTACAAGGTAGATCATATATTATGATCAAACATTGTAACCCTAACAGGTTAACTTTATTGTTGCAGCGGTGAAGATTTATGAGTTTCATTCTCACCCCAATTTTACCTTCATATTGAAGTGTTTCTAGGTAACCAAATCATTTGTGTTATGAATTAAATCTTTGCATGGATATGATGTTTTCATTTACATTTCAACATTACATTTTGATGTTAGAATTGAGATATGAGATGTATTAGGTGTGAAATTAGTAATTTGGTTTTTTAAGTAAAAGTTTAAGATCCTAATTCATCCCCCCTCTCAGTATCGTGTTTCCCATTAAATCCTTCCAACACTATCTGCAATTTCAATCAATAAAGCAACTTGATCAAAAGGTGAGAAAAAATCATCATTTCACATTAGATTTTTTTTTTGTGGATCACACCTCAACTTTAGTTTTAAATTTTTTGAGCTTAATTTAGTAAACCGTTGCACTTAAACAAATGTAATTTTTATTAATAAATATAATCAATTCTTGTCTCACAATTGTGTACATTATGATTACCCACATATGATTCTGTAGATATTTATTAGCTAGTTTTAGTAATTCTTGTGTGAGCCCCCTTTAACTAATTGTTTCTACTAACAATCTTTTTCATTAAAAGGTTTTTCCTTTATACTAGACATGAGGAATTAACTTCCACCAATAAATTTTTCTAATATAAGTAGCCCACTAGCTAATAAAATAATATTATTTTTGTTTTCAATCCCAACTTTTGGTTGAATATTTTTTCATTGTGAATTTATCCTCTGATTACCAAGCAATATTCAATATCAGGATTTAATATATCGTTTATCTACAAATACCTTTTATCCCCAATTTTGTCTATATTAATGTAGAGACTCTTAAAATTTGGTACAAGAATGAACTTTGTCCTCTCAAGAAGGGTTAAGTTTTTGTCCAACCCATTTGTTAATCTTTTGAAGTATTTTGTCCTTAGAAATTTAATTTGAAACAAACATTAGGAAAATTCATCAACTCATCTGAATATGGGAAATGCATTACATAACTATTCTTTTATAAGTATTTGATGAATCTTTTGAAATTTCTCTCGTGGAGTAGCTTTAAAAAAAAATTAGAGCTTAATTAATTAAAGTGACTTTTTAATGATATTTATTTTGATTAAAGTAAATTTTAATTAAATTAATTAAAATTAAAGACATCCTTCAAATATATCATTTGTCTAGAAACCTTCAAAATAATTAATTTAATTCATTAATTCACCAAAATTAGGGGACACTATAACAAATGAATTCATATCCCACACTAAATAGATAATGTGTGACATCTCTCATAAGTAAAGCCTAGATCTATTATAATTAAAATTGCTTACTTAAAATTTTATTTGATATCATTAATTTTGAAATCAATGCAATTCGTGCATAACTCAAAGAGACATGTTTAACCTAATAATTGGTAGGTCCTCAATGATCAAATATGAATCCCAATGTTGTCACAAACCACTAGTACACTATGTAGACCGAAAAATCTATGAAATAAATGAGAAGGTTGTGTCATGAAGAGCAACACATGAAATAGAGTAGGTTTCATAAGAAATAATGTTTGATAATTGCTACCTTATACATCCAATATATGATACCACCTATTCTAAATTTAATTTTCACCTTATGATTCTGATATCATATATGATCGTATGACCGTATGTGTTTGACATGTTGAAGCATAATGGTGTCTCTTACCAACTAAGCATGGTTTAAATTATACCATATTAATAAAAGTGAGGTTAAAAAAATAAAATATGAAGGTTGGTTTTAGAAGGTCTGCTTTGTTGAATGGCCAAACATAATTTAAATTGGATTTATATGTTTGACTAAAATTATTTATTTTTGCTTCCAATAACAAAGGTTGTACCACACATATCATATCTTGAGACTACACTACTTTGCAGCCAAATGTAGAATGTACTATAATAAATAAAAATCAAAGTAAAATTTTAATGTCAATGTAAGATTCCATGTAGTTATTTCATTCCATACCAACCTTGACAATGCATAAGCTAAAACTCTGTGCGCCAAATTTTAGAATAAACATATAGTTGGTTTTCATTAGGAATCACTTTGTCACTGAAATCATTGTATGCTAAGGAATTTCATTGACCATAAAATCAAGAAATTGAGAATGTTCCACTTCTCACAAATACAGGTGTGAAATGCTTAGGAAAAAAGTATATATTTTTCAAATGCTAGTGATTTTGATGTCAAACACTTTGGCCATTACTTGTAGTTTTTATATAAATATAATATTAATTGAACATAGTATTACTTATTTATGGTAGAAGCTTTTGGAAGGGCATTAACCAAAGATCATATAGAAGGGAAAATAAATGGTATCATAGTTACTAGAAATGTTCCTAACATTACCCAACAATATGCAAATGATACCATCCTACCAAGTGAAAATTCAATAAACGAGGCCCTAAATATCAAATCTATCATCCAATAGTATATGGAAGCTTCTGGTCAAAAAGTGAATGCTACAAAATCAGAAATCTTTTTCATCAACACCAAGCCTGAAAGGAAACATAGATCTGTAACATCATGGGCTACAAAAAAGGTACATTTCCATGCAAATACTTAGGAATTGAACTAGAAAAAGGCAGTAAATCTAACAAAGCATGGTACAATATTTTTAATAAATTGGATGCTCAAATAGGATGTTGGAAAGATAAATGGCTTATGAAAGCGAGTAAAGTCACCAAAATTAGAGCAGTTCTATCTGCTCTCCCTACCTATCCACTTTCTCATCTTCCTTTAGCTAAACATACCAATAAGCAATTCGAGGCCAAATTTAGAAATTTTCTTTGGAACGACTTAGTTGATTCTAATAAATTGGCCCTCATTAAGTGGGACAACATATGTAAACCAAAGGATTTAGGAGGATTAGGCATAAAAAATTTAAGCTTGCAAAATGAAGCACTTGGGGCTAAACTTGCTTAGCGTCTCTTTGTAGAAAGAAAACAAAAATGGGCCAAAATTTTGAATAACAAATACCTTAATCTAGTAGACCCATATTCCATTTTTAGGATGAAGTCCCTTCCTAAAGGATCTGAGAGTTGGAACTTTATAGTTAAAAGTAGAGCTCTCATTAGTAAATATCTCACTTGGGATGTTGGTAAGGGGTATGAGGCTCTATTGTGGGAAGATTCTTGGGACAGGCACCCCCTATAGATAGTATGGAGATTCTAGAAAGTCTCAAAGAGAAATTAGTAATAGCTTGGGGGTGCAAGGTTAGTGATTATAAAACCAAAACTTGTATTGATGGAATTACAAGATGGGAATGGAAATCAGTGGAAAATATGAATATAAATCCAGCTGCAAAAAAGGTATTTGAAAATCTAATTCCGAATAGGAAAATCAAGCATTTAGATAGAAACAATAAACTCATCTAGGTTGCACCAAAAGATGGGAGGTATAGTGTCAAAAATGGATACATAGCTATCACTCATTCCCATGATTGGGGAGAGGTAGACATTTCTCTTAATCTTTGCTAGGATGCGTCCTGCTTGCCTAAGGCAAGTTTCTTTTTATGGCTAGCATTTCATAATAGGATCCTTACAGCCAACAGATTAAGTAAGATAGGTGTTGAAGGCCTCTCAAGATGCATGCTCTATAGGCAAGAGTGCGAAGATACCAACCACATCCTTTATAAATGCTCATATACACAACTTTGTTAGGAACGGCTTAGACAAATGTTAGGTTGGACAACTCCCATGCTAATATCCCTTATTGAATTCCTTAAGGGATGGCCAATAGGAAGTTGCAAAGGTGTATACAATAAAATTTGGAACATCAGTCCATCTATCCTTATAGGGGAAATATGGAAGGAAAGGAACAAAATAATTTTTCAAAATCAGGATATGCCACGAGATGTAATTCTTAAAAAAATCGAAGCATGCATAGTTGAGACCTTAAATTCTCATCTTAGAAAATCCCAGAAAGAGGAGGGATCATTTTCAAGTTGGGATGGGTTAATGAAGAAGAACTGGAAAAACTAACCAACCCCCCACTTACTTATAATAAGAAGAATAAAGAAGCAAGGGAAAACTACAGATGGATCCCCCACCATCGGGGTGGACCAAGTTAAATTTTGACGGTGCCTCAAGAGATAATCTTGATACTACTGGTATTGGTTGTATCATTAATAATATGTTAGGTAAGTGGATAGCTAGAAGAGCTAAATCCATAGACCCTACAACTAACAACCTCAAAGAACTAGAAGCCCTGCAAGAAGGACTCCAAATATGTCTAGATTTAGGTGTATCAAAGATTATTATCGAAGGTTATTCTCATATCATCCTTAACGCCATTAAGAAACACTCTACGCCAAATTGGGTCCTAAATTCATAACTGGAAGAAGTCCTTAGTATCATGGATTGTTTCATGAATACTCAAATACTCCATATTTACCAAGAAGGTGACAAGAAGGCAGATTAACTGGCTAATAAGGGTGCTGATGGCGAAGATTTTTTAATTTTCAATAATTTATAACCTTTTTAGGAACCTAGGGTATACAAGTATAGTCCTCATACTGAAAAGAAAACAACCCAATCAATAACCAAATACAATTCCAAGTATAACTGGAAAGGTCTTCTTAAATTGCTCGGTAAGAACAATTTTGGGTATTAGGAATTGAATTTATGACATCTCTTATTCTAGTTTTATTCCCTAGTCCAGGCTAATGATTTTTTCTGTATGCATAAATATGTTATTTTAGTCTACTTAGTAATCATTGGGGGAGATAGAGTATTAGTAGCTAGGCTCTCAAAACAAATAATTTTAAAAAAAGGGAACAAAAAAGAAGAAGAAAGGAATTAATACTCAAATTTAGTAGGATTCCCTTATTGTATTCTAATATATTATCGCCTTCTCTTAGATGATAGGCTTCATGAATAATCATTATCTCTTAGATGGATACTAGCTCAGTTTCTAGTATGACCAATCATTTCTTGGTAGTGTTGTTGTGCCATCATTTTACAGCTCACCTTTTTTCCTCTCCATTTTTCCCATTAGGAGATGACACTAGGCTTTGTTTAGCCTCATCTTGAGCTGACATCATCAGTGGTTGACATCACCTCTCTAGGTTTCTCTAGATCCTTCATCGGTTTTAATTTTCCCATATATACCCAGTTGTTTTTTCCATCACTGTTAATCTAAGCAAGTTTAAACTCCAAGATGGATTCAAACATAAATCTTTTCACACCATGGAGGTGTGGACTATGGCATTCTGGGGAAATGTGAAACCTAAAATATGGAGTCGAGTGTTGAAACCAATAGATGATATGATTAGGATTACGGTGAGTCGGGCCATTGAAGAGGGCACCTTCAACTACGATTACTCCTAGCGGATCAACAATGATATTATAGGGACATTAATAGGTTTTTTGGCCAGAGCTAAGGTGGAGCAGAGGGCAATAATTAGATTTTGCTACAACATCTTTGACAGTTTGGCATGTGGGTCTAAAAGAAGCCATAAAAAGCATTGATGAGAAGCTTAGGATTCATGTTCTTGAAATTTATATGGCGCACCCGCTTGGTAGTTTTGACTTGGTTATTGTGATTAGGCACCCTTCCTTAGTCATTTGTGAGAATGTGGCTTTTTATAAGGAATGGCCAAAAATGGAGGCCAACATCTGGTTCCTTCTCTGGTGGAGAGGGATTGTTAAAGACAGTAGTAAGGATTGGCTTAAAAACTATCTGAGCATCTTTAAGTCATATGTTCATCTCGGTGTGGAGCTGGACAATCTGGAGGCATTGAATTTCTGCACCCCTAACATGGAGAAATCCAGTAGGGAGAAGAGTGCATTTGAATTCCTGCCAAATTTCTAGTTAGAGAAGCCCAATGAAATTGAAAAGATTATTATGGTATACTGGAAATAAGCACCTTCTCTGGAGGTCTTTCTCTCGCTATGTTGTTGTGTTGCTTCAGTATAGGTTCCCTAGATGGTTGGTTGGGGGATTCCCCTGTTTTTGTTCCCCCTCCTCTTGTGTTGGTTTTTTCCTTTTGGTCGTGTTCCATCCTTTTAGATTTGTAGGCCTTTTTGTTGTCTTTCAGGACATATAGGTCATTTGTTAATATCAAATATGTTTTTAGTCATCTATCTCTGTCCAAGATCACATTGTCAATCTTGATTTTGACCTTTGTAATCTCTAAAGTTTATGAAAGGATAGTAGATACAGGAAATGTATATAGTACCCTGGTCCCTCTTCCAAAAGGTGGTTTGTAAATATGGTTGTTTATATTAACCTCCCAAGTTATCAATATGTAAATCTTACCATCTAAATATATATGAATGTTTTATCTTTATCAATTTGCTTTGATTATTCGATGCACTTTATCTTTTTCGAGCGTTGATGCTTGTTATGACTAAAATAATATTCTTGTTTCCACTTCAAGCCATGCTCTATTTCTTTCTTTTTTAGTGGTAATAGAGGAAGTCGTTTCTATTTTTCATGTAAAAAATTGAAAATGAAAGCAAATTGAGCAGATGTGAAATATCTAACTCGCTCTAGTTAAATTTAATTGAATTATGTACATAACATCTTTCAAAGGAATCTCTAATAAGAATTAAATTAGAATAGGATATTTAAAGAAGACATTAAATTAACTAGTTAAGTCAAACATTTAATTTTGTATTTAATTACTAAACAACAAAATTTAAATTAATCTTAGATAAATTAGGTCTTCAATGTATATTCTTAACTAAGCTTTTGACAATGTTCCAAGGGCAGGATCAGGTATATACTATTAATTATTAATAAAGAGATATCATCCTAAAATCTAACCTGACTTTAGTTTTGACTAAGTAGAGAAATTTAGGAATACCAAGCTAGGAACCAAATGTTCTCTTATTCAAAGGATTTTAACTAACATCACTAATGCTCCTTTTAAGTGATACTATTGATCAGCAGGTTTGAAGGTATCAATACTTTATGCAATCTAAATAAGAAGCACCTTTGAAGCACACAAAGATCTGGTTGAATCTCTCATGTGATCCTCAGACAAGATCTAACAAAGATTGATATAGAGATCACTAGATATTTCAAAAGTGAAAAAGGGACTATAATCTTTACTTGTGTACTTAATAAATTTTGAATATTGGCAACTGGGCTATGCCCCTTTTAAAAATGCAATAAATAGGACTTCGGTCCTGGGCAAGACTGGAGGTTTTTTTCTCCATTCTTTCCTACTAGCGCCTGTTTGAATGGAGATACTCTATTTTGTTATTTGTTATTAATTTATTATAATCAAGGCTTCAGCCTTTTACTGATTAAAAAACAAAACAAAACATGTAAAGACATATCCAAAAGAACATATATTATCATATTTTGACTTTGAATTCATTTGATAGATGGTTATAGATATTGAATAATTTTATTATTTCATATTATTATTAATAAATATTTGTTAAACAAATGTATATGATTATTTCTATTTAGTTTAGCATATCTAATGTATTAGGATCTAAATTTGATAATAATTTTTAGTGATGTAGAAAGATTGAAACCATCTTTAGCATCTAAGATGACAAACTGTATTAGAACAAGTGTCATTGGTCAATGGTTTAGTGTGATTGTAATAATCATGTTCCATGAGACATTCTCACCCTTTGAGAATTTAAGTATGACTCTACCTTCATACAATCAATAATTTGATGTAAATTATTCTCACCTAGATGAAATCCTCATTCTTCATAAGCATGGTAGAAAGATTGTTGCTCCTTTTGAGGAGTCACACAAGTTAAATAAACAAATTACAAGATCCCCTCTCTCTAGTTATCTCTCCATCTCCATTCGCCCCCTCACCCACCTCTCTCTCCATATTTGTATATCTCTCTAATTATCTCCCTCCTCTTTATCCATCTTCATCAGTCTTTGACCCCTCTTCATCTACCTCACTCCCCCCTTTATCTATACCTCTTTATATGCTTACTCACAGTCTCTCCTTATCACATATATTACACGATCATTTGCAAATTGAGATTGATTATCCTCCAATTCAAAGGTTTTTTTTTAGTTGTGTTTGAATCCTCATTCTAGAACTTTATTTCATAGACAAAATGAATTGTTGAATTACATACCAATTGAACTTACATACCATAGAATTGTATGCAAAAATATACTTTTTTTTACTAATTGACCTTCCAAATCTCTTTAATGTGCTCTCGTTCATTACCAAGGTGCAATTACTAGTAACCAATCACATTTACCATACAACATTAAGAAAGAACCCCTCACATAATAATTTGACCACTACAAAATAAACTAAATTTATAATCTCTAATTTTCATACCACCACAAACAAACAAAGTGAAATAATAACAAATCATGCTATAATCACATTTGAACATATAGTGTACTTCAATGTTTATTGGATACTCAAGCTCTTCTCCATCTTTGAGCAATTTTACACCACCTTGGACCACCACAAATAACTATGTAGGGACCAGTATCACATGGGATCCAAGAGAGATGAAACTCATACTTCTAGTGTCAATATCAGAGATGGGTGAAATTCCCATTTGGTTGGCACAATGGAGGTGAGATACAAACTCTTTGTGTTGGTATCAGAAAGATCGAAAAAGACTTGGTAAAATATGACATATGTCTTTTGCACAATATATACAATAGAAATTAAAAAAATACTTAATTATGTATTATAATGTATACAAGGGCACCTATTTAAAAGTACTTTGAAAAAAAAGTTGATTTTTTAAAGTACAATTTATTTTTTATTTTTAAATTTTGACTAATAAATTGTATTGATAATGATTCACAAAGTTATTATTATATAAAAACTATGCTAATTATATATCACATTTAGGTCTAAAATGAAGGTATTTCAAATTTGGCACAATATTATGTTATAATGTAAAGTAAAATAAATATAACTAGAAATACAATAATAAATCATTATATTAGTAAAAATAAAAAATAAAAAATAAAAAAAGACTAAAAATATAAAATTATTACATTTAAAAAAAAACTAAAAAGATTTTTTCAAAAATGTTAAGAAATCTAAACTTAAAAAGTGAAAAAATATGTATTATTATTAGTTAATAATATAGATGAAATTAAATAATTTAATAAAAATAAAAATATATAATAAACATTATAGTCTCCTTTTCTCCCCCCTCTCTTTATTACAAATATAACATGAAGCTTTGTTGATAATGGACTAACCATCTTTTGATAAATGAACTAACCATCTTTTTGGTTAGAGGTTTAGCATCAAGTGTGTTTGGATCTCAATCATTTGTTAAATGTGGCATCATATATGATATGATTGTTTCCTAATTGACCTTCCACACTCTTTGACATGTATATTGGACATTAAGGTAGGATTGATTGAATGAGTAAATGTATACTAACCTTGTAAGGCCTAAATAACTTATGAGAACCATAAAATGACAAACAACCCTTAATAAAATGCCAAAACCTTAAACAATTTGCATCTTTCTATTTCAATATATACTTCAACAATGAATTTTGATCATGAGATTTGATGTTTTTGTCTAGTTGTATTTCTTGAGATAAATTACTTGAATTGTTAGAAACAAACAACTTAAGTATTAAACCAAAAATGCTAATATATGAGAATTAATAGCATTAACATTTTGTTTTCCATTTAATATTTGCTCTTATGTATGCTATTAAATTCTTTGATATAGTGCACCCTTTTTTAATCATATATATTTTTCTAAATTTTGTTACAACATACAAATTACTAATTTATAAGAAGTCCAATCAAATAATAATAATAGATATAAAGAATTTAATAACCACATTTTTTCATGATAATTAATGAGCAAGAAGAAGATTGAAGAAAGTATTTGGTTGGAGGTATAAGAATGGATGGAGAATATGAATGCAATATTGGGAATAGGAATGACTATTCTAACAAGGATGCAAAGCGTCTAGTTCCTGCCTTGTTGTGTTGTGATTGGAAGTTTATAGTGTTGAAATAAAATATCTTTTTCAATTGGCCACATATTTGATTTTTTTGTATTTGTTTAGTTGAATTAATAAATAAGCATGATTTTTTTTCAATTTTTTAGTTAGATTATGTTGGGAGGAAATTAACTTTAAATTGGAAATTTCGGGTTATAATGCTTCATAATTGTTTACATTATTGCATTGTAAGAAGTTGTAAATAATGGTAATAGTTGTTTTGCTAGCTGATAAAGTGTAGTAATACCCAATGACATGTACTAGAAGCTTATTATTATTTTTTGTATTTGTATGTACCAGTATTTATTTTCGTATTTCTAATTTTCTCTTTCTCGTATAACAGCTAATCTTTGTTAATAAATGTGTATTTATATTTTTTAATGAACACAATGTCGTTGTCATGAATAGAAAAACTTTTCCTACTAACTTTTCCTACTAACAAAAATGCTATCTATTTTAGCTCTATGTTTTGTTTGAGTTTTTGGTTGTATTTGTGAAGTAAATTGTATGTTTTGTTTTATCATTTGTTATTTTCATCTGTGACCTTTTGTTGAAGATGTGTTAGGTAGTGTAGTTATTGTCAAAAGCATTCAATACAAATTCTTTTGCAAGTTCTTGAATGGGCTATTTGATTTGTAACTATTTGTATTAAAGCATTAGATTGAGAAGATAGTTGTGTAATTTTTTCATCTACTTTATACTGTATCAAATTACTAATTTTAAGAAATAAAATTTATCAGTAAATGGCCAAGGCCTTCATTAATTTTATTTAACTTAACTAGAAAGTTACAATAGCTTATCTCCGTTCAAATGGGCACTGGTAGGAAAGAACGGAGAAGAAAACCTCCAGTCTAGCCCGAGAATAAAATTATTTATCTTACAGGTTTTATGTTTTACAGAATTACAAAGGAGTTAAACTTGAGTAACCATTGACATTGTAGTTTATGAGGCTTGCAAGCATTTTGTAGCAGAGATTCTTTTCATATGGTAGGCTGTACTTTATTTATTCTTCTTTAGCCTGCAATATCACCCACAAAATAATGTTACATAGTTGTTGTTGACATATAAAACATATCTCTACTAATTCCTATTTGTGATTTTCTTAAAATGTATTTGTTAACTTACTTTATGACTTGCCTGTGTGTTCTGCTTCAGGTTGACATGCATAATTGCATTGGCCTAGGTCAAGGTGAAAGTGCCTTCAATGCAAAGCTCTCTAAGCATGAAGATGACATTGGATTTCTGTTGCATATATTCCTCATACTTGATGTTGTGGAGTCATGGGATTAATTGTTCAATTAATGTGTTGTCAATGAAGCATTGGATTGGCTGTTTATTTTCAGTAAGAAGCAATGTCTTCAAGTGTAACTTGTGCAGATAGTTGACATCTTTCTTGCATCCAATGCAGTGTGCAGTTTCTTCATAAGGATTCCATATCCTTCAAATTTGTGGTGGCAGTGTGGACAAAATGCAGCAAATGGATTAGAGAATGGATTTACAATTTTCAATTTTCCATGTTCCTATTGCAAAGTGCAGGGTGTAAGTCTTGGTCACATTTAATAGAGACAATTGTTAGATTTTCATATTGCTTATACGTTACCTCTCTATTTTTCTGCATTATGTCATGTAACATTTGCAATGTCATTTTGTCATTTAGCTTGCAAATAAATGTGGAGAGCCCTATACGAAGTGTATGCTTTTTGTCTGTCTTTGTTACAATATTTCTAAAAAGCAATGTTGGTGTTTCATTTTGAGCAAGATGTTCTTCTGCTGAGGTGTAGTGCTGAAGGAAATTTGGATGGATTTCTAGCTGCATAAAATATACATATACAGAGTTGAAATGATTACGTGGATTATTTGCATATTGAATGCTTTATTGATTAGAATAAGTACAATTTGAGAAATAATTGCCATTAATTCTTACCTATGCTTTGTCTTCCTCAAATTGACCATCCTTTATTTCTAGAATGTTGAGATTGCCTTGCTTTTTTGTTGCAAACACCAATGCACCTATTGTTCCAATTGGGTAGTTGCTTGTGCTATTCAATAGGCTCCTTATTGTAGTGTTGGGGATGAAATTGTAGTCATTGCATATGCGATTGATTGTTTCCACTATGCTTGTTTCCTTTAGTACAATAATGCAGTCGCAATCACCTCTATCAAAGTCTGATTTTGGTTGAATGTCAAATCCGGTAATACAAACACCCATGCTTGGGATTATTTTGTCTTCATATTGTTGTACTAAGTTTGGATTGACAGTGACTGTTATTGTCATTTCTGCTTTATGATCTGTCAGATCTGCTCGTAGCACTTCTCGTGTTTTGTTGACTTTGTCTAGGTTGACTTTGTAGACAACCAAAACATCTCCTTCAAATATGTTGCCTCCTTTTCTTGCATTCAACTCTTCTATTGTAATGGAGCCAATAGTTTTCACTTTTGTCCTGCATTGACATGTATGTTAGTGCATTTTCCATGTGCATATAGAATTATAAAATTCATGAAAGCAAGTAGACGTTACCTTTTTGTAGATTGTTCTTGCCTCATTTGTGTAGTCTTTCCTGCTCTTTTGTTTGCATCCATTGATTTCTGTGCATAAATTGTGGATACGAGAAATTGCTTTAGTGCATCAAATTTCTTCTTACCATAGACATTTTTCATAATTTGTAGAATGCAATTATTGAAATTTAAAGTTTATTGTTCATATAGTGGTTAATAAAATTTGTTATGTGGAATTTTTTTGAATGTAGAAAATGAATCTTGTGAGTAAATTTGTATTTAAAGTTTTATGATAGAATGACGAAAATGTCATTTTTTTATAGTCATTGTGTCAGGTAAATGTATTTTAAGAAATGTAGAGAAATGATCTGACCAATATGCCTCTGTTTTATGGATAAAGCATACATTTGATGTTGTATTTGACCAGATGTGATCTATGAGTGGCTTATTCATGCTATGTCTATGTTGAAGCAGAAATGTGTATTTCATTTGTTGCATATGATTATTTATCTCTTTTGTATTTTTTGTATTAGCTAACATGTCAATGTTAAAATCTCCTAGAATATAAGTGAGTGCAGTTGGATGCATTTTGGAAGTTAGAGTGTCTAACACATTTTTAATATCTATGAAGGGAGTATTTGACCTTGAATAGATATTGCAAATATTCAATATATTGGTAGATTTTGTTATGGTTAATGTGATTGCTTCTACATGTTTTGATGTGTGAGTTGATGATGTTGTTACATTGATATTGTTTCTTACTAATTTCATAAGGCCATGTATTCCATGGTTGACATGAATAGTGTAGTCTTTTAGAACTAAATTTTGCTTTATTGAATTTCTTGTAAACATATAATGTCTAAAGACATAATTTCAATATCATTGAATAAATCATTCTCATGAGCATGTAGACTTTGTGTGTTTAATGTGCACAATAGTAAATGTTCAGTATTATTTGTGCATAAAGCCTCATTTTCAAGTTTCCAACAGGCGCTTGTTTGTAGGCATTCCATTTGCATGTTTATTTTTGGTTTTACATGAAAATGTTTTTGAGTGAGTGGTTTCACAAGATATAGGTTTTGTATTGTTTTTGTACGTGATAATGCAATATATGTTATTCCATGTTGTCTTATACTTGTTGGATCAAAAGCTAATCTTTCCATTGTCAATCCTTGAGATCTATGAATTGTGCGTGCAGATGCTAATTGTATTGGAAATTGTTTTCTAATAGTAATTTTTTTGCTTGTTGAGATTTTTTGGATTGGTCTTGCAATTCGTACAATAGGGAGCCATGCTTTCTCAATACTTTGGTTGTAGTATTGTGCATATTTTATTTTTTGGAGATTTCCAATATTAGAATCGTTAAATTTGATCCAAACAATTTCTAAATTGTTGTGGTTTGTGTAATCTTTGAATATTCCATCTGAACCATTGACTAATCCATCAATTGTATTGTAGTTTCCTGAGTATAACTCTATCAACATGTTTCGTTTTAGTTGTATTTCAATTGGGAGGGTTGTCGTATGGTTGTAGAGTCTTATGCCATTTATGTTGTCCTCATATTCATCTATGGCCCTTAGAACAATAACTTCTCCAGACATATTTGCTAACATTTTTCGGTTGTGTACATATACGTCATTTTTTCTATAGAAAAGGAAAGGAAGTGTTGGGTCATTTGGTATTGGCCGTAAGCATTGTTGGTTCAGATATGTTATATCATCTATTGTTTGTTTTGCCAATCGAATTCTATTAAGTATATGTATAAAATTTTGATCATTTTGACGCATTGTGGTATGCAATGTGTAACATTTGATGTTATCATTCCAAAAGTTGTAAGGCATTAAGTCTTTGTCTGTAGTTCTATTTTCAAATACTGAAGAGTCAAGAACTAGTTGGGCTTGATATAGGTCACCACAAAAAATTGTGTCCAAATTGCCAAAATAAGAGGTTGGTGTGCGCATTATTTCTCTTAGTCGTTTGTCTATATAGCGTAGGAATGTTGAACCTACTAAAGATATTTCGTCAATCAATATAACTTTGAGTTGTTCATAATGTTTGGACATTTTGTCTAGTGTGTCACTATTTAGTGGAAGAAATTCTGATTTATTGAAAGGAATATGAAATGCAGAGTGTATAGTCATCCCACCGATGTTGTATGCTGCTTTTCCTGTATAAGCTACAACTATTCCCTTTGGTTTATCTGGGTTGTTGTTAATTGTGTTGTTATATATACGCAAGAGTGCTTGATAGATCATCTTTGCCGTAAAGGTCTTACCAGTGCCTGCTCCGCCAGTAAGGAATAAGTGAAGTGGTGTTTTATTTGTGACCTTTTTGCAGACAATGTCTTTTACTATTGCTTATTGTTATGTATTTAGCATTTGTTGAATTTTAAAGTATTCATCATTATCAATTATTTTCGGGTGTTTTCCTATTTCGAAACCTACATATTTTGTATTTGTAATTTTGTTATATTTTTCAATTTGAATATCATCATGAATGTCATATATGTCATCTATGACAGTTGTTTTATTTGTTTTATTATTGTGATTATTTTCTAATAATCGATTATTGATTTCTGTAGCTTCTTTATCAATGTCACCCCATGCTTGATTTAATTTGTAGTAGAATTTTGAACTATTTTGTCTTATTATATTTTCATGAAAAGTATATGCACTTTCCCAAGTTTTAAAATTTTCTTTTAGTTGAGATTCGTTATTTGTAAATGGTACGAAAAGAAGTAGTTATTCTCTGCAATAGTTTTCTAAGTCATTGTGTTTATTGTAACTAATAAAGCGTATAATATTTTCTTTTTGTTTTAATTTTTTATTTTTTCCTCTAACATTATAGTTAGAGATGTACTCAGCTAGGCATATGTTTTGTACACTATCATGGTGATTTTTATAATGGTCTATTAATGATTTTGCTATTACATTTTCTGAGTTATCTACTTCTTGGTTTAATTCTGAGGCAGATTTGAGTACAAATACTCGCTCATTGTCTGATCTTGTATCAATGAAAACACATTTTCGTGAACTCTTATTAAGGGGAAGTGGTAGAACTAAATGTGCAGCTTGTTGTGCTGACATTTGTTGCAAATTTAGCAAAGCATTTCCTAATTTTGTTATCATTTTAACCGCATCTATATTTTCACTTTGGTGATCATCTCTTATTCTTTTGAATGCACGTGTCATAGACTTGTCAACCTTTACCATATATGAACTACAATACATGGCAACAACATATGCGTTTAACACAAATTGGGCATCTGTGTTAGCTCTCCATAGTTTTGGCATTTGTTTGCAGAAACTATTGTTCCATATTTGGGAAGGATTTCTTTGAAGGAATATAGTTGGCTTGTCTATTGTTGATCGTAGTAGAATGATGTACTCATTCTCTGTTATTTGCAATTCATCAATTAACATTTGAAATGTGAAGGAGCTATCGAAGTCTCTTTTTTCCAAAGATTGAAATATTTGATTGGCAGTTCTGTTAATAGTAGCATCTTTATCAGACAATGGGTCCAAAATCATTGTATTTGGCATAGGTGGAATTGGGAAATTATATCTACATTTTTTGTACAAAGTTCTTTTGCATTGTCTAGTATGGTGATGTTTATGCAAATTAGCATATTGTGCTTCTAAGTTATCAGTATTGCATGTGATGTGCATGTTCACAAAGTCTACTATTTCATCGTTTGTTTGCTTTCCATAGATAGGTGCATTTTTGACCTAAATTAACATGTGCTCATGTTCATTTCCCCTATTTTGAAATTCAATCACCAAAAAATAGTCTACAACTTTTCCAAATAGTGAATTTTCTAGAAATAGTAGTTTTCTTAAAGCATTAATCCTATGTCGATAGTACCTTGCACATGTTATTGGGTCTTTTTTCACAAGTATTATTTTGTTGGTGTCGTTGCATTGAAATGTGTCATTTGTTTTTATTTTTTGTTGACGTAATTTTTGTAAATATTGGAGAGTTGACATTAGGGGCTCCCAATTCTCTTCCGCACTTGTAAAAGTGAGGAAAAATGTAGGTGGCCCAAGTTGTCGAATCATAGCAAATATGTTTTTTTTCAATTGATGCATATAGTCTGGGGATATTCGAATTCTTTTGAAATCTACATATCCAATGTCTGATCTTAAATTTTTTTCCAAATTTGGTTTTTTCTTTACATCTTTTGCGAGTAACTTGCGTCCTTTTAATTGTCCTTTTCTAATTCGTATCCATAGTGTTGATAAGACCTGATGTATAATTATTTTTATGGCTTTGAAGAAAAGATTTGTTGTATGAAGTGAAAAATCTTGCTCGTAATGAAGTAATTCCCACTGTGATAATTTTTGATAACTAAAATTTTCCATTATGTCATTATTGCGTGGCTCGCCAAAGAAGAGGGTTGGAAAATTCATTTCTTCTGCATACTTGTCTTTGAAAATACCAATAGGATAACAATTCTCAGCAGGTGCAATTTGAATGATTTTGTGATCCATATTGTGGATGCATGTAGAGTCTATGTATCCATGTATTAAAGAATCAGTTGGATTGTCATATTGAAGATCACTTTCACTTTCACTTTCAGAACAACTTTTGTTTTCACAACCATTTTCTTCATTGTTGATATCTAATGTTTCTATCCACTTTTCATTTATTTGTACATTTTGCATTTGGTAAAGGGTTGTTTTGCTTAAATCGAATAGAGCTTGCATTATTATATATGGTCGTACCATGCCTTTTTGAAATGCATTTTTATATTGCAATTGTCTTTTAAGAGCCACTGCAATTGTTGTTGTGTTTGATAGTGATAGTGGTAGAGCATTTTCAATATTGTATATGTTTACAGGGACATTTATGATGGAACCAGTTAGTCCAAGTTGAGACTTTTTATATCCTAATTCCCAAATTTGTGCAAATGCAATTCTTAGTGAAACTAGACGTTCCTCTAATTGTGTCATTTTTTGTACAGTTGGTAATGGCTTATTTTTGCGTATGTTGTGAGGAACTGCATATTTAGGTATTTTTTTTTTATTGAGAGAATCGTTGCATATTTTACATATGTACTCGGTAAGCAGTGGTATGTAAGATTTTGTCAAATTGCGGTATACAACTCTCTGTTCCTCTTTGTATTGTTTTATATCTTTCTTGAAATGGAGCATTTGACAAATTGTGCAAGGATATTTCGGTGTGTCTTCTACTATGGAAAAAAATTTATCAATTGGTGTCAAAGTTGTCTTAGTTGATTTCCTTTTACTATTTATTGTTCTTCTGGATTTAGTTTGTGGTTTTATATTATTTTGGTTATTGGTTGAGAAAATATTATTGTTTTTGTTTGTAATTGTTTGTTGATTAAGGTTGCAAGCTTTATTTCTAATTAATCTTTTCACTGCATGCAATGTTATATTGTTTTGATTTTTTGCAATATTATGCTTATCATTGGTAGACATATTGTAGTTTTTTAATGTTTCTTTCTTTCGCTTTCTTTCTTTGAGTGGTGTCTTGCCATTGTTTCTTATCATATTTTTTAATTTGTGCAATTTGATAGTATGTTGTTTTTGTTCTAAGATTGCATTGGTTAGCAATGGTTCAAAGTGCCCTGACAAAAGATTTGCATCATGAAATAGGATATTGAATGGAGTAGAATCAAGCTGGTTGTTAAAATCTAAATATCGTTTTCCATAAGATGCAGACCAAACACATATACGAATATTGAGCCACTTTGATATCCAATGTATACAAAATATATCCCCCCACAAACCATTTTGCTTTTTCTTATTTGATGGTTTTGCGGATAAACGCATTCTTTGCAAATAAGTTGTAATATCTTCTACATTGTGAAGCTCTCTTAGGCTTTGAGGGTGGAGTTCATGGTTATAGGAATTGATAGCTTCCTCATCTCCATTTTGGAGGCAAGCAATGAAGAAATCTATTGTTCCATTACGAATTTCATTTGATGTATGTTGAAATTTTAGTAGATATTCAAATGTATCAAATAAACAATCACCGATATTGTATTTGAAGTCATGAGGCCTATATAAGCCATGCTTTAGAAGAGTTTTGTCAATGTGAGTTGAATGTACATTATAGTTACATCTGTTTTGGTCTCGCTGCATGATTTGTAGATGTTTGATTGTTCAATTTGTTCATATAATGAAGTCTTCTACTAATGAGTTTGATTTTTATTTTTTTTTATTGTTAAGTTGCAAGTTGTAGTTTTTTGTTTGTTTCAAATGTAGTATGTTGATACTTATGTGCTACATTTTGATTGTACACCATATGCTATAGGGTGGCATCCTGCATTTATTAGGAATGAATGTTTACATTAATGTTTCATTTATATTGGGTCACTTTATAAATAGAATATTTTTTGTAGAAAATTTTGTTAGTTTACTCAAAAACTGCTATCATTTGAACATTGCTATTATACTATTTCAACCAATAGTACTAGATATATAGAATGTTTTGAATTATGGACAATAGTATTTTACAAATTCACTCATTTACACATGATCTATTACACTATTAGTAATTGTAATATTCTAGAAATTTTGATAATCTAAGAATACAAGGCACTATTTTTGAATTATTTTTCAAGAAATATTTCTTTAAATGTCGGAAAATAGTGACTAGTTATAAGATTGGCTAATAATTGAATAAAATTGATAATCTAAGTAACAAAGTAATAACATTTCTAAATAAATTTTATGTCAAAGACATTGTAACAGTATTTTTTTGCACACTTTTACACAAACATTTATACTTTTTATGAATATTGATTTGTGAACTCTTCGAATAATCACTGTTGAAGCTTTAAATTGTTAAATAACAAGACCTTTCATATAAATGTCTCAAGACATTTCATAGTGGTTGGCTACTTCCATTGAGAGCATTAAATAGACAGTTTTCAATATTAGTTACAATGCTCTCAATTTTCGATACCTTGCACTTTATGACATTCATTTCCAAATTAATTTTGTCATACAATGCAAGGTGTTTATTATCAAGATTGTTTGAGGCATGCAAATCACCAGATGTTGAGCTAATTCTTTGTTTGTTTGCTGCATAGGTAGACCCGCTTCTATGGTGCATACTATGTTCAATGTTCATTGAACTCAAGTCATAATTGTATGTATTTTTCTGGATGACTAGGCTAGTTGGGTTCCATGGTAGTCTTTCTTGTCTTGCAGGCCTTGCCATAGTATCATTTCCTACATTAGATTGTGGAACGATATAGTTAGATAAAGTAGCTAGCAGAAATGAGGATATGTACAGAGCCAATATTTTGATTGTAGTAACTATTTTTTTACATTTACAAATGCTAATCAATTAATCTATTAATATAAAATGTAGCAATAGGTTTGAGGACATACCAATGCTACCATGTACTTTCATCCATTCTAAGTCTTCAGATTTGAGAATTTCGATAGCTGCTTGGTCAAAATTTGTATCGCCAACATTGGAACTGTATGTTAATGTTGGCTTTGTGGTAACAACTTTGTGCATGGTTGAAGTACTATATGGCTGGCATATGCTTTCTTGTTGTTCTATTTGTTGTGGATTCTGGGTATCTATGGTGTATAATGGTTGTTGTTGAGGATAACTATATTGTGTGCAACAGTTGGGTTCATATGAGTTAGATAATTTTGTTGGACATTGTAAATGTTGAGAATTCCAAGATTGACAGTGATTCATATCTGTAGATGTCAGTAAATATTCTGCATTAGAAGTCACTATATTCTCAAATGCAATATCATCAAGGCATGGTGAGTGGAATTTTTTTCCTTGAGAGATATCAGTCAACTCTCCACAGACATGACTTTCCATGTTTTTTGAGATATGTTTACTTTGAGAAAGAGATTCTGTCATTGTCATTATATCAACACTATGAATTGCTTCACTATTTGCTCCCAACAAATTTATATGACAATCTATACAATCTGTTACACCTTTCATGGAGAGATTTGCTTCTCTATATGCATTTGCAGCTTCCTCAGGAGTTTGAAATGTTCCAAGCCATTTTCGATCTTTAGTCTTTGGATTTGTTATTTCTGCACCATAGCTACCCCAAGGTCGTCTCCTCACACCCTTGTACTTTTTATGCTTGGAACATTTCCTTCTTTTGCAACAGGTTTGCTTGATTTTTTCAAAAGTTGATGTTTCTTCATTATCTAAATCAACAATTGGTATTTGCATCAAAGTAGTCATGGTTTTGATTGCTTCTGTGAAGAGAATAAACAATTTACATAAACATGATTATTTGAACAAATGAAACAGGGAGAAGTCATTATTTTGAAACATTGTTAGCACCCTATATTATAACAAGTAGAAGATTACTTTGTTACTAAAAAGGGAATTCTTTATGAATAGCATATATAAAACATGAATGAATATAATTATGCTTTAATATTAAAGACACATTATAAACAAATAATGACAATGTATATATCATTATATTTGATCATTTTAAATTACTTTAATTACAAGATACACTTATTCATTAGATTGGGTGATGTAGTCATGTCATGACATCATCAACATTAACTACATTTGAATGTAATAATATTTACTTTATTGTCTATGAAATTCCTCTTCGCAATGGACATTACATATATTTCTCAAATAAATAGAGAATTACATAGAAGAGTACTACATTCAAAGTCAACAAATAAATGAAAGTAGGTGTTTCATTCACAGTGAAAAATAGAACCAAGAGAGAGAAAAATTCAACTCCCAATACTATTTCAAGAAGTTCCATTGTTTGCCGAGAGTTTCACACAGTGACTTTTGAACAACTTCAATGGCTCTCGATGTGAAATTGAAATTTATAAAAAATAGATGTGTCCCTCAAATGTGTCAATCCTGCCACATGAATATATTCACTTCAACTGGCCATTGAAAAGTAGATTATGGCTCAATGATGACTACGTCTACATTGGAACTTTGAATGCTTTTGCTTTAATTATAACAAGACATTGTTGGAACTCTATTGAATGACAAAATTGCAATTGGATTTCTAATGAAGAAATTTATATTTTTTTAAAATATGACAACCTTCCAAACTGAAGAGATTATTATCCTTCCACGTTAAGTGCAATTCATGAAATTGCTATAAGTTTGTAATAGTAAAAGACATAGTTAGGTAAACTTAGATATGCAGACATTATTGACATGCCAATGAGCAGATACGTATTGCTCTAGATTTTTTCAACTTTTCAGAAATGGAGGCTAATCTTATACATCATAAGTATTTGCTTCTATCAATCGTCATGATGTAATACTTAATTCATCCATTTGGGATGTACCATCTTCCAATATCTGCTACAAGATGAATGCCAGGTGACATGTCACTATTTGAAAATTCAAACAAATAATGGTATGAGTAATGATGCTTTATGGTTTTAGTTGCTAGAAGTCCTCTATCATCATCATACCACTGTCCTACAAGCTCTACATTATCATATCTTATAATCCATTCAAGTGAAAGAGTTCGATATCAGATGATAAGGTTTATTATGTACATAAGTGTGTCGCTTTCATTACTTGCCCTAAATGGTGATAGCTGACAAAATAGCATTTTAGATGCTGGATTGAAAATGGCAGTTAATTCTTCAACACTATGATTTCCGTGAGGGAAATGAATTAAAATATCTTGACAACGAATTATTATATGAGCTTCCCTATATATCCGCACCAGATATTTTAGGTAAATTAATTCCCCATTTGTCATGAATGGAGACAAAACATGAATTTCATTGGTCTCTTCTATCGGCTCAATGTTTCCCCATCCATGATATCGAAACATTGGAGCATGGTTGTCATAAAAATAGCTTTCCAATATTTTTCTTTGGCATTCACTTGGAAGTTGTTGGATTCTTTCAAGGATACAAAGTTGTGGAATTTCAGAGAATTCATCTGTTCGAGGGTATGTTATAGTAGATGCATTTATAGTATTCATACTGATGCAATGTGGACAGAGGAAAACCTGTTGAAAACGAGCAACATTTCTTAGTTTTTTCTACGAATAATTGAATTCTAAGATATAACTTAAGTTCAATGTTTTCTATTTTTTTAGAGATATTCTTGGTGGGAAATTCATATGCATCTAATTAATGTGTAGGTTTCTATACATAGATAGCACAAAAATTTCAGATATGTACAATAAAGAGTAGGATGATGTAGGAGGACCCTATACATTGTTACTATTTATAGACAAATATGCATTTTGAGTCATATGAATGCATTGTAAATATTTGAGAAACCACAAATTATAAATGCATTTTAATTCAATAACATATGATAGTACAATTTTCAACTTGTAAAATAAATTCTACCCATCTCCTGTTATTTATTGACTAATTAAGTTCTCATTTTTAAGACTAAATCTAAATTATATGTTTTTCGTAATACTTGTGTTATTTTGTAAGCAAAAAAGGATGGAAACATACCAGTTACTTATCAATTGTTTCTGAGATGTTGTTCTACTTTCACAACCTTCAGTGTCTCTTTTACAACCTTTGCACTTGAAAAACAAATAGAGGAGAACAATTAATTACATAATTCACATAATCATTCCTTACAAATCTACTATATTTATTTTGATAAAGATTACTGAACGAAAAAATTGTATAAAATTAAATATTTGAATCATAGAATGCATTATAGAATATTTCAAAATGAAGAGGAATGTGTACTAAAAATAGTACAAATATGGCTTATATCACTTGTTCAATATTCATTGTGATAATCTAAATAAAAATAAATACAATGCATCAAAAACAAAATTAGGTTGTGGATAAGGAAAAGCAAGACGAGAAAAAGGAGAAGGATGCTAAAAAGGATAAGACTGTGGATAAGGATAAGTGACAGAAGGAAAAGGACAAGGATGTTAAAAAGGGAAAACACAATCAACAAGCAAAAGGAAGACAAGATTAAGGAGAAAGACAAAAAAAAAGGAAGACGATAAGAAGGGTAAACATAATGCTAAAGAAAAGAACCATGAGAAGAAAAAGAGAAATAGTGACCAACAAAAGATGGAAAAGAGAAAAGATGGGGAAAATAATGATGAGGGCAAGAACAGAGATGATAAGAGAAAAAAGGAAATCTACATTAAATTGATCAAGTTTTGGTTTAATTCAAGGAATATAAATGCATTGCAAATATTTGAGAAACCACAAATTATAAATGCATTTTAATTCACTGACATGTGATAGTACAATTTTCAACTTATAATTTTTTTTATCCTAATCTCCTTTTATTTATTGACTACTTGAGTTCTCATTTTTGAAACTAAATCTAAATTATATGTTTCTTGTAGTACTTGTGTTATTTTGTGAGCAGAAAAGGATGGAAACATACCAGTTAATTGTCAATTGTTTCTGAGATGTTCTTCCAGTTTGACAACCTTCAATGTCTCTTTCACAACTTTTGCACTTGAGAAACAGATAGAGAAGAACAATTAATTAAATAGTTCACAAAATCATTTCTTACAAATATATTATATTTATTTTCATAAAGATTACTAAACCAAAAATTGTGCAATATATAAAGAATAACAAACTTTCTATAAATTTTTCAATCATGGAATGCATTATACAATATTTGAAAATGAAGTGGAATATGTACTAAATAATATTAACTTGTAAAAAAATATAGTACAAATATGGCTCATATCACTTTTTCAATATTCGATTAATTTGGTTTATGACTTATACATTGTGATAATCTAAATGAAAATAAATATGATGCATCCATAACAAGATAATTATATGTATTTTTATTGCAAAAGTTATGAAACATTTTCATTTATCCATTGCATATGTTCTTTACTATGTACATATATGGATAATATGCTCATCTACTACAATTCCGTATGGATGAATGTGTAATAGGTTATATAACATCCCTAGCAGGTAGAGGTTTTGTTGAGCAAATGGTGCTTACATAAGGTGAAATTACAGGAGGAGAAATATGTAGTTGCAGAAGTATCATTGCATTGCAAACATCTGAGATTCTTGATGCACTAAGCTCACAGAAATGAGTTTGGTGAGCAAGTAATGCATGGTCCACTAGAGGTTTGTACTTACTACTTATTGCAATTTTCAGGGAATAATAAACACAAGTCGTAACATCACAAGAGCTCAAATATTCAAGAGAGAACAAGCCACCTATGAGGCTAGTACTCATCTCTATAACATATGCATTGATGTATGCATCATAGTCTTCGAGAGGTTTGAAACAAGGCTTCACATATGCATTTGCCATTTTCTTTACAATTTCAGAATTTTCTAAAAGATCCATGCAATTGGTGAGGAATTTAGAAACAATATTTGCATAAGTTGTTCTCCCAAATTTATTTTCCAAGAATTCTTCACCAAGTACATTGCATAATGCTTTCTCAACATTTTTGCATTCTATGACAAATACATGCTCCAAAGTTGTAGACTGAATTGCACCAATGATTGGACAATCCCACTGAGGACCCGGACTTGGAATATAAATTCGTTCAGACATTTTGATAACACAATATTTGTCACATATTCAAAATGAATAAACACTTTTAAGAGAAGTGACATGGTTGACCTAAAATTTTAAAATTCAAACAAAATTATAAAATGCACATTGCAAACTCGAGTAGTTTTGGAAAATACTAAATAAATCCATGTGTTATGTTATTTCAAAAATTCACAATTTAAGCTGTCATTTATAATTTATTGTCTTTTAATATTTTCACAAATTATAATCATCAATTATATGTGTTTTCTCAAAATATTTTAGAACAACTATTTTCTAATATATTTTCATAATGCTAATATACATTCCTTTCAGTTACAGTACACACAACACGCTATAATTACAAATAGCTTAATATTTCTTTACATTATAAGAAATATTTCTCCAAATTTAAATTTAAATCAGAAAATGAAATGACATATATTTTGCAATTAAATAAGCTAAGATATATATTTTTAGTTTCCTTTAATTTTTAATTGTATGAATACCCTAAGGTTACTTCATCGAACACTGTGTTCAACTGTCTGCAAAGGACATTAAATATTAATCTTTAGTACCACCTAGAGTTTTGTTATGGCAAATGTTGTATACACTGCACACTTTCTGCAAATAAACTTACTAATGATTTATGTTAAAAACATAGACCAGTAAACTTTAATAAAGTCTTAAAAGAGCCTAAGTATCCATCTGGTGTGAAACAATATATGTTTCATCCTAAATTCTTATTCCCTACACAGAATTGGGTTTACTCGGATTTTTGTTCTTAAATCATTGCCTTCAACAAACCATGGAATGCTTTGAAAGGAAGTCTGGGAGGTCAACACTCTCCTCCAAGGCTTCAAAAAGAGCCTAAGTATCCATCTGGTGTGAAACAATATATGTTTCATCCTAAATTCTTATTTCCTACACAGAATTGGGTTTACTCAGATTTTTGTTCTTAAATCATTGCCTTCAACAAACCATGGAATGCTTTGAAAGGAAGTCTGGGAGGTCAACACTCTCCTCCAAGGCTTCAAGCTTTTTTATAGCAGAGAAGAGGATCTCTTTGGATGGGATCTAAAATGGACATGGCTCTATTATGTTAACTTGTTACGATAGGGTATAGTAAGCTTCACCTTACCACTAATCCCTCTACCTTTAACTGGAACAGGATAGGGAAATCCAAAACTTCACGCAAACTGGATACTGTCCCCAGGCTTGCATGTCACTCTTGGATGCTCAAAGGTGCTCAGCTTCAAAGAAAAGGTTAAAGTCATGATAAATTCAGCTCTCACCGAGCTCTCCGCTATGGCCACATGATAGCAATTGGAATAGATTTCTTAATAGTTCTAATCTAAAATGGGCATTCTTGCTCTATTTCAACAATTCTATTCAAGCCTAGTAATGTCTAGTAGTTCTTATTATCTTACTGGAATTATTGAATATGGTTTCAGGTTTTATTGTCTGGAAAGTATGGTTGAAACAAAACAACAGAATGAGAAGTTTCAACAGAAAAGAAAGGAACCATGGCCAAATATAGGACAAGGAGGCTTGCTCCGAAAGCATATCTCAGTTAAGCTTATCAAATCTAAACAAAATAACCCTTAATACACTGTTATATTAAGAAATTACTTTGAGATTACAAAATCTTTTGATATATCCCTTTCCAAAGCAGACAAAAAGAGAACAATGCAACCAATAAACTGCATTAAGCTAAATTTTGGTGGTATTGACCAGAAGAATCCGTGGGTGGTGCTTCAAACATGCTTTTGATTAAGGTAATTGATGACGACCTTAGTTTATTACAACGGACGAGGAGGAGATTAATAGAAGACGCAGACCCTTCTTGATAAGATGGGGCATCTCTCTAACAAGGCCAAGGATGATGTGAGGAAAATCTTGAGGTCGAAGCATCTTTTTTATAGGGAGATGTGTGCGTATCATAATGGGAATAGAATTCCTTTGGAGTCTGATCGTGGGTTGCAGCACTCTGAAATGATGATAATGCATCATGCTGCAAGAATGAGAGATGGGCATGAGTTGTTTAGGCCTATGATTGAGGACACAAGTGGTGGGTGTGAACCATGTCACCTAGATTTTCCATGAACATCCCTGTGACCCAAAATCTGCACAATCTACACCCATGACACACTGAAATACAAACAGAGACCAGAAATAGTAGAGCCTGGATCTAGACCTCTGTTAGACTGAACCACTTAGAAATGATTCTTGGAAAATAGCTTTAAATAAGAGGCTTAAAACAAATAAAGAACTAACAACTCATACGAAAATTAAAGTCTGCTATAGAGATCGAAACTGGCTATCAGCCATTCAATATTGACAGCCCCAAATATGGCCAAATTTTGAGCCCCGAATATGGCCAAATTTTGAGCCCCAAATATGGCCAGATTGCCCCCATTCGTTATGTTGGCCATCAAAGCAGATTTGTTCGTCCTGCTGCTTGCCCATATGACCGAGGACCCCTATGAAAGCGCAAGGCTGGCAGTCTCTGTGAGATTCAAGACGGCCAAATTGTTTTTCAACGGGTATTCTTGGTTGATCAGCTATGACGACTAAAAGCCATGAGGCTGTAGATTATAGAAATATAAACAAAAAAATAAAACAGGTGGAGGCCCTTACGGAAAGTTTGAATCAGACACAAGAAAAGTACATTAATGTGAGAAATTACAATGAAGTAGGCCGTCATACCCGAGGAGATAATAAAACCAAATTGCAACGTGATTAAGTTATGTGGCCCTCAGCAAATGCTAATTTTCAACATCAAAAGTTCAGGTCTCAAAGATTACATAACATCATAGGGCTAGGACCAAAGGATTTGTATCAGAACCCTTCACTGTTTATTGTAAAATAGATTTTGCAGAACAACATTTGCTCGTACGAAAGAACTTTTCCCTAAATATAGCGACTCAACAAAGCTTGCTAAAATATAGGCCTCTATCAGGCACGCTCAAATCCTCACAAATATGAGAAGACGAGCTACCAAAAGGCCAAACCAATATTGAAGAGTAAATAAAAAGATAAGACATGTATACACACAGAACGCATATCAAACTTGAAACAATTTTCTAGAGAAAGTAGTTAAGGAAGCAGTATCAACATTCCCCAAAATAAGTCAGGACAACACAGCATATTGTTCCTCATTAATGTCCAATTTAGATTTTTCTAACTTGCTCTCTAAAGAAATAGAAATATTAGATGAAGAATTTTGTAGCAGAATACGTGGATTCTAGGGATGAAGATTAGCGACAAGCAGAAGCTTAATGATGTCCTTGGCAGGGGGACTGCTTGCGAGGTAGTTGAGAACCCTTCCCTTCTTCTCGCTTGCAGAAGCCTGACGAAGTGGAGGCTCCCTCTTCGCCTCATCGCACAGAGCCTCTCAAATCTTCCATAAGAGGCTCCGCCAAAAAACCTGCGAAAAGGCAGCCAAAATCCGTTGCTAGAACTCCTGCCCGACACAAGCCTGGTGAAAAGATTCAACAAAGAGCCAGGCGTTTAAGGGAACACAATCCAGCGGAGACACAGAAGAAAGACGAAGAAGACTGCGAGAGAAAAGCTTCTTAATTCTGCGTTGTGGGCTGCTAGGATTGACAGGTATGGTTTAGTTTTCTTTTATATACTGTTGCAGAAATATGCTTCAAATCATGAATGAAGGAATGAAAAATTGAATACATCAAATAAGATCTCCTTTTCCTTACAAAAGTCCTAAAAATCTATTCAAAAAAATCCTAAGCAAAATACATTACAGAAGGAGAAAAACATACTTGTTTTCTGCAACAAAACTACTTCTCAGAAGCACACAGAAGGGACTGTCCAATTTTTTCGATGCCTCTGAAATCAACAATTACTAATAAATAGGAACTTTAGATGACCAGAATTCAAGAATCCAATTAAATGCAGTCGGCAGACAGCCGGAAAACATTCCCCAAGACAATGAGTAAAAGACACACCAAAGAAATCTGACCACATTTTCTCCCAAAACTGACATCTTCGCTGACAATATGACACCTTACAGTGCACAGTATAAATCCAAATCAAAATACGGTGGATTTCCTAAAGATTTAGATCTGGGAATTGGTTGAGCATAGTGGTTCAGATAAGACAATTGACGAAACATAAAGCCAAGCAATAAAGACTACAAAGAAAAAAAAGTCATTGACAATACGCTTATTTAATGATAGATCAAATGTTGTCAAAATTGGCCAGATATTGTTCAAAGATAGGTGAATAATATTAATGAAATCACTATTGCTATGTTCCATCCATCCGCCACCACTGCCACAAATTCATTTTTTAATACAATGGAAAAAGCTCAATACCCTACTATTCACCACAACAGCCAATGGGAAATTCAAATTTAACATGTTGTTATAAATTAAAATAATGGCCTGAATTCAAAAACATTATGAAACTAGGTTGGAATGCATAAATAAAACATTTCAATTGATCAAAACTTATTGAAAATTTGCATCCACTTGGATGCTATAGTATCCTGCCATATGGCATGAACTAATAATGTTATGGTGTTTTGGTTGTAGGCATAGGGATGCACATTGGGAATAACAATAATAACTATTTTTTGGAATGGGTGTAAGCTCATTGTAGAGGCAAAATGGGAATATGTATTCCTATTCCCTATTTCAATTGACAACCAAACGAAAAATAAAAAACGTATTCCAATTTTTCTATTCCTATTCCAACAACCAAAGGACCATAACAATTTTGAAACGGGAGCAAAATGAAAATATTCCTATTCTCTATTCCAATTGACTACCCAATCCCGAGAGAAAACTGAAGAATGAAAGTGTAGAAAGATCAGATCATAAAGCAAAGATAACAGAACAGCTGTCCCATAGACCAGTCAAAGTACTATATTTTATTATATTATATCCTTTGTTTTCTCACCCTTTCCTTAATTTACCATGCCTGTAGTCTCGTAAAAGAAAGGCTAATCTTGGTAAATTTGGTAAGGTGAGAAAAACCTCGAGCCACTGGAAGCAGTTACAGGCGCTATGTGTGTTGGGTTCATCTGCGGCGGGTTGCACCATCCCCCAAATACTTTTTGGCAAGCTCACAATTCAATCATCACGGATTTTCTCTGATACCCAACAAGTAAATTAAGCAATTGACAGCAGGGCAATTTCTGATCACACTGAGCTCCGGCTTAAAGAAAAATAGCAGAGATGTCAGGCTCTCTGGACCTGTCTTTGGATGATCTGATAAAGAACAAGAAGAAGCGAGGCCGAGAAGAAGACGGAGAAAGAGGATCGTCTGCTTCAAAACGTAGAAGCACAAAGCATTTTGCAAATCGGTCAGGACCACTTTCTGTTTTAAAGGTATGATCACTGTATTATTGAGAATGAGACGATGGTATTTGTTTTCTGTTGGCGATATCTTATTTTTATCGAGTGCCGTCGCCATTGAGATAGTGTTTTGGGGGCAGTCTAATCCGAGAATATCGGAGCACGATGAAGCTGCAGCGAGGCCTCCAGCAGCAATCGAGACTGGTACCAAACTTTACATCTCTAATTTGGACTACGGAGTCACAAACGAAGATATTAAGGTAAGTAAGGTCCTGCTTTTTTCGGAACTTCCCTCTTTATGTGGCAATTTTTTAATTTTTGTAGGGAGTACGTTGGGGCAAAAGAGGGCAATTTTTTTTTATAGCTGCCATTACTGGTCAAATAGACCCGGGACTCACATTGGGCACCGTCCATTGTGTTATTGGATGTGCGATTTTCTCTTAATTTTAAGACTTCATCTTGGTTTGTTAAATTTAAACCCGGAGCTCCGATATGGAAGTCCCCACACGCTATCCCATTTCAGCTCATTCATTTGTATTATTGTTTGTAGAGTCATTTTAAAAGAAACGTGTGGTGTCTGGAGTTATAGGCCACGCTTAATATGTTGCGGAAAGCACCTCATAGTCTGACTTGATATGAGGGATTTAAACTTAGTTCCAGTTTCTACATAACCCCTTTCCGAACTCCTTAGGTGTATTGGCAGGGTGTGATTTTCTCCAAGGTTGTTCATAAGGTTGAAGTATAGGTTTACAAATTTGAATATAAGTTGGAATTCTGTGGAATACACTTCATAGAAGCTTCCTGACAAAGTAAAATTATAATAGTATGTAATTAATTATAAGTTGGATTCTTCTGGATTCAACTGTATTGAGGTATTATTGTCTGCCGCTTTGAATTTCTCTATGTTCAACGCGAAGGTATCTAGGTGACCTGAAAAACAAATTTTGTCGTCGCACAAGAGTTTATCAAGACTGTAACCTTTTAAAAAACAACCATTTACATTTGGCTTAAAATTCAAACAGAGGTTGTGTTATCCTTGGAAGGAAGTTCTGTGGCCATAGTTGTATGGATCACACCCTTTGATTATTAAATTAGTAACAATGCTTTATAAAAGGGTCTGCTTCACTATGTAATATTTTTTAGATTTTAAGTTGAAGCGCAGGCAGATCTCATCCACGATAGCTGCTTAGCTTTTCTCTGTATATTTATACGTGTTAACTTTTCTTGTTAAGATTGACTGTTGACAAGTGGACTATAATTGTACTATAAACCCTGGAACCTACGTTGTAATTTTTTCACATAAAGAAATCACATTTATACTGTATGTTTGAAACCCCTTCAAACCTATGCCAGTAATTTGCTGGATTTCTTTTTTTTCCCTTTTTGTCATTTTTAAGGGGCTGTCGTTGAATTATCCCTGGAAATGCATTTGGATTCCTTGTCACGGTCAGTAAGTAATCACACTTGGGAAACTAACCTGTTTCCTCTGTTTATAATTTATCTTTATGCACTGCCCATAGCAAGTTAGTGATGGCTCAACACCAAGGAGTTGAGTATTTTGCAAAATCCTTTGCTTAGATTGCATTGTCTAGGAGTTATGTGATCTGTAATTTAATCTGCAAGCATTTCTGAACATTTATGAATTTCCTTCCAATCGTGTTTTTCTATTCTTTGAGTACCGTTATTTCCTTTTGATCATTTTCTCTACCGTTTTCTGAAAATTGTTTATCAATAGAAATGAATTTTCGCTTTCAAAAGAAATCTATTTAAATAGTATGTACCTTACAAGTTCTAGTGTGTTTGCTGTTTCATTTTGACATGAATGCTGTATTTAATGCTTTTTATAACTTTGGTATCAATCAGTTACAATCCAATGTTCTGACTTTTGTATAGTATTTTGTGAGCAACCTTTGTTGTTTATGAGAATGTTTTACTTTTATAATTGAAAAATGAATGTTTGTAATAACTACTACATTGATGTTGTGTGCACTTTGTCTTGTGTATCAGAGTGCCTAAAACTTCATGCTTTGTAAAAGCAAGCTTCTGACATGTAAAAAGGATTGGATGTAGGAACTATTTACAGAAGTTGGGGATCTGAAGCGGTCCACTATTCATTATGACAGGAGTGGGAGGTCAAAGGTAATATTTGGAGACTGTTTTTGGAAATAGAATTGTTACTTAAGATTTATTTCTCTGTCTCTTCTGTAAGATGAGTGTCTTGGATAACAGGGGACAGCAGAGGTTGTATTTGCAAGGAAGGATGATGCATTAGCTGCAGTAAAGCGATACAATAATGTGCAGCTTGATGGTAAGCCAATAAAGATTGAATTTATCTGTTCAAGCCTTTTCACACCAGCAGCGAGCTCTCAATCTATGAATGGTTTATCAGAAAATACAGCTAAATCTTCTGAAAGGTAAGAATATATGGTTGATGAGTATTTTTCTGAGTATTTTTTATATGTGCGATAGTTTTCCGTTTAAGTTTCACTCATAAATCTGAGATAAATCATACTGTAGATGAAGCTATATCTCATTCTTACAAGCTTGTTTACATAGTTTTAAATGAAGCTTCTTGTGTATTAAAGAGAGATGACAACTATCTACTTATTTCCATTGATTGTAGCAGTCTTACTAGACTAAATGTGGTTATTTGTTTTGTGTCCTCGATTGCCGATTTGTTTATATCATGTGTGTGTCTGAAAAAAATGTTCAGGTATAACAGTGGATATGTGCTTGTATGGGGTTTTGATACTCAATCAACTAGATATTTAAACTGAAAAATCATTATAACAAAGAAGGAAAATGAAAGCGACTAAGTTACAGCATGAATTAAATGGAATTACTAAAATGGTTACAATATCAGAAATGCCAATCTCTCCCCCTCCTCCACAAATCCACTCAGAAGTGTTCCTTATTCTGTTTCGGTGCAAAAATTTTTCAGTATTCTGTAACAAGGCATATCTTTCCCAAAGTGGTGTTTCTGGCATGTTTCCATCTATGATCAGTTGTTTCCATAGAAGACCTGTGACTCTGAGCGAGTACAACTCAAAAACATTTGTTGACTTTTAATTCATTTTTCTCGATATTTTTATATTTCATATTTAATGTGTGAATGTTTCCAACTTTCCACAGAATTAAATGGAAATATGAAAATAAGCAATTTACTAAAACTGCCAAATAATGGCCCCTCCTTCCCTCAATGCAGCCAGAATGTTTCAGGTTCTGGTTTGCTGCAAAAATGCTTCACATGGTGGACCTTTCTAAAAATGTTGATGTTGTTTCTGGTGTGTTGATAAGATGATCTGTTATTTGAATTTCTGCAGAAAATATGTGATTAAAATTTAAGAGTAAATGCTTGTTAAAAATAAAAAGTTAAAAACCTTGATATTGTATTTATTTTTCTCTCTATTTTTCATAATATTAATGTATGGATGTTTCCACGTCACATTGTGTCCATGGTCCCAATTAATATTTCTTTTTACCTATATATTTCTTGAGCCCTTTTTCCAAGTGACAAATTTTGGATTTTCTCTTGCTGATTTACTTTGAAAGCTTCTTGCCTTAGCCATAATGTTGTAACTTGTCCTAGAAGACCTGATGAGGAATTCTGGTCTCTCTCTTTCTGTTAGTATGTTAATGTTTAAACAGTTAGCATATGCTTCATGTTGGGTATATGCTGCACTTCATCATTCCTTGCGGTGCGCTAGACAGGGAACATGGGTCATTTGGACTGTTGTTGAACATGAGGAGTAAAGTGTGAGGTATGTCGTGACACAGGTGGAGCACATGAGATGTGGAATATTGTAAAGTCCTTTATGTAGGATTTCTAGAAATATATAATTTTCATGCATTTTTCTTGAATATTTTGAAAGAAATTAAATAGAACAGCAACTGGAAAAATACGGAAAGCAAGTATTTTGATTTCTTACCACATTTTAATCAGATCTGATTGTATCAAATCAGGAGTTGTTTTAAAAACCCTAGCTTCTGCACGATGAATGAAATTCAGCACTTATGCTAAACAGCAAATATATCAGTCCATAGCAAAAAGGACCTGGGAGTGTAATTAAGTCCCCAAAGTTCTGCGATTAGTCTTCACTGTTGTCTGCAGCCCACCTGGGTAATTTGTGACAGCAATTCTGATATCGCATAATGATATAGTGGTGAGGTGAAAGAACAGATTGTTGACTCCCTCAGATTCTAGCTGGATGACTAAGGATGTTGATTGCAGGTGGTCAAAGACCTGTAGATTTTAGGTGTCTTAGGATTTTGAATCCTGGGAAGGCAGTGGATTCTGCTGCTCCCCAAGGATTCCTTGTTCTTTGTTCATTATTGCCACTTTGCCTTCAAACTTTGACTACTTCACTCTTGATGAATCTGCCATTGCCTTAGGTTGAGTTTATTGTTTTTACTTTGGATTTTCACTTCAAATTGTGCCATAAATCATCCTTGCTCTTGGTGATCTAATTGGGGAGGCAGAATTCTTGATAGTTTTAGGTTTATGAATCCTAAGAGTGCAGCGAATTCTGCTGTGTTAATGTTGATCTAAAAATGTTGATGTTGTTTCTGGTGTGTTGCTAAGGATGATCTGTTATTTCTACAGAAAAAATGTGATTAAAATTTACGAGTAAATGCTTGTTAGAAAGGTAAAAATCTTGATATTTGTTTTTATTTTTCTCTCTTTTTAATAATATTAATGTATGGATGTTTCCACATCACATTGTGTCCATGGTCCCAATTAACATTTCTTTGTACCCATTTATTTCTTGAGCCCCTTTTTCAAGTGACAAATTTTGGATCTACTTTGAAAGCTTCTTGCCTTAGCCATGATGTTGTAATTCGTCCTAGAGGACCTGAAGAGGAATTCTGATCTCTCTCTTTCTGTTAGTATGTTAATGTTTAAACAGTTAGCATATGCTTCATGTTGGGTATATGCTGCACTTCATCATTCCTTGTGGTGCGCTAGACAGGGAACATGGGTCATGTGGACTGTTGTGGAACATGAGGAGTGAAGTGTGAGGTATGAGGAGACACAGGTGTAGCACATGAAATTTGGAAAATTGTAAAGTCCTTTATCTAGGAGTTCTAGAAATATATAATTTTCATGCACTTTTCTTGATATTTTGAAAGAAATTAAATAGAACAGCAAATGGTAAAATATGGAAAGAAAGTATTTTGATTTCATACCACTTTTTAATCAGATCCGATTGCATCAAATCAGGAGTTGATTTACAAACCCCAGCTTCTGCGCGATGAATGAAATTTAGCACTTATGCTAACCAGAAAATATATCAGTCCATAGCAAAACGGACCTGGGAGTGTAATTAAGCCCCCAAAGTTCTGCGACTGGTCTTCGTGTTGTCTGCAGTCTGCCTGGGTAATTGTGACAGTAATTCTGATATCCCATAATTATATAGTGGTGAGGTAAAAGAACAGATTATTGACGCCATCAGAATCTAGCTGGATGAGTAAGGATGTTGATTGCAGGTGGTCAAAGACCTGTAGATTTTAGGTGTCTTAGGATTTTGAATCCTGGGAAGGCAGCGGATTCTGCTGCTCCCCAAGGATTCCTTGTTCTTTGTTCATCATTGCCTCTTCCCCTTCAAACTTTTACTATTTCACTCTTGATGAATCTGCCATTGCCTTAGGTTGAGTTCATTGTCTTTAATTTGAATTTTCACTTCAAATTGTGCCACGAATCATCCTTGCTCTGGGTGATCTATTTGGGGAGGCAGAAATCTTGATAGTTTTAGGCTTATGAATCCTAAGAGTGCAGCAAATTCTGCTGTGTTGATTTTGATCTAAAACTGTTGATGTTGTTTCTGATGTGTTGCTAAGGATGATCTGTTATTTCTACAGAAAAAATGTGATTAAAATTTAAGAGTAAATGCTTGTTAGAAAGGTAAAAACCTTGATATTTGTATTTATTTTTCTCTCTATTTTTTATACTATTAATCTAAGTTACCGATTCGGATGTAGATTCCGAAGAGGATTCCAGAAGTGGATATGGGATGCGAGGATTTTTTTTTTTTTTGGATGCGGATGCGTGAGGAAACGTGTATATATATATAAAATTATATAATATAATATATGCAAAGAAATGCAAGAAATATCAAATATACTTATATATGCAAAGAAATGCAAGAAGTGCAAGAAATATACAAAAACAAATCATTTGATAATATGACTGTGAATCTATGATACTTAACCCTTTATCAAAATTCAAGATATTTCAAAATTTATATGATATATCAATATCAATATGTGCTTGTCCAACATTAGCGTTTAGTCTTAATTTTTAAACAATAAGTTCAAATAGGTCATGTTCAAGATTCCAACAAAATAAAAACATAGTTAATGATTGAAGTCTAAAGATTCAATCAATCAAAGTTTGGAAGAGGAATTCGCAAGAAAATCCACATTCTCATCATCATCTCCAACTGCTGAAAGATTATTTGAACCAAGCATGGTTCCACTTATGCTAGATGCACCATGTGCCATGCTATCATCATCACTGTCTCCAACTGTAATAAGATCATGAAGTGTTGCATCCAAATTTGCACACTTAGGGGCTACATCCCAAAGCTTTGTTGCTCCTTGTAATGATCATTCTTATGTGACAAAAGACGCAAGTTGGTGTGGACAAAGACCAAGTCCTCAGCTTTCTTGGAGCCCAACTGGTTGTGCTTCACTGAATGGATAAAGGAGTATGTACTCCAATTCCTTTCAACAGCAGAAGAACTATCAACCTATATAGTTGTCACAAAACATACAAATGAAAAGCAAATTAATTTTAAAGAATGTGTGAAACACTAAATTCTAAAATGTAAGTATAAACATAAAAGTTTAAAACAAATTTACAAAACAAAATAAAAAACTTACTTGTGATAGGACCTTGAGTGCAAGAGGTTGAAGATGCTTGAAAGGTTGACCATACATGTACCACCATGTGATAGCTCCCATTCTATTTTGGTCCTTTAGCGCAAATGATGAATGCCTTAACCCCGAAGCAAACAACCCAAATTCTTCCCTCACTTTTTCATGCATTTCTTCCAATGGGAAGAGTATTGTAAGAGCTTTGTGGCACCCCTCAGCAACCTCCTCATCCGCAAATGGTGCAACTCTACTTGGCATACCAACTACCTCCTCACTATAGTACCTAGGAGATAAGGCATATGCAAGGAGGTGCAATGGGGTAGTCATCTTATTCCAGCGATAGTGGATAATTGCTTCCACTTGTGTGCATAAGGCTTCACATTGTGTGGGGTCACTTTCATGTGCTTGTATAGAATGTTTTACCTTCTCAACATGGTGTCCATGCCATCATACACATCCCCCAAGCAAGGTGTATCTGTATCAGCAAAACGGAGCATAGTCATGATGGGCTCGGTGAAATCCAATACATATGCCACACGAGCCCACCAACTCACTCAAGATCAAATCCCTGATCCTTTGTGCTCTTTCTGAATTTGAGATCTTCCATACACCCCATTGATTATCGATGACCATTTGGCCCAATGCATCTTTTACCTTGAGGAGTCGTCTCATAACAATTGTATGAGATGCAAAGCGGGTCTTAGCAACCTAAGCAAGTTAACAATATGCCAATTGACAATATAATTATAAATTTTAATTTTTAACTAAATTACAAAACCATGAAACCAACGATTTAAAAAAAATAATTTACCTTCAGCAACTCCAACTTGGAGTATGTTCTAAAAATGGATTGTGACATGTGGTGGTTGGTCACAAACAGCTGTATGTCCTCCCCCTCTTCATATATTTTCTTCACCCAATCTACTTCAGTGCCAGTCCTCTGCATGATCAAGTTAAGGAAGTGAACAGTGCATGGGGTCGAAAAAATATGCTCATACCGACTCTCAACCAAAGCACCCGTACCCCTGCAATTTTTGGCATTGTTTGTGACCCCCTGTACCACATTCTCGCTACCCACCATCTCGATGGCCTCGATGAGAATTCTAGAAATGAATTCGGAATCCTTCACTTGCCCCTCACAATGAATAGCCCTAAAAAACATTGCCCCTTTGGGGGAAACTGCAATCACATTAATCAGTGGCCGGTTTCTTGTATCCTTCCAACCATCTAACACAATAGTTAGACTCAAAGTTTTCCAAGATTTTTTGATTGGTTGAAGGTCTTTCTCTATATGTGCCTTCTCTTGTTGTAATAGAGTTGTACGCACCTTTTCATACCCCGGGCTTGTGTAGTCAGCTGGTGATTCTTTGATTGCTGGCATCATTTCCTTCCATTATGGCGATCTCTTCAAGTTGAAAGGAAGCCCATTCGCATAGAGGCAACGTGCAATAGCTTCATCAGCACGATCTCTTGTCTCCATTTTAAATGCGGTGTGCAATGGGCCTCTTTTGTGGGTTGAAATTCCCACTTCTTCCTCATCGTCTCCTGGCACAAGTACTTGCAAGAATGGGTGTTGGGAGGATGCAATTGGTTTAGTGGGTGTTTGTAGCTTGCGCTTTGAGGAAGGACCTTGATAGTAGCTTTTTTTTGATCTATTGATCAATGCATCAGCAGCTTCTTGTTCTCTTACAAATGAAAGTATTTCCGCACTAGTCGTCCCAGTACCATTTTTGCCTTTGCACATTCCAAATCCTTTGCCAGTAGGGCCCATAAAATGAAACTTCACTCGGGAATATGAGCTATTAAAAGGTTTTCCTTTGTTACTTTGACAATAATTGCACTTCCAATAGTATGAGCCACCTTCTGAAACCTGTGATATCTGTGTTGTATGTCTCCACAAAGGAGAACCTACATCAATTTTGAAATTATCAGTCCCTTCCCCTCCTTGGCCCCCCACTGAACTTTGACTAGCATTACCACCGGTATCCATTCTTGCCTAGTTTTTTGCAACCTATTTTATAAGAAAATAAATAAATTTTAATTAGTTCCTAACAACTATGAACATCAATGATCATGCATACAAGTGGAAAGAAGTGAGAAAAACTACTAAAATAGATACCCAAAGTTGCTTCTACATATCTTTCAAAAAAAAAAATTGAAAAAAAACTTAAAAAAAATCTTCAAGAAATTGAAAAAAATCATCAAAAACTCAAAAAAAATTCATCTAAATACTAAAGAAAAGTATTGATCACTTACCTTGAATGGTTTAAACTCCTTTGAGAAAGCTATCTCTCCCTCTTCGATTGATCCTCTTCAAAAATGCTGAACTTAGCTTCACAATGAAGGAGTGGCTGTAGGTGCAAACAATGTTTTAAAATGACTCTTGTGAATTCTTCTAAATTGACTTTTAGGGTCGTTTTAGGGTTTCATAGTAAAAAACACTTTAAAAATTCATTCCATCACATGTCTTATTCTAACTTTAAGTCAAAAAATAATGTTTTTTATTGTTTTTTTGGCTTTGCAAGGCATTGGGCCCGCGGATGCTCCCGGAGGCGCCCAGAAGCCCTGCAGGTGCTGGCCAGAAGCCAGCCACAGGTTGCCGGATGCACGGGGAAGCTGATGCCAGATGCTTCCGGGCACCTCTGGAATCTGTCCGCCTCCGATGTGGATGCCAGGCCTGGGAGCCACGAATCGGCTTCTGAGATATTAATGTATAGATGTTTCCATGTTACATTGTGTCCATGGTCCCAATTAATATTTCTTCTTACCCATATATATCTGGAGTCCTTTTTTCAAGTGACAAATTTTGGATTTTCCTGTGTGGATTTACTTTGAAAGCTTCTTGCCTTATCCATGATGTTGTAACTTGTCATAGAAGACCTGAAGAGGAATTCTGATCTCTCTCTTTCTGTTAGTATGTTAATGTTTAAACAGTTAGCTTATGCTTCATGTTGGGTATATGCTGCACTTCATCATTCCTTGTGGTGCGCTAGACAGGGAACATGGATCATGTGTACTGTTGTGGAACATGAGGAGTAAAGTGTGAGGTATAAGGAGACACAGGTGCAGCACACGAGATGTGGAATATTGTAAAGTCCTTATCTAGGATTTCTAGAAATATATAATTTTTATGCATTTTTCTTGATATTTTGAAAGAAATTAAATAGAACAGCAACTGGAAAAATATGGATAGCAAGTATTTTGATTTCTTGCCACTTTTTAATCAGATCTAATTTATCAAATCAGGAGTTGATTTACAAACCCTAGCTTCTGCATGATGAATGAAATTCAGCACTTATGCTAAACAGCAAATATATCAGTCCATAGCAAAAAGGACCTGGGAGTGTAACTAAGCCCCCAAAGTTCTGTGCTTGGTCTTCACTGTTGTCTTCAGTCCGCCTGGGTAATTTGTGACGGCAATTCTGATATCCCATTAATGATATAGTGGTGAGGCAAAAGAACAGACTTTTGAGGACCTCAGATTCTAGCTGGATAACTAAGGATGTTGATTGCAGGTGGTCAAAAACCTGTAGATTTTAGGTGTCTTAGGATTTTGAATCCTGGGAAGGCAGTGGATTCTGCTGCTTCCCAAAGGATTCCTTGTTCTTTGTTCATCATTGCCACTTTGCCTTCAAACTTCGACTACTTCACTCTTGATGAATCTGCCATTGCCTTGGGTGGAGTTCATTGTTTTTGCTTTGGATTTTCACTTCAAATTGTGCCACGAATCATCCTTGCTCTTGGTGATCTAATTGGGGAGGCAGAAATCTTGATACTTTTAGGTTTATGAATCCTAAGAGTGCAGCGAATTCTGCTGCTCTGTAGGACTTTCATCTATTTTAGTATCAACTTGTCTACAAAATCTCCTCATTCCACCTTTGATTGATCTGCTCATATCTTGGCTGAGAGGGGGGGATTGAATTTGCTTAACCTTATGATTTGAAGGGATGCCTTGCCTTACACATATTTGAGGGTGGAGATCCTACCTTTCAGAGGTTTCTCTTTTAGGTTTTCGATCTCCTTCATAAGGATTAATCAGTTGTAAATTCATTCATTCTGTTTTGCATAAGAAAATTCAATCTTCTTCTTTATTGGGCAAACCCTTCTCTCTCTTTGCCTTTCTTAGTTCCTTGTAACAGGTTATTTGCATGCAAGGTATCCAGGGATCTATGAATTTGTTCATCATCAAATTCAACATATTGTACTTATGGTCTTGAGAGAGTCTCTTGAGATATTTCATTTGTGCATCCTTTTCTATCTCTTATTGGAGTAGGGTTTTCTCTATTTCTCTGTTTCATAGAGATTTGGTTGTGATTGGGTACCTGATCAGGCCTTGTTGCGGGGACCCAAGCTTGCATTTCAGCATTGTAGTTTCCTTGCTTTGTCTGCATTGTTTGTAGCTGCATTATTGCTCATCTTAAGGGGGGGTGTTAGAGTAAAAGGTAAATTTAATTTCATTTGTTAAATGACCTTTACTCCCTTCTTAAGATTTCACTTTTTTCCCCTTACATTTCCATTTAATAATTAATTAGTAATTATTAAATGTCATTTACCTCTTAGGGTTTCCCTTTTAGGTATTTGATCTTTGTAATAAGGATTGGTTAGGTGTAAATTCACTCATTCTGTTTTGCACAAGAAAATTCGATCTTCTTGTTTATTGAGCAAACCCTTCTCTCTCTGCTTTTCTTACTTCCTTGTAACAAGTTATTTGCATGCAGGATATCCAGCGATCTATGAATTTGTTCATCATCAAATTCTATAGTCAGTAGGAAATTCAAAATGTATGCTATAGGCTACTGGGAGAACCAATCCGATATGATCAACTCCGTAGTCTATACACAAAGCACTTAATCGATATCAAAAATTCAAAAGACGACATCAATGACAACTCAAAACCCAAAGATGCTAACAAGGTCTAGCCAAGGCAGATAGATGTCAGAAAGCATCCTGCAAAGCCAAATTGCCTCACAACCTTCTTTGACTACTCCGCTATATTCAACTTTTGTTGAGGAAAGAGATTGGACTTGCTTCTTTTTGCTAGTCCAACTAATAGCACCAATGCCCAAATTGAAGGCATACCTAGAAGTAGACTTTTTGTCGTCAACTGAGCCTCCCCTTGTCTTTTGTGTAATCGATAAGATGAGCATCTTTGGTTCATCCATAGAGGAGACTAATGTCAAGAGTTTCCTTGACATAACATAGGATGCGCTTTGTTGTAACCCAATGATTTGAAGTGGGAACTGTCATGAAGTGAGATATGTAAATGCAAAGTTGAGATTAGGTCTAGTGGTGGTGAGATATATCAAACTGCCCCACTAGTTGTATGTATGATGATTCATTCCGAACAGGATAATCAGATTTGGCTGATAACTTGATACCAAACTCCATAGGCTTAGATGCAGGTTTATGATCTTGCATATATGAATTTGTCCAATAGAGTACATGCATACTTAGATTGTGAGATGAAAATGCCTTGTTACTCTTGCCAAACCTCGACACCTAGGTAGTAATGAGGAAGTCCTTGGTCATCTCAAAAGACTGAAAAAGATTTTATTTGGTTTCATGAATGTTGAGTGAGAACTGTTGGCGATAATCAAATCATCAACATATGTAACAAGAATGATGATATCATTGCCAGTAGTCTTGACATACCAATTTGGGTCAAAACTCCTTTGAAAACCCTGATATGTGAGGTACTTATAAATTTTCATGTACCATGCCCAAGGAGCCTATTTGAGGCCATAGAGTTCTTTCACTAGTTTGAGTATTTGGTGTTCTTTATCAATAACCTGAATCTAGGAATTTGCATCATGTATTTTTCTTCCTGACCATTCAGGAACACACTCTTGATGTCCATTTGATGGACATTCCAGTCACACCGAGCTTCCATGGCAAGGACTAATCAGAGGGTGCTCGTCTTTGCAATGGGAGCAAAGGTTTCTTCATAGTCAATTAGTCAATTCCTTTTCGTTGAGAGAAGCCGTTGGCAACAATACAAGCCTTGTACTTAGCTAAAGTACCAATAGCTTTGTATTTGACTTTGTAAATCCCATTTGCAACCGACGGGTTTCTTTATTGAAGGAAGATCTGACAGAACCCAAGTGTTATTTTTCAAGAGGCTATGATGCTTAGTCTTCATTGCTTCTTCCCTCTCAGGTATTCATTTTGCCTCTGGGTATGTTTGAGGTTCATACAACACAATATGAATGTTGGCCATGAGAGCAAAATTCACTGAGTTAGAAGGTTTTCTCTTTGTTGGAGCAATTCTACTCTTGATGAGCTCATCATCATGAAGATTTTCAATCATTTTAGCCCACCACTTAGGCTGGAGTATAATATCCCATAGGATAACATACCCAGATTTTTAACACAAAATTCAAACAAATATTTTGCATGCAGTTGATTTCAAAATTTTCAGCAAAATTACAAATACCCAGCTGAAATATCGATTTTGAAATACTATTGCATTTAAATGTTCAGCAAAACAATAACAAAATTCAATCGAAATACAAAACTTTAGTTAGATTGGATATCTAGAAATAAAAAATTAAAGCACAAGTGAAACACTTGTACGACATCTCCAACAGAGAATAGGATTTCGTCCACTGCCTCCAAGCTTGAGGTTCCCGTCCTCAAACCTGCTGAAAGGTGAAGCTTCCGAATTTTACAAGAGAACAATATCAAATCATATAACCAAGCATAATGCAAATAAGCTCTCTTTGTTCTTTTTAAGAGCATCCCAATGACCCTTCATTTTACAAGTCCTTTCTTTTTTGCCCCTTTTAACCTCTTTTAATATTAAAATGACTTCTATCAATTTTCGCAGTAAGATCCAATAAAGTCATTTTTGATATTTTGTGAAGTTGGCATTTAATTTTCTAGTGTCCCCAAATTGAGATTGCTTTTCCTCAAGCAATCAGGAATCTGCATGCCAATGCCAAGATCCCATATTAATCTGTATACTGTCCTATAGAACATTCTAGAATATCTGCAAGACATACCGCACAGTAAAGCAAAATGTTTAGATGCAACTCATTCATCACTAAAATTCCTGTATCCCAAATCAATCTCAAACACACTTCGTCACCAATCTGTTACGTCACTCTGAAAATAGCTACACTATGCCTCATGTTGTGAAGCAACTCATCACGATCCGTAAGAAATAAATATCAGCACTTGGATCCCAAACCAATCTATCCATCCGACCATAGGAGAAGAAATATGTGTAGCATTCTTCCATCTTCTTGTAACAACCATCTGAAAAAGTAGTTCACCCAAAAGATGCCAAAAACAACTCCAATGTGCACGGAAATCAACTCATCAGGCCACCAAATATTGCGGCTATAGCCCATGTCAGCTATAAGAAAGATATGATGTTGTTACTATGCTTCTACTGGAAATATAATCATCTCATATGGTATATCCCTCTAGTAAAGATGTCTCCACAAATCTCCATGCAACTCAATAACTATTGTAGACTGTGCCAAATCTGAAAATGCAATGGAAGACCAAGTAGGGCGGCCCCTAATAACTAAAATATGGATGGAGATGAAATCACCAACCAAAAGTAAAGAACTACCATATCATATGAATTCAGTGACAAATCTATGAGTGAGTTGTAGTTGCCTTCATTTTTCATTAAAGACAAATCTGGAATTTCTGGTTCACTACAAGTGTCATAAATCAATGCACCATCTCCACCTATGCAATGATTACCATCAAATGAAATTTCAGAATTAGTATCGTAAGAATTCAGTGAGAAATCTATGGATGAGCTGTAGTTGCCTTTATTATTTATTAAAGACAATTTTGGAATTTCTGGTTCACTACAAGTGTCTTCAATCAATGAAACATCTACACCAATGAAATGATTACCATCAAGTGAAATTTCAGAACTAGTCTCACTTGACTTAGCTTCATCCTCACGTGAAAAACTGTTGCCTCTTGATATTGTGAAGGCATATAACTGCTGCTGTAAAATTCAGAATTCTTGTGGCATCCTTGTGTCATATTTTGACCCCTCACGAGCACAACTTCTTCTAATCTTGGAAGACCCGTGATTATTTTTGTCTCTTGGCAGAAACTACTCTGAAATCTGCCCATGGAATCTGTTATAGCAACTATTTCATCGTTGCAATGTGGAGCATCATAGATGCATTGTTCATCAAAATTCTTGAGTTTGACTCCTTGCTGAACCTTTTGATCTTCCTTAACATAATGTGCCTCATTTGAATAGCAAATGGTGGAAAAACTATGCTTGCTTTCACTTTTGCAAAGGGTATTGATTCCTTCAGTAATTTATACGATCTCCTCAGTTTTAGAGTTAACTCTATCTTCCTTGTGAGTGGCTACCATAGAAATATGATTTTCAGCCTTGTATAATTAGTAATATATCATGTTCAGTTGAAGACAAAACTCATCTACCTCCTCCTCTTTATCATCGGCAAACTTAATTGCAATAACCCTATCTTTGAGCAATTTCAAATAATCTGATTTCATCTTTTTCAATACCATTCTAATTGTGTGAAGGTATGCATTATGAATTCCACTTGCTTTCCCTTTTTCCTTCCCTCAATTTGAACTTGCCAAATAGTTTCTTCAATGTTTTTATGGATATTCTAATTGTACTAAAGCTGCAAAACCCATATTTTTGGTGACTTGAAGCTTATCTTTCAAATTACATGCTCCAAATTCCTCATCTAGAAATAAAATTTCTAGTTGGTCCTTTGAATCAGCCCTTTTATGTCATCATCTTGTTCTAGCTCATGTATATAAATTTGGACAGCCCTTTGGTTGGAAGCAATTCTGTTATCTGCTCCACTATTTTCAGATTTTTCTCCATCTCAAAATGCATGGCCTCATTTTCTATTATGTCATCATGGGAAGATTCATTTCCTTCCTTGGGAACATCTTGAAAATAAGCATCCTCATCAAAATGCTTGTCAATACTAACTTCCAAGTCACCAAATAAGAGGCTTGTATATCCCCTACCATTAACCACAATTGATTCCATCTCCTTGCAAACTTTGTTATCATTATGTTGGAGCCAGACTGTTTGATTCTTGTCTTCTTCAGCGCTGGTCTGATTTTCTTTGGCTGACTCTTCTTCTTTATTATCCCTACAGTTGTGATTAGGTGTCCAAGTTCCCTGGCATGTGAAACAAATCTGTTCTCTCCTCATTCGGTTCTTGCTCATTTTCAGAGATCCTGCAACTTGTATGCACACTGATATTAGCTCATTTTTCAGTTATGTGCTTCTTGAACCTTTCAATCTTATGTTCAGTCAACTCCTTTGAAAGCTCATGAGCCATAGGTTAGGTTTCATGCTCTCCTCTCCAAATTGCCAACAAATCTGATTGCATCTGCTTATAGATGTTGTCATCCTCATCTAAATTAAGGACATGATACTTCTTGAACGAACTTAAGAAACATTGAAACATTTGAAGAATCGTTCTTTCACATTTGAGATCCAACATCATGATGATATATCTGGCTTTTATAAGTTCCATAGTCTTAGCCCTCTTACCAAAGGTAGGGCCTTTGACTTCCTCTAATTCACAGGCTGTCCACAATCAGTTGTAGAATCTTCTTCAATATGCTATCATTATAAGGTGCAATATGAGCTGTTATCCATATGATTTCATTGTGACAAGAAGCAAAGTTAGTCTCACATCTTCACATAGATGCTCCATTAACCTGCGCTGGACCAAAGCAACCATTGAGGGCTGCAAAACCCAATTCAAAAGCCTCCAAATTGACTAGTTTACTCTAGATAAATACAAGTCTAATTCTTCCAACTTAGAAAGAAGACCATCCAGTGATTTCACGGATTCACATTGCAATCCAATTATATAGAGCCCATTCCCTATCTCCTTTTCTTTACGTAAGTCTTTTAACTGTACACCACTAAATGTGTCATTAAATTCTTTTGAGAACACATTGCTTTTCAGTTTTCCCATTGTCTTTATTTTGTCACTGGAAGACCCCAGTTCTGAAACTAAATTTTTGGAACTTAGACCCAGTAAGCTTTTATCAAACAGATTGTACACATCTGATAAGGTCTGATTTTCAGCCAAATATGTATCCAGTTTGCATTGTTTTAAAGAAAGAACTATTCATTTTTTGCAAGACAATCATGTTCAACTGAACTTTCATCTGTCAACCGATTATGCTATCACTGAAATGTGCGACCACAGTTTAAATAATTTTCCTCCCACATTTCAGCCATTTTGCATAGTTTTAAAGGAAAATCCATTCTTTTTTTGCAAGACCATCATGTTCAACTGTACTTTCATCATTCAACCAATTGCTTATGCTACCTCAGTTTAAATAATTTTCCTCCCTTATTTCAGCCCAGACAGTTTTTTTCAGAATTCTTGAAACAGAAATTACTTGAACTCCCTTGGTTTAAGTTATCAATTAACCAAATGTCATTGCTTATTTTAGATGATCCTTTAAACAGAACCGAGTTCAACAAATGAATCAACCAGGCACAACGACTGAATTATTAAACTGTCTGTCTATTGCTAAACAATAACTACTAATTCAGTTCACACACAAATTACAACAGTTGGCCACGCTTTGTATTGCAGTCTCTATGTTTTTGGATAGTAAATGATATTTTCAGAAAATGGTAAACACAAAAACCATTCTAATTTGTTTGGAAACAGTGCTCATTAACTTGAAATTTCTAGGAAATAACAATGTCCCGGCTGAATGACATTTCCAGATCTGTTATATGTGATACCTGATTCCTAAACATGAACTATTCCTTTGAACGATGTCACTGTTATTACTAACTGCCATTAATAGAAGCTTTAAAGTCAGGCAACTCAGTACTCTCTGTAAGGCGTCTTCACACAACCAAGTCTTTCCTTTCTGCTATTTTCTGTACTTCAATACCAATATGCTGCAATCTCCCAGGCAATGGTCAATATATATATTAATGATGCACCAGTCTCAGCCTTTTCCCAACGCCATGCTTGATATACTCTCTTCTACTTGAAAACCAAACATGTACCATTGCTTCTTCCATGCCACAAACACATGTGAATTGCAACTCAACCTGCTACAGGTAAACCTAATCACTAGATTTCAGCACTGCCCTTATCTCAGATGAAAGATCACCCATAATCTGTATATGGATTGCAATTCCTATGGAGATGAATGACGTCCCGTGGAAACTTTAAGATAACGCCCAATAAAGGAATCAACATACAGGATGTGTATTATCTGTGATAAAACAAGGAACAAGCAGCTTTGATCATGATGGTGGCAAATGGGCCTCCTTTAGACTTATGCAAAACATAGATTGATTATCCAAAATAATTCTTTGTTGAAATATTTCTGAAGTCTTATGCCAAATGTTATTTCTGTTATGATTCCCTGACTCAAGATCTATTTTTAAACCAATATGCAGGGCTTGGGTGTCTGGCTTTACTGCTGTGATTATTCTTCGCTATGATAAACCAATTACAGGCCACAGATGCCTCCAAATGAAGATATGAGTGTTGAGTTTGGGATCAGATTTCATATATATATTGCAGATAATAACGAGCACAGTGATGGATTGAATATTATTTTCAACCTGCTGTAGACAATATCCTTTGAAGACTGGTATTGATATGTTCGCCGGTGTTGTCTTACTGCAGACTGATGAAGGATAAACACATGTATCAATAATACACCATTGGTAATATTAAGAATGGCAAAATCTAAGAATATCTTTGATCAGAAGATCTCCACCATTTCGATATCATGAGTATTGGCCTGCAGAATATCAGCATATGATATTCACCAAATACTCGTTGGCCTACAAAATATCAACATACGATATTCACCAAGTGCTCGATAAGATAATGGCTTGCAAAATATCAACACATGATATTCATCAAATGTCTATACAAACAACTCAGACTGTCAAGTGAATGACATCTAACACGAAGTTGTTTATTTACAAGATATAATTTATCATGATCTGTTTTAACATTTACATAAAAAGTATATCACAATTTAAGTTATTCTAAGATTGTCACCTTCCAATAACTTTTGCAAATACAAGTGATAATCATTTGGAAGTAGTCACTTCCTCATGATGTACACAGGGCCCAAAATAGCCATTAAACGATTCATAGTCTTCTAACTGCTACAGTTTCTTGATCACTGGAGAATCCATCTCAACATGGTCTACTCCCTCTAAATAGATATGATCAATCTTCAAAAGTCAACTGAACTACACCCTTTATTTGCTCCCTCTCTTTCCAAGGTTGCCTTTAATGAAATGTTAGAATCTCTCTGAATCTGATATCATTCTTCTTTTTCCTACAAAAGCATCCCCCAAATAAATCAAGACAAATAACTCTTATAGTACATATAGAAATACAATTAAGAGAGATTACTATGAATAGATAAATGTAATACTCAAGGATAAATTCTTATTTGTACATAAACATCATTGACATAAGTTGCTTCAGTGAGGGTCCATATGCAACAAATTAGAAAACGTCTCCATAGGTGTTTATCAATGTATCCAACAACGAATTGAATAGCTTCACAGTTGAAGCAACAAATTCATTCATGGGAATAATGACATTAGTCATGGTTATTCTTCACATTGCCAACAACTCCAAATCCCATTATCAAAGTGTTGCTATGCAAAAACACAGTCTTTCTTATGAGTTCCATCTTCTCAAACAACTCTACAGCTTCACCCAATTTAGTTGCCTTGCAAAGAGCACCAATCATAAACTCAATCTGTTCTGATGTTTACAAAAATCTCTTATCCCAGATGTTTGTAGCTGCTTCACTTGAGGAAATCCCTCCCATTAGAATCAGTGTAGAACACTCCATTGGTAGACATATTTGTTGTTAATTTAGTGATTCAATCTTTTCCAACTCCATCATCGATTGGGATGGGACCAACAATGAACCCTACTTCAACATGTTCCTTGTCCTTGTAAATCCTGGTTATCATTCCATGTGGGGCCTGCAGTCCTTTCGCTGCAGTCGATGCACCAGGTACTGATAGACATGGCAAGTTTATCAATTGTGCTTTGTAGTTTCCCTTCCTATTGCTTCCCCTTTGTTGACTGACCTCACTTTTCTCCATTTAGTCTTTACAGGTAAGGTTGCATTCGGTCCTTACCCAAATGGGTCCGTGGTTTTCCTTCCCTTCTGCCGATGTACTAAACATGGGCAGATTTATTCGCTGTGCTCGGCCCACTTAGTTCTTTGATTTTTGTCTTCACTGTTCACCAAAACTGGCACCACTTTAGTCAGATGTCTTATGCCAACAAAGCTGAACCATCTTGATCAGCATAATTCATGCCATATGCATTTGTGTAGGTGTATAACTCGCATTTATTAATTCTTTCTTAGTGGTGGTTGTAGTATGATTTGGATGGAATCCTCTTTTCATTTCATATGAACGTCCTCAAAACTTCCAATGGTTTCTAGCCCAGTCGTTTCGATGAGGTATTGTGCCAGCAGATCGGGGTCAATAAAAACTGCAGCTCTGTCAGAAGATCATTATCTTGAATTCTTGAGAAACTACATTAGCAAGTTGCCTTGCCCTCTTACTCAAACCTGATCGGATCTTTTCGTATGCTTGCTCTGATACAATGTTGAGTTTGGGATCAGATTTGATATATATATATATTGCAGATAATAACAAACATGATGATGTATTGAATATAATTTTCAACCTGCTGCAGACAATATCCTTTGAAGACTGGTATTGATGTGTTCACCGGTGTTGTCTTACTGCAGACTGACCTCTGCTATTACTATGTGGCAGGAGATGCATTTGAATGGGCATGACTCAGCATGGGAGTCACGACCCATGCTAGAGTCACAACTCTAATTTTGTTGCGACTTTTCAGTCACAACACAAACTGTCTGCCAATGATATCAGTCACCCGATTAACAATTAATCGATACATAAATTATATTATGACTTTATAATAAAATAATAAATTTCATAGATATACTATTAAGTTATATATATATATATAAAATTATTGCATTTTATAATATAAATTATTTATATATATTTCATATATAATTTCATCTGACTGAATTATAACATTAACAATGAGAAATAATGAGATGCTTCCACAGCTGCACCTAAAATTGGAAATGATAGAAATGATACAAGTAACGCTCCCTTACACACTCATTCACATGCAGATATTTCACCCAGTCCATTCATTTTACAGTGGGAATGGTGGTTTCTGTTGTTTTATCATCTCGTCTCTTTCAATCTTCATTTTGTGAATTGACGTTAACCTCTTTCTCCACGCAATCTACTGCACCACATATATGTTTTCCATCAGTATCATCTGAGTTTTACATTTCGATTGACCGAAATTTTCATTTCCAATTTTCTCATTCATAGTTCTGCTTGTAGAAGCATAAATACTAAATAGGAAAAATTGTGGCATATTGAATGAGTTGTTCATACCGTTTTTTTCCCCAAAATTTGTGTATATTTGAGAATTCTTTTGACTATATCTGCCAAGTAACATATGGTTGCTGGTTATGCCGATCTTTGACACTTTTTGTCAGATTTTGTCTGCATTTTGTCTGATTTTTTTTGTTGGGACAGGCTTTTAACTTTTTCAGGCTTTTTTGTCATTTGAATTGAATGTGTTCTACCTTGTCCAATGACTGCTCTTACAATAATGATGGCAAATTGAATGACTACTAGTTGTTTGGTTGCTTCAAACTTCGACTCCTTCACAGTTAAGACCCTCGTGTCCATTTTTGATGTGCAGTCCACACGCCAATTCAGTTGGTGGATTGTTAGCTTCTCAAATTGGCATGCATCTTACTTTTTATTGCAGATATTTGGTCTGCCAGCTGTTTGTAAGCTGAAATTTTGGAATTAACGATATAGTGGGATAAATTGCTGAATAGTTGTAATGCCTAAAATCGTCAACCACAAATTAGATTGAAAAACAGGGCGTAGTAACCTCTAAGAGAAATTGTATCCATATTCTGTAAACAAAATACTTACACTGTAAGCAATATTAACAACCAAGTAATGACACATTTCTGTATCAATTACTGGTAATTTTTGTAAACAAAAACTTGGGAATTAAATATTCAGTTGGGAAATATTCAAGTAGTTATCAGTGTGCTATCATTTAGTAGTAATATCTTGTTATCATTTATGCACTCTACAATATGGGTTTTGCGATGCAGTAGAATCAGTAGTATGACCACGGAAAGTATCTATGTTCCACAATTCCTGGTCTAAACTCATTTTCATCTGCACTCACTAATGATTCAGAGATTAAATAGTTCTAATCAGTTTTCTTTACCGAGGCATTATTCTGATCTTCAAAGTGGAGTGAATATTTGGATGTGGAATTATGTTAGAAGGATGAAGGCAAATTCACGATGAACACAAGTACATGAATCTCCAGTTCTGGATTTGATTTTTTTTTTTCACGATGTTATAAACTAAGCATGTTTTTGGCAAAAGTTATAGGATATTAGGGTAGAATTCATATGCGGCATCTTGTCCATGACTTCAGGAGCTTAAATCAAAATTGTGATTGCCCTGACAATTCAGAAAAGCTGCTATGTGGTCGTTTGAAATTTAGTTGAAATCCGTTTCATAATTATATTAGCCTTAGAATTTGGGTTATTTCCTGTAACTCGCTTTTTGCCTTTTTCAAATTTTGTTGAGAATGCTACTTGAAGTTTGCTCCAGTTGAACTGCACTGCACACATAAAATTACACTCATTCTATTCTTCTAAGCTACCAAGTGTGAGGAGGTCCTTTTCGGTTGCCTGCTGGGTGGTTTGAAAACCATGAATCTGATCATTTTACCACATATGATCGGAGACCTCTACATTGTATTTGTTGTATATTTATGTTCAATTTTAAAAAAATAAAACTAAGAGTGAGTGGACTATGTTAAATGAAGTTTATCTTAGAGTTGGTTGAAGCTCTCTGATACTTGAACTACTGACCTATTTATTTTCTGGCAAATAATTTTTGTTGACATTATAGTACCAAATATTTCAAATGTATGTAGTTATTTAAGCCACTGCTTTTTGGCTCAAACTTAGGATAATTGAGATCCAGAACCTTTTTTTTTAATCCTTGAATGTGTGAATCAGGAGACGTGGACGGAGTGGTCGGAGGCGTCGACGAGGTAGAGGCCATAAAAAGCAGCATAGTGAAGAAAGAATTGATAAAAGCACAAAAAACGCTCAAGATCTTGATGCTGAGCTAGACAAATATCATGCCCAAGCTATGAACACAGAATGAAGTAGATCTTCTCAACTGCAGCAGCAAATCTGTTTAATATTTCTCTGTTGGTGTAAGTTTCAACAATGAGTCATTCATAGCCGGTTGTTTCGTTGAGAGAAGCATCTAATTGATGCAGCAACTGGTTTTGAAACTATGTACGCTTGAGAGTAGATTGATTACACCTGTTTGATTTGTTGGCTTCTCCAAGAAAAGGTAATATAAACTGTTGTATCTGCTGCCTTCAACTATTGGCTAGCTATCTTAATATTATTGTCATCTAAGAGATGAAACAGATATTGGTGTTAACTTGAGGATTGATTAGCTGTAACTATGCAAAATATCAACACCCAGCTCGACCTTTTTAAATTTGTTGATCTGTTTTGTTTGTACTATTTATCCGTTAATCATGTGTGGACATTTTTTGGCCTTTTGATTACTTGATCAAGAGGAATGAATCATGGCATGTGATTTGAAACAGCCTGAGAAACACTAGTAGAAGCATATACTATGGACATTAGATTATGTCTTTAGGCAATAGGCACAGAGGAGACATGAATAGCATTGCATTTGTATCTATAGAAAGCTTACCTTAACTAGACCAGTCATTTTTTCTTTGGGTAGAGCTATATGGAGGCGTTCCAATAGAGCAGTGGTTTCTATCTTGAATTCGTATGTTCAGATATCAATTGAAATTTGTGACACTGCTCTAGGTTTTCTAAGCTCAATAATAGTAGGCTGAGTAATGTTATAGATGGCACAGAGAAGACATGAAATCAAAGATTCTTTCTGATATAGCATTGCATTTGTATCTATAGAAAACTTACCTTGACCAGTCATTTTTTCTTGGGGTAGAGCTATATGGAGGCGTTCCAATAGAGCAGTGATTTCCTTCTTGAATTTGTATGTTCAGATATCAATTGAAATTTGTCACACTGCTCTAGGTTTTCTAAGCTCAATAATAGTAGGCCGAGTAATGTTATAGATATACCGTAAGGAGGAAGATATATGTGCGAACATTATTCCTATCAAATTGTTAGGGAACTATAATATTGTACCCAATTAAACACATCATCTCAGTCTTCTAATCCATTCTAATCTCTTATGGTAAAACATATTTGAAGAATTGAAATTTCTTTAAATGCTCGAGATGAGGGGTCTCACATCCTTTCCCCCCTTGTCCTTGACTTCCTCCTGGAAGTTACCCAAATTAGGGACATGCTCCTCATTGTAGGACTTACCTATGCTTAGTGAAGAGTACTATTACTAAGAAAAATGAATGGAATAAATCACATGTGCATCCATGTGGCTACTAGTTTAACCTGATAAAATACGGATCTTGAGTCAAAGAATATGTGTATCACTATTTAATTTCCTTATTAGTGGTTATCATCTAGATTCCCTTCTATAATCTTATCAATTTGAAACAATAATAAAGATTCCGCTAGTAGTGGTTTAATACGGTTGACCATTCCTAATATTAAAGGATATAAGGTTGGCATAATGGGGACCTTTCTCCAAGAATCCCTTATCATAATAAAACTAGCACATGCACCCACAGGAGCAAGGGGTACGCCGATAGTGACAGAAGGTGCAAGTCTAGATAAGTATGTTTGCTTGCATATATATTTTTGTTAGACATTAATATAATAGAACTAGAGCAAACTTTAAAGCTCAAAAAACAAATTAAATATTGTTAATTTGAAATAGTTCCATTTAGTTCTTCTTAAATTCATATACATTTATTACAAAACTAAAAGAAATGAATAATAGTTTTAAGTGGTATATGTTTTTCCCGCAAAGTAAACTATATTGGAAGAAAAATAGTAAATGCTTTTAGACACTTTTTTGTTTGCAAGTTCAATATTCTATATGTAGTACAAAGTAATGTCTAGATTGTTTTTGGAACGTGAAGAAATGGATTTCACAAAATTGTTATTTGCATCACCACAAAGGGCATTTTCTCGCAGTACTTATAACATGACAACTTTATTCAGTAGGGAAAGAAAATATTGAAATGCTTAAAGTAGCCAATTGAAAAGTGATGAACACCCGTAGAGTCATATATAACAAGGGAAAGAATGAGATTTTGTACCTTTGTGCACTATAATGAGAGTTGTTGCAACCGAGACTCTTATTTTTGCATGGCAAATGTATATGAATTATTTTTCATCATTAGATACCAATCAAAGGTGAATGGCGGCTCTATAGGACTGCTGTCTAGTGCTTTAATATGAGGCAATTCTTCTTGCTTGACAACATCAATGTAGAGGGCATCTTGGTTGAGTTGGAAAATAGGGTTTGGAGTGTGAAGGTGCCCAAAACTAATAAAGATGTTTCCAATGGTGCAGATGTTAAAACGATTGACATTGGAACACTCAACAAAGTGCCATTTATCTTTCTCCTTGAAGAAAGCAAAGGCCAGGGTGGGTATGCTAAAATCCTCGACACTCCACGCACAACAATGAAAATCCAAGAGTCCAAAATGCTAAGCTCCCATGGATCCCATGCGCTCAGCCCCTCTCTAAGAAATGGAAGCCATAATTTTGAGTTCAGAAAAACATGAATCGAGTAATAGTATTAAAGCTTTTGATTGGATATGTGGATTGAACATTCTTGATACCAAGTGATTAATTTTTTACTCATTTTTGGGGGTTAAAGTATTCTAAGTTATGAATTTTTGAATCACTTTTTTTTTTTTTTCCACGCTTCTTTAAATGCATAAAACAACTAAGGTGAACCCATTTATGTGTTGGTAGACGCCACTTCCTAGTCTTAACAAAATTTTGGCACCGTTGAAACTTGGAAATCACATTATTATATGTGTTTCCAGGTGCCTTTCGCTTAGCCTCACACTGACTTTCTACATGTCTATTCCATTGTGTCATGTATTTTCTCCAAAATATTTGGAGCAAGACTTAGCCTCATTTCAATATATTTCATGCATGCTTCCAACACAGCTTGAATTGGTATCCTACTAGTTTGGAGAATAAATTTAGCTTGCCATCACTTGCATCATCAAATTTGATTTTCTAATGCCAAATTTATCCCAATGGAATTTTTCTTTGCTGAAGTTACAAGAGACTTTTGTTCATAATGCATGGTCAATGAAACCAGTGTGCCCTCTACTTGAGATGTAATTTCCATTTTTGCTACTCAAAATGACGCCTTATAATATCTATGTTCAAGGTTTCTTCATTCATCAATATTTGCAACAAAATTTATCAGTATGCGCTATGTTGAGATGCAAGTTTATATAAGATGGTTGTCTCTTTTTTTATTTTTAAAATTGTTCCTAACATCATGAAGACTTAGTTTAGTATAGACATTTTGAAAGGATTGAATTCACTTAGGCCATCGACTCTCTTGCTTAGAAACCATAGTCACAAATAGATACAAATAAAGGATGAATGTTGATTATGTCAATCATTCAAATGCTAGTAGAAAAAGAAATCCGTTTTCATTCCATGCTATAGATGATTCTCTTCTTTTAGGTTGCCAATAATTTGGTGGTTGCATCCTCAACTACCCTTAGTATGTGCAAGATAAAAGCCATCCATTTGAGGTGAGATTTATTTTTCCAGTTGCAACTTCGAAATAAGTAGATGATTCTCTTCTTTAAGTTGCCAATAATTTGGTGGTTGCATCCTCAACTACCCTTAGTATGTGCAAGATAAAAGCCATCCATTTGAGGTGAGATTTATTTTTCCAGTTGTAACTTCGAAATAAGTTTCAAGAATATTAAAAGAAGGATGTCTTCTAGGAGGATTCATTCAACATTCTACACACAAATCTCTAATTAGAAATCCCATTTTGAGCACTTATGGTTGACTGCCCAAATACAACATAATATGGAACCTTAAGACATAATAGTTATTTTTTTGTTGTTAACCATGATTCTTTAGTCTAGACAAGTTAAAAACATGATGTAAAAATAAGATCCCAATTCATAATTCTAGATAAAAATGTTTGAACAAATTTATCTAATATTAAAATTAAAGATCATAAAAAAATAAACAATCTATGAAATACGCATGTTTTATCTAAATTCATTCTTCATATTTATTCGAAAGTATTTCATGGAGGTCCTTTACAAACTCTACATTGTTATAAAAAATTTCATTGGGTTAACATAAAAAAAATACAACAAAGTTTGCACAGTTTGTTTGAACCACAATGTTATGATTTGTTACATATTTATCTTTAATCATATGAAAACACATTGGGTTTTAGAATTTACATGACTAGGTTTATTTCATAATCATATCGTGTTTTCGTACTATTAAAGATAAATATTTAACAAATTATAACATTGTGATATATTGACGTTAGATGTGGTTCTTGATAGGAGCAATCTATCACAACCATTTGTGTTATGTGTGAACATTTATTTGTTTGTTCTTGTCACTTTGTATTGTGGGGAATTAAATAAAGATAATTTGAACTAGCTAGATTGTTCTACCTTTCATCTTATCTTGTACTTCTCAATTTTCTTATTGTCTGTTTTGGTCTAAATATTGCTTTCAGATTGGAATCAAGAGTATTGAGTTGATGTCTATTTGGCATGTTATGGTTTCATTGAGATTCTATAGCATTTGTTGGAAGATTTAGGGGCATTTGTTTGGGGATTGGGTCGTGCATATATATTTTATTTTCTCTTAAACATATGTAGTACTTGAGTTTATCCCTTTTACAAAACACAAATACTACTTTGCTTTGTTGAATTTAAAATTATTAATAGACTACAGTTGTTATACAATCCCAACATTTAAAAAATGATAAGAATGATCTTTATATATTCTTTGTTAAAAAAGTGAATTTTCATGGAGCTTTAGGAGTGGGAATTAGAATTGTATTCACATCAAAGATTCATATGTGGAATGCCATGCAAACTCTTCAAGATGTTTGATTTTGATTTTGATTTTTCAATGTTTTTGATTGAAATTGAGATTCACAATTCTTGTTTCCAAATAATTCTGTACAAATGACTGCATTGATATGATTTTATTAGAGAAAGAAGATGATTGTTTATTTTTCTATGTAGGTTATTCAGTATGAAACTAAATAGGGTGATGCACATCTGTCTAAATTAGTAGATTAAAATAGTTTTTAATTTGAAATTTACAAATATTATATTCATTAGAAAACTCAATCCATCAATTCACCATGCCTTGCACTTCAATACAAGCAGATCATTTCTTGTGGCATCCATGAGAATCATCTCACTGGTAGGATTGGAAGCACAATTATCAACTCTGAAAAGAAGGTTGCCATTAAAGTCATAGACAGTAAATCAGTTACTGTTGAACAGTAAATCAGTTACTGTTGAACATAAGTGATTTGTTCCAACCTATCAAACTAATGGGTTGAGCTCATCCTTCATGATTCTCTCTGATTTCAGGTACTCGAGGATGAAGCTTTGTCATATTGAAAAATTTCCTCTTGGATAATAAAATTGGAGAAGATCGGCTCTTCTTTTTTTGGTCAAGATTAAACAAAAGAAGTTCTAAAAGATGTAATCTTGGATTGAAACAAAGAAGTGCAAAAGGACTTAGTCTTGGATTGAAACAAAGAAGTTCCCAAAGATGTAATCTTGGATTGAAATTGAGGAAAACAATGGAGCCAAAAGAAAGTTATAAAGAGATAAAAGGTGAGCTAGTTCGCTGTCAATGACGTGCAACTTGGTTGATTTAATGTGGAAGCCACATGTGCACAATGTCTTAACGTGGGTGGAAGATACCAATGTTGGTTTACTCATTTCTCCATTGCCACAACTTTCTACACTTGTTAAATTAACTTTCTCCATTCCCTCCTGATCAAATCACCCAATTCGTGGGCCTTTGATCAGAGCCCCCCAAAGATCTGCAATATGAACAATGCCACCTCCAGCAAAATCATAGATGTCAGAATTGAAGAACAGTGAATCGTTATTGCTTGTGTTGAGCCAGTTGCTCGATGACCAAATCTAATGGGAAAAGACTGGGTAAAGGCTGGGTAAATGAATCTTGTCAAGGTCGAGCAAGCCTCATTTCCTCCAGCTTGAAAAATGGAAACTTTGCATATTGTAAGGATTTCGTATGGTGCATGTTTTAAGAAAAAAAATTTGATAGTTCGCTGTCCGCGGAATATTGACCTAGGCTAAGAACTATGTAGAAGCTTGTTCTAGACAATAGAAATTTGGCATAGGCAAAAGTGTCTATTTAGGGAGAGGGTATTGATCAATGTTTATTATAACTGGGCTATGCATTGGATGTCACATTTTAGCGATTCAACAAATTTGGGTTCAAAAGCCTGAGCACACTACTACATTTTGGCCCAAATTGTGATAGTAGGCCATCGCAATTGCGACGACCACCCGTCGTTCAAGTGACAGTACCATGAATTGGCTCCTGTCGAACGGGCATCAGACTTTTGCTGTCGCAAATTGCGACGACAAGGGCATTTGTCACAATTGCAATGGATAAAACTGTCATAACTTGGAAGAAGGCAAGCACAAGAGTTCATCTTTATGCCGTCCTAATTGCGACAGTAGACTATCACAAGTATGATGACTTAATCTTTTAGTCTTGCATTGCAAGTGCGATGGTATGCCACAACTATGCTGTGAGAGCGACGACTATTTGTTGGAATAGGCCATCGCAAGTGCGATGGGTATGCGACAACTATGTTGTGAGAGCGACGACTATCCGTTGGAACAAGCCGTCACAATTGCAACGACTAGCATAATTATTAAAAAAAAATGATGCTTGTCCAATGAGGTCTTTTTACTGTTGAGAAGATTAGTAGTTCTTTTTTTGCAACAGTGAAGATTAGTTATACATGACCGACTTGTAAATTCAATAGGCAGATGTTCTATGTACAAAATACCATGGGATATTGGAGTCTAATTTGTTTGATATAACCATATTATAGACGATATTTCTAAAAGTATAATAATGAGTGACTTACACCTTTTTTTCTAGTTGGTTTTGTGAACATGATTCGAGTACTCATCTACTTTTGAAGATGATAGGCAAAAACAACCAAATGACTGTTTAGGTTTAGATCATCTTGAGAGCAGAGTCATTTGAAGCAATCTCAGAGGCTACATGACCAAGTTAGACATGCAAAGCTCAATAATATAAGAAATGTTATACAAGGGACAAAGATTTGACACGTCTTACAAATGTCTGTAAATGGCTATTTGTAATCATTTGTCATACAAGTGCCAATTAATATCAATGTATCCTTTATAGTTGTGGCATCTATGTGGATATGCATTTTTGTTATCAAATCAATCTATTTTGGTTATCATTCACAAATAATTGTGTATAGGGTTTTATTCTCAAAACTTTAAAGCTATTTGAATTACAGTAGCATTTACATGACAATGATGCAATAATGTGAAGTGTAAATGGAATTCAATTGGATGGTTTAAAATGAAAACAAAACAAAACACATTAAGAATAATTGAAATATAAATTTAGAAAGAAAATTGCAATTGTTATTTTGATGTCAAATAAAGTGAAAAGAGAAGCATGATTCAAATTTCAATTAGAAGACATGAAGATTCCATTTTGTCAACTAATCTTGTATTGTCCTTTCAAATTTTAGTTGTAGGAGTACATATTGTCATGGACAAAACATAATTTGAGCATAGAGATGACTTATAAGACAATGGTTAAGTCAATGCCCTGACATATATTTTCTCTACACAAGCGTGATTGTGGCCATTCAAAACTTCATTGAGAATAGTCAAATATCCTATTAATGAAAGACCTCTAACAAAAATGCAAACTTGTTGAGTTTTTTCAGCTCCATTTGATGTTGTATGCATATGAATTGAGATTTCATATTGAACTTTGGCGTCCTTCTGCATTGCCCAAAACTAAGAGATTCACACAGTTAGTTGTCATGCAATTATAGGTTAATGTTGAGCTTCACTTGGTTTCCATAATAGTTTATTATTTTCTACTAATAAGGGAAAACCGCGTAAAGATGGAAGCTCATTTGCCCCCCCAACATCTAAATACCCTGTTAACATCTAAACTCTTTAAAAAAGGATCAATATTTAAAGTACAAAAAAAGTTCCAAACCTACAAAAGTGACATAATTTTGCCATCTTCTGTTGCATGTCATTTTTCCGTAGCATCCAAAATAAGATTCTACCACTCTGAATTGAGAATGCACGTGCAACTGTGTTCTATATGCATGGACAATAGGTAGAGCTGAAAAAACACAACATGATTACATTTATTTAATAGGTTTATTATGTTTTTAAAATTATAGACCATCATGAACATTAGAACTCTAGTTGCTATGGCCAAGAGAATGTCCTCATCAAGCCAACACATAGAAAGTCTTGATTTTCTTGCATTCTGAGGACATTACCCTTAACTATACGAGTCAAAGTTACAATGTTCTTGATGGTCTATAACTTAAAATATCTAATTAAAGACCTCTAACAAAAAAGCAAACCTGTTGCATTTTCAGCTCCACCTCATGTCATATGCATATGAATTGAGATTGTGTATTGAATTATGACCTCCTTTTGCATTGCTTGAAACCAAGAGACTCACACAATTAGTTGTCATGCAATCATAGAATAATGTTGAGTTTCACCTAGTTTCAAGAATAGTTTAATATTCTCTACTAATTAGGGCCAACCACGTGAAGGTGGAAGCTCATTTGGAATTCTTTAAAATAATTTGGGGGGGGGGGGGGGTGGGGGGTAGGCGGGGGGTTAGGGTGAATAAGTTATCCAAGATCCAAATGTACAAATAAAACTTTTCATAGCTTAGTGAATCCATACTCATAAAACATATTCATGCATGCATCCATTAGATCATACAATCACTTAAAACTTTGTAGCTTATTGTTAAATCAATTTTGCAGAAATGTAAGCATAAAACATAACAGATTCAATAACACATTTGACATTGATTTTATGTGGAAACCTAATTTGGAAAAAACCACCAGTAACATGCTACTCATTCTCACTCTTCTGAAGTGATGCCCTGTGAAAAGCTAACTCTATTAAAGTTTACAATACACACTGTTAAATGTGACCTGGTTAGATGATTTCAATCACCTTGTTAGGAGTGAGCCTTGTTAAAGAACTTTAGATCATTCACTTGGAATGTCACCTAGTTAAAGGATTTACAAATGACTGTTAGGTCAACCTTAATCCAAAGGATTTACCCTAAACTGGTACAATGATTAGAAAGTAACAATAAGACTTGATCTGATAAAAAATTTACAACTCACTTGCAGATTACAAATTTTTGTTTTAGTCCATTATGCTTGGCTTTCACACACTTCAACTCTTATAGCTTGTTCACCCTTCAAGCATTCATACTCTTGAGCCTTCTTGCTTTGTTTGCCAATATAGTCTCTTTTGTTCGGTCTCTGAATGAAGCAATACCTTAGACTTCTTGTTTAACTTAGATTCTTGAACATCGACCAACCTTGCTTTTGACTAGCCATCTCTATAAATAGAAAATTGAGATCTTTTGCTGTTCATCCTCTATCGTCCATTTTAGGGTTAGGAAGGATTATGTAGGATTCAATGAATCTACTCGTCTTTTTATTTTTGTCCCTTCTAGAAACTTCTCCTTCAATCTTTTTTGAATTTGCCTCCAAAACATATATCATGAATTCTGTGTCACCAACTCATCATAGTTATCTTCCATGCTTCACAAAATTCAAGAAAATAAAATAGTTGGCTTAGATTCATCAAATATACGATTTAACATGAATATTGGCATTTGGCATCAATAGGTTGTCACTCAGCTTCCATACTATTCTTCCACTCGTCTTCAACTAGATCACTTGGAAAACACTTAAAGTTTACTAGTACTCGACATCAACTAAACTTTACTAGGCTTACATTGTATCACTCGGCATACATTGAATTTTGACTTTGCTTGGCTCCAATTGATTTTCTGCTAGGCTTGCATTAACTTTACTCGGCACCTACTATCTACTTGGTCAAGCTTGGCAGACTCAATTCTTCTTACTTTTTCTTCTAGACTTAATAAGTGTATCTATCCTTTGTAACCTTAGGTAGATAATTAATGCACTATATCATCATTGTCTTAACTGATCTATGTACTCTTTTTTCATACCATAACTCAACCTTTTCTCTAAGTGCTTTTGTTATCTTATTTGATCAAATCCTCTTCATCAATAAAACAAATGATAGTACTCAAATCAACTAAGCAATTGTCTTACCAGAAAGTAGGGGGTTTGACATTAGTGACAAAACAATGATTAAAACACATTCTCATACTTGCATGAATCTACTTTCAACAATCTCTCTCTTTGGCATTGATGAAAAATCTATACCAACAACAATACTAAAAAGAAAATAATTTCTTGTATTGAAATCTCTCCCTCTATCAACAATTTTCATCTTCTATATAGGTTACAAAATTCTATTCTGATCAACAGACAATCAACTCATCCTTATGACTCCCTCTTGATCACTTCCTCTTTCTAATATTCAGGTATTTGTCTCTGCCTATTATGTTCTTGTATCTCCTTCAACACCATCTCCCTTTGAGTAGATATTCCATGTTTCTTCCTTGTTCTCACTGTGTTTGATATTTTTTATTCCTCCCTTTCTGTATTTCTCCCTCTTTGACAACAATGCCAAAGACTTGTCATCTTAATATGTAGATATGAACATTTTTAATTTCTCCCTCTGTCACCTAGCTCGTGACTGATATGCAACTCCAGCTCTTTGGTTACTTTAGGAAACTCCTAAAGTAAGATCCATTGCATTAATGTCTAACATATGTCAATCATCTTAGTTGATGTAGGGCGCTTCTCACGCTTCTTAAATAGCCTTTGATAGGGGTATTACCCCTAATTTACCTTGTAGATACTCATGAGAATCCTTAGGTAATGCTTTTGTGAAGATATTAACTATTTGCTCTTTTTTATTCACATATTCCATCTTCACCCCTTTGTCTTGTACTAACTCTCTCAAGTAATGATACTTGACTGCAATATGCTTAGTCTTTGTATGCATCACAAGATTCTTTGATATATTTATAGTATTTGTGTTATCACAATAAAGTATCACAGGTTCAATGATTTCCTCCTTCATATCTTTGATAGCTGTTTGATCTATACAATGTTTGTACAATTTACTACAACAACAACATATTTAGCTTCAATAGTAGATTGAGATATGTAGTTTTTTTTCTTGCTAGTCCACGTAACCAACCTTTTTCCTAAGAAAAATACTCCTCCACTAGTGCTCTTGTTTTCATCAATATTTCTAGCCTAATCAACATTAGTGTAGGCTCTCAACTCAAACTTCTCATTTTTCTTGTAGTATAGAACGTTGTCTTCTATACCTTTCAGATATCTTATTATTTTGTTAACAACCATCAAATAATTCTCCCTGGGATTAACAGAGAATCTTGCAACTATCCTAACAAATAATGCAATATCAAGTCTACTATGCACTATATATTGGAACTTTCCAATCATAGACCTATACAGTGTTTGATTCCCCTCAGTTGAATCATCATTATTTGACAATTTGTGTCTTATCACCATAGGTGTGCTTATTGGCTTGGAATCTTCCAATCCAAAATTTTTTAGTTTCTCCTTTACATATTTTGACTGAGTGATGTATATACCATATTTCATTTGATGTACTTGCAAACCCACAAAGAACTTGATCTCTCTAAACATAGACATCTCAAATTCTTTCTTCATTTCATTTGCAAAAGCTTTACATGAAGTATCTTGATCTCCAAATATGATATCATCAACAAAACTTTTAGATAGTAAAATACCTTTGCCTTTTTCTATCTTCAAGTACATATTGGTATTATTGTCAGTCCTCTCAAATCCAAAATTTACAAGATACTTGTGAAGCCTTTCATACAATGCTCTTGGTGCTTGCTTCAAACCATATAAATTTTTTTGTAGTCTACATACCATGTTTTTGTTGTTAGCATTAAAAAATCCTTCTGGATGTTCTATATAGACCTCTTCTTCCAATATGCTATTTAGAAATGTAGATTTAACATCCATTTGATAAACTTTGAAACCTTTGTATGTAGAGTAAGAAATAAGAGTTCTTACTCCTAATCTTGCAACATGAGCAGATGTTTCTCCATAGTCTATCCCTTCTTCTTATACATACCCCTTGCAAACTAATCTTGCTTTAATCCTTGTGACTTCACCATTTTCATCTAACTTATTTCTGTACACTCACTTGGTGCCAATCACATTTTTATCTTTTGGTCTAGGAACTAAAGTCCATGTCTTATTCTTCTCAATCTGTTCAATCTCTTCTTTCATGGTTTTATTCCTATCTACATCTTCTAAGTCATCTTTTACTGTCTTAGGCTCATGCATGCTAAGAAAATTTGTATCACTTTTCAACCTATTTCCTGTCATTGGTCTTGCATCTTTATCTCCAATAATTTGTGTAGTAGGGTGATGTCTTTTAACATACTTTGACAATCTTGGTTCTGCTCTATTTTCTTCATTTGGTCTGTCAATTTTTGAATCACTATGTACTTCTCTATTAGGTTATTCAACATCTCCTTCATGTACACTAATCTCAGAATCAGAATGTGTCTCAACTTCATTCTATAACTCTACACTTGATTGTAATTCGATTCTTGAATGCAACTTGACATTCACTGTATGTGACTTGACAGTCACTAAAACTTGCTATTGATTTGCAACTTTATTTACAACATCTTCATCGGTAGACACATCTTCGTAAAAGTATGCAAATGATTTTTATTCCCCTGGTTCCTTCATAGGTTTAGCCTCATGTACTTCTACATATTCATCAAAATTTATATTTGCACTTTCTACAACTTTGTTAGTGTTAGTATTTAAACATTTATAAGCTTTACTTCTTGTGGAATAGCCAAGGAAAATACCTTCACTTTTTGCATCTAATTTACCATTTTAAAAATCTTTGAGAATATAACACTTGCTTCTAAATACCTTAAAATATTTTACATTGGGTGAGTATCCATACCATAGTTCAAAAGGTGTTGATTAAGTACCTTTTTTGACTTGCACACAATTCAAGGTATGAATAGACATACTTACAACCTCTCTCTAGTATTTCAAAGCAACATTCTTCTTCATCATGAGTGTCCTAGCACTGTCCATTATAGATATGTTCCTCCTTTCATCAAATTCCATTTTTTAGAGGGGTTCTAGGAGCAGATGCTTGTCTTTTGATTCCTTTGTCATTACAAAACACCTCAAACTCATTTGATGTAAATTCTCCTCCTCTATTAGATCTCAAACATTTCAGGCTTTTACATGTTTCCTTCTCAACTCTTGCTAAGTACCACTTAAACATTTGGGAAGCATCAGATTTCTATTTCATAAACATAACTATCATCATCCTAGAATAATCATCAACAAATAACATAATGTACTTATCACCTTTGTAGCTTTTCATATCAATTGGTCCATATGAGTCAGTATGAACAATCTCCAAAATTCCTTTAGAGGTGTGAGTCTTACTCTTAAAACTAGACTTTGTCATTTTACCTAACTGACATTGTTTGCAAATCATATTGTCAGGTTTCTTCAACTTAAGAAAACCTCTAAATCTTTTCATGTTACTAATATTAACCAAGTTATCAAAATTAACATGACATAACCTCTTGTGTCATAACCACACATCATCAAATTCTTCAACTAGACAAGTGACATTATCCATATCAAGATAGAATAGATTACCTCTAGTTTGATCACCTTTTCCAATTAGTTTTCCTTTAGTATCATATATCTTAGCTATCTTGATCTCAAGCTCAACCTTGCAACCTGAACTATTCAATTGTGATACACTCAAAAGATTATAGTTAAGTCCTTCAACATAATAAGCATTGTCACAAAATCTTTTTTGTGAGTCTGATAGAACCTTTTTCTTTTATCAGACATGGTGCATCATTAGCAAACCTTACACTATTTCCATAAAAACAATTCAAGGTAATGAACTTAATTTTATCTCCATTCATGTGATGTGAACACCCACTATGCTGTCATTCTTGTTCACATAAGGCACTAATGCAGTTGCCTCATCCTCATGAGAATTATTCTTCATTGCAACATACACCACTTCATCATCGTGATCGTCAGATCCATCTTTGGTTTCCTCTTCTGCAATGTAGCAAGACTTCTTTCCTTTATCTTTTTAATCTGTGTTGTCCTCATCTCTTCTACTTTTTTATTTGTCTTCACCTCTACTGTATTTCTTCTTTGGACATATAGCAACAATATGACCAACCTCATTGCAATTAAAACACATGATAGGTAACTTACCTTTGAATTTTCCTTTACCTCTATGAAATTTCCTTGTTAGTAGTGATTCAAGCTATTCTACATCCTCCTCATCTGTGTCGCTGTCACTAAAAACACATTTTACCTTTTTTCTTCTTCTTCTTAGTAGATTCCTTCACTGAAAACTTAGCTTTGACAGTAGATTCAACATTGTCAGATTTGAAGTTGTCAAAATTACATAGCTCAAAAGTAGTGAGCCTACCTACTAGACCTTCAAGAGTCAAATTAGAACCTGATATACATTTCAGTTCTTGTATTGTAGAAACTCTAATAACATAGATGGGCAAAAGTGTTCTCAAAACTTTTCTTAGTACAATTTCATCATCTATCTTACCAGTAGATCCTCTTATAGCATTAACAACATCTTTTATCCTAAAGCAATATTGAGAAACATTCTCACCTTTTTGCATCCTCATATCATCTAACTTACCTCTAAGACTTTCAGATTTGGCTCTGAAAACATTTGCATCACCTCCATAGATGGTGTGAAGAGCATCCCACATCTTCTTTGCACTATCAAAACTCTTTATGTCATCGAACTCAACATAACTTAGGGTAGAGGCAATCTCCAACATTGCCTGATTGTGTTCTTTCTTCTTTTTTAGATCTTCAATAGTTAGGGATCCAATAGGATCAACATGCTCATTGGCAATGGTAGATTGTGCATGGTCTCCAAGACCTCCTAGGTGTAGCTTCATCAGACTTTTCTATGTAGGAAAGTTGTCCTTGTTAAGCTTGGGTATCTCTCTTTTTGACATCTTGATCTTTTGCTTCTAGTACCTTCAAACTAGTCCTTTTAAACAAATGGCTTTGATACGAATTGTTGAAATTCTTTAGAATAACTAAAAGGGGGGGGGGGGGGGGGGGGGGGTGGGTGGGGGGGGGGTGGGTGGGTGAATTAGTTATCCAAGGTCTAAATATACAAATAAAACTTTTCTCAGCTTAGTGAATCCATATTCATAAAACATATTCATGCATGCATCCATTAGATCATATAATCACTTAAAATTTGTAGGTTATTGTCAAATCAACTTTGTAGAAATGTAAGCATGAAACATAACAAATTTGACAATGATTTTATATGGAAACTCAATTTGGAAAAAACCACCAGTAACATGCTACTCATTCTCACTCTTTTGAAGTAATGCCCTATGAAAGGCCAACCCTATTAAATGTTATAATACACACTGTTAAATGTGACCTAGTTAGAGGATTTCAGGAGTGAGCCTTTTTAGAGGACTTTAGATCATTCAATTGAAATTTCACCTGATTAAAAGATTTACAAATGACTGTTAGGTCAACCTTAATACAAAGGATTTACCTTAAACTAGTACAATGATTAAAAAGTAACAGTAAGGCTTGATCTGATAATAAATTTACAACTCACTTGCAAATTACAAATCTTTGTTTCAATCCTCTATTCTACTTGGCTTTTACAAACTTCAACTCTGATAGCTTGTTCACCCTTCAAGCATTCATACTCTTGAGCCTTCTTGCTTTGCTTGCCAATAGCAGTCTCTTCTTTTCGGTCTCTAAATGAAGAAATACCTTAGACCTATTATCTAACTTAGATTCTTAAACATTGACCAACCTTGCTTTTGACCAACTATCTCTATTAATATAAAATTAAAACTATTTTTCGTTCATCCTCTATTATCCATTTTAGGGTTAGGTAGAATTAGGTAGGATTCAATGAATCTACTAGTCTTTTTATTTTAGTCCCTTCTAGAAACTTCTCCTTCAATCTTTTTTGAATTTTTCTCCAAACTATTTATCATGAATTCTGTGCCACCAACTCATCATAGTTATCTTCCGCATGCTTTACAAAATTTAAGAAAATAAAATAGTTGGCTCAAATTCATCAAATATACGATTTAACATGAATACTGGCACTCAACATCAATATGCTGTCACTCAGCTTCCATATTGTTCTTCCACTCGTCTTCAACTAGATCACTCAGAAAACACTTCAATTTTACTCATGCTCGGCTTTAGCTAAACTTTACTTGGCTTACACTAAATTTTCACTTTGCTCAGCTCCAACTAATTTTTTATGCGACTTGCACTAACTTTTCTTGGAACCTACTGTCCACTCGGTCAACCTTGATAGACTCAATTGTTCTTACTTGTTCTTCTAGACTTAATCAATGCACTTTATCATTACTGTCTTAACTGATCTATGTACTCTTTTTTCATACCATAACTCAACCTTTTCTATAAGTGCTTTTTTTTTATCTCATTTGATCAAATCCTCTTCATCAATCAAACAAATGATAGTACTCAAATCAACTAAGTAGTTGTCTTACCAACAAGTAGCAGGTTTGACATTAGTGAGAAAACAATGATTGAAACATATTCTCATTCTTGTATCAATGTGTTTTCAAAACTAAATTCCCTATTAACATCTAAAATATTTAAGAAAGGATCTACCTTTAAAGTACCTAGAATGTCCTCATCACCTCCTTCTACTCTCATGGGAAGTCTATCTTCATTGCTCAAAAGCAATTCATCACAATTCTTTAGTGATTCTCATACATCTAACATAGGTGCATCCAGGAATGTCCTCATCACCTCTTGCATAAAATGAATCCAATATTACAAAATGCCCCCTGAGAAATAACAGTTCAAGTTAAATAAATACATGAAAAATGAGAGAGAAAAAGAGGAATCTACTTACCAATAAGCGTTGCCATCACATCTATGGCCATGCTATGTGTTCAGTGAGTTTTATTATTTTTCTATTGTGCCAAGATCTCTCTATTTATATACATACATACATACATACATAGACACACACACACACACACACACACACACACACACACACACACACACACACACACACACACACACACACACACACACACACACACGTGTGTGTGTGTGTGTGTATACATATATACATACATACATATACAAAGATCACAAGGGCATGACAATGAAATACACAGATCACAAGGGTACGACAAAAAAATGCAATGATCACAAGGGCATGAGAAAAAAATCTTACATCTCCACTAATCTCCATAATCCACATGATCTCTCTATTTACATACATACATACTGTAACGCCCTGCCAAGGGATCCAAAGAATTAACCTAAAATTTCACTAGGTTTGGTAACATTTTTTTTTTTTGAAACGTGAAAGTAAAACCATTCATAACTTAGTAGCGAAAGCAATAACATCATTCAACTGAAAGTATACATAAACATACATAACATGTTACATTCTTCAAGGATCCCTTAACGTTGAATCACATCTAAATCAATTAATATTAATTTCCATCTAATACTACGTCCACATTAAATAATAATAAAAAGTCCAACGTTCTTAAATTACATTTTTGATTGCTTGATCATCCATTGTACATGCCACAGGGTATGAAAGGCTTAAAAGAATACACATGTGCAAAAATAAAGTACATCATCATCCTTATTCTATTCCATGATGCAATAAAGTAAATGTAATCACATGTCATACATGATACATCATCATAAGAGATATAAACATCCATCATAAAAGATGACCATATATCAAACATAATTACCTAAGTGCACGGTTCCTCCCAACCCTAAATAGCATCATTAGACTATTGTGGGCTCTAGCCATCCCTCTCTATGTAACAATCCAAATCACCGAAGAGATCATCAGTATTAACATAGTAGGAATGTCACTCCTAAAACATACTACATCATATGCAGAAAAGAAATCTAACATGCAAAGTAAAGCATAAGATAACATCATCTAACATATTCAAATCATCAATGTAAGGATACGTGTCCATAATCCATGAACATAATGAAGATAGATTCCAACAAAGAATGTATCAGCCACGATGTCTCAAATAGATCTCAAATGGTAAGAGTGAAAAAGCACTAGCACCCGACTGTGTGGAACCTAAATGGTCCACTCCCACTGCGCTGAGGAGATAATCTCAAGTCCTAAAACAGGTTATCAAACCACATAGTACAAACACTTTCTAAGTCCAAGAATCTTAAAAGTATACTAACTCAAAGGTTTCAATCAGAAACGAAATCTAATCCCAGAGGCACGACAAAGACATGTAGGAAACCTACTATGCAAGCTGGAAAGTGTCATCGCACGGATCACACTAGAGTTACCCTGGTAGTCTCCTAATAGACCCTGACCCCCTAGTGATCCCTATGCAGCCACTAGTATCCTCTCATACTGACAAGACATACTACGGAATCCAAGGTTGCAACCAAGCGTTCTCTCTACTCCCATCCTAGTCTATACTAGCACTCAAGGCATGGGCAAGAACAATCAATTATCTTGTTAGGTTCATTAAGTCAGTATTAGGTGTAATGTTTTCACTTATTAAAACAGCTTACAATGAGTTACCCTGACAGCCTCTTAGGGCCCCGACCCCCATTGCAAGCCACTTCCTGACACTACAAGTAGATAACCTACCCTAAGCTCATGGAATCATAAATCACAAAATCACCACAGTCCTATACAAGCGACTAGTAAAATACCAAAAGATAATCCACAATAAGAGTATCAAAATCTCCATGAGCAACTGAAAAGAATCCATAGATAATCATGACCACAACAGTTCTCTATTGGCAACCAAAGGTATCACTGATAATCACAATATCCATTGGTTCTCAACAAGCAACCAAAAGGTATCTCAAAGTAATATTGATCAAAGACTCCAAAATGGTCAAGTCAAAACATGTCACAACATGACATCAACAAGATCTGATAAACAATTCAATTTCATCAAAGTGACTGAAAAGTAATCCAAATACAACTGATCGATATCTCATAAAGAGGTTACATAAATCACAACTTACACAAGAAGACTGAAAACAATATCAATCAACATACCATCACATAACCACGGTTGAGTTATAAAGATTGAGATCAAAGACATCACAATCATAACCCTCGAGCCTTTGGTAGATGTCCTATAATTGGTCAACAATCTAGTCAACCCAAAAATCCAAAACAAGAAGCATAGAGAAAACACAAATGCAAGCACATGTTTTGGTTTGCTAAAATACATAGTTGAATAAAGTGTGGAGGTCTTAGTTTTCGTTTTCAAATTTAGATATCAAGTGGAGAAATTTTGTACATTTTTAACTAACCCATGTAATTGTTTGGTAGATAAAATATTTTTCCCATAACCCATTAAATTATATTTTAAGATGTTTCTAAGAGTATACGATATTTGGAATAGACCCCCATCGTGTTCCAATAAGACACATAGAAAAAATTAAATGTAACTAAATACAGTTCATCCTCATTTATCTATTTTTCATTTAAAACTGAGTAAATTAGATTTATATTATTAAATTAAAATATTATAAAATGATTAATTATTTAAGAAATAATCTTTTAATAAAATATAATCTATAATACATATTATATTAATATAATATAATAATTAATATTATATAATAATAATTAATATTTGATAATATATATTAATTAATATTTATA